>OU343223.1:12066872-12291876 GCA_910596185.1 Chrysanthemum makinoi
ATCATAAGCCCCTCACTGGCGTCATACTACTTCTTAATCATAAACTTTATAATTTCATATCACAATCGGGTTATGTTATAGTCACTCCTACCCCACACCTTACACTCCATGGACAAATCAAACCATTTTAGGAACAACCTTCCAATAACACCTATGAGAAAAATTCTCTAATGGGAATAAGCAATAAAAGAACAATAAACCTTTGGCAAAATCTAGAAAGACACAGTAAATGACCTATAATCCCGCAAAACTTGAAAATTTCACCATTGAAAAATTGATAAAAAAAAAAAAAAAAAAAAAAAAACTCCACCCGCCTTTTAAGAATAACGTGCCTACCTTGTTACTCTCCTACAAACAAAAGAGTTGTCATACAAACTATTTCCGATTATCCCTCAAACCATTATAATCAAAATATTTTGTGAACCACTCCATGAATTATTCTACAAACCAAATTACCACCTTACCATTTCACCATAAAATAAACTACAATTCTACCCATACCTTACCAAAATAAAGTGTTCCTTAATACTTTGAAAGGTATTCCAGAACCATTCTATTGGTTACTTATTTTCTCGAAATGTGTTTTAAGTTAATACCCCATAAACAAAAATGATCAATGTCCTCCTTGATAACTAAGCCTGGCCTTAGGATGTATCCTACACCTCTGCCTAAAACCCTAGGTAACCATGGGGTTCATCAACTATTAAACCTCCAACCGTACCCAACTTAGACAACTAAACCTTACTCGTAGCCATGGGTAAATGTGATATCTTGATACACATTCTTACTACAATAAAATTCCCAAATTTGAGGATTACTCTTTAAAATCCAACAATAATAATTTCCAAATCCCTCGTAAAATGAGACAAAATACTCATACACTAAAAGTTTCGCAAAACTTCCCTATACACCCCATAATTGAGAACCAATTTTACAATGTTGTGAAAATGTGTCATTTTTTTTTAAATCTGGTCTTCGTCAAAATTTGTGCAAACATTCGCTCGAAAGAAAAATTCGAAAACAAATGTTTCTTCACTCCTTAAAGAAGGAAACACACAAACCCGTAGCAAACCTTAAGAATTAACCACTCTACTTTAGAACCATTAAATACCAAAAATAGGTACGATTTACCATGGGAAGTTAGAGATTCTCACACTAACGAAATAGTGAAACCTCATAACATCAACTTTTACTCAATGAACCTACCCCAGAAAATCATGGCTCCTTAGATAGAGGATGTACTGCTTGCATAACACCTAGGTACCCATACCCAAAGAGGAAACCCTAGGACAACCGAGGAAAACTCAAAACTTATTCCAAATACCATCACCTCGTTCCCGACACCCTATCGGATAACGTAAACTGAGATCCGGGACGGATCTCCTGTAAGGTGGGTAGACTATAACAACCCGTAAAATTTCGGATTATTATAATAATATTTATCACGTCAGAAAATTCAAATCAATTATTTTCTGACAAAATGCCAATATCTAAAATTTAAAACTGAGAGGTCATCTCGTTTCCTTAGAAATAAGACTCCGCTTGTCCGCTAAGTATCCGTATAATAAATGTGAAATTTATTATTATCCCAGTCAAAATTTAAGCATACATAAGCTTAATCCATTAATTATTCCGTATATACTGATGCAGTGCATACAAGACTAAAATAAATACTTGAGATAAGAGAAAAATACACTTTTCATCAATCACCAATGATTTACAGAAGAAAACGAGAAGTTATCTCGTAAATTTAGGAAGTCACGCATACGACATACCGACACCAAATTAATAACGGCAAACATTTATAATCAAATGTCTACGTAATAATAAACATATATTATTACACTTACAAAAACGCTTCTAAAAATATAATTTATATAACTTTCGGGTACCGGGAAGGTACGTTTACTCGAGGATTCAACGAAACACGGGGTACGGGTTATACAATATTAACCATAAAAACAAAAATACACTACCCTTTAACCGCCTATTTAATTACCCCTCTTTCCTTTTTCTTTCTTCATCCTTTACTTTTTCTGCTTCTATCCAAAACCAGGAACCAAAAAGAGGACTGCTCCCCTTCCTCTTCAGTCACCATAATCCATCACCACAACTCTTCAGCCACATAATCTACCCTAAGGGGACACTAGCTCGGCTGTGAATAGAGATGGAAGCCAAGTAGAGTGCCACGCTACAATCAAGAAGAGAAAATGGATTCAAGACTTTCCCATTTGTATGTCTACAAAAAGGCACGAGTTTATCACAACTGCACCCATCTCACATTTTCAATTAGGGTTCTTGATAATTAGGGTTTCTTGAAATCAAGGGGTTTCTTGAAATTGATTGAGGGGTTTTGTTCTTGGATGCATAAGGACGACTTTCCAAGTGATTAGTTGTTCCAATTCATTCCGAGCCTCTTCCAATTTGATCTTTGGAGTTCGATGTTCATAGCCATTCGTCTCTATTCTTGATTTTGTAAGAATTCACTTCCTTTCCCTTCCTTAAGATAATTAATTTAAATCGCATTAACTAAATCAAGTATTATTATAAAAATTAGTAAAGTGTTTTCCTAGTAGAATCGTTTTGGTATGTTACACGGGCTTGATAACCCGTATCATTTGGTTTCAAACATATCTCAACGGAACCACCACGGCATATGTTTTATATAGTTTTGATAAGTGATGATTGTCTAACTTCTTTTTTTTCCTTCTCTCTGTTGCCTACCGTCGTGAACTACGACTCAAACGTTCTCACTCACTTTACTCTCCTAATATACAACTTTCCAAAAGTTAATAGATAAAAATGAAGCCAAACGAATGACCTTAATTTATTCCAGCCATTCTTGCAAACTGGAATGGTGCAACTTGGTCTAGTATTTTTATTTACCTCAACCTGCAATTTCATGACTTTAAACAAGTTTGATAGTTTTTGGGTTAATTTGTTGTTACGCCTCTACCAAGTGAAAGATGGGTCAATCAGGGGTGAACAAAACAAAAAGGGTTACGTTTGGTTGTGAGGTCGAGATTGTCAAGCCAACATAGGTGCGTTGGGTTTATTTACTCACTATGTCAAAAACCGTATCCGTGTTTCTGGTCATGAACAAATAAATCAGTGGGAAGAAGTGATGGAATAATCTCCAAGACAACTTTTAATTATTAATGAGTATGAACATATATGTCCATAGTAGTATGTAAGAACTTAGACCATCACATTGAAAGATAAAATAATTTCTTAACCAAGTAAAAAGTCATATTGCGAAGGAACCATTTCTTTTTGTTAACTTTAGTATATTAGATGGTCATGACCTGACAACTTGATCAACAATTCCACTTGTAGCACAAGTTTTATTAAAACTCAAATCTCATTGACGTGCAAGTATGCATTGCACAGGTTGTGTACAAACAACATATATGCATTAAATATTTTGATACGACATTTTAATGTCCTTGGTGTGTATGTCGAGTAACAGTGAGCCAACAAGCCCAACTGAGCCCAACTTGATCGGTTTTGCTTAGTTTGGAAGATACCGAATCAATTGCAAATTTTGTTAATGTGGTTCCACTTTTTGACATATTACATAACGACTTGACTTGATTTTGGCTTATTTCGACACTTCACTCTCAACTTAATCCCCTCAACATGACTAGAGCTACACAACTTCTCTTTATTCTAAAACACATTTTTCAATTCAAAACTACATGCGCCAATAAATAAAACTCTAAATTATTACATATATATATCGCTAGACTACATCTAAAATGTAAGTCTTGATTTTAATATTATTGAGCTATATTATCTAATTTTGCTGTCTAAAGTTTAACGTGACATATCTTAATTTACAAAAACTCATTCGAAGCTAAACAATGCACAAACGGTTTATTACTTAAAAATATAAAATTTTGCTCATATTTGCATAATAACCAACAAAGAAAAGTTTTACTTCGTAGCTTTCACCCATCAAATAATAAGAAAAATATCACTTAGACTTTTTGAGTGCTTATAATTAAACTAATAAATGCAGGAGGGATATACATCATATATACATTTAGTTAAACATATACTTTTGACAATATCCTCCCATGATCCGCTAACGTCTAATGTTATATTAAATTATTTTTCGTACATCGTCTTTCGGTTGTCATTAGATCAAAGACTCGTTCATCTTGTATACTTTTATACTTATACACCTTTCAAGAGCTAATACTTACAAAGAATTAAGAGACTGTTTTAAACTTAAATACTGCCACACAAGCAACAACAACAACACAAACATTTAAACTTTATAAAGTTAGTTAAACTTTATCGAGTCTTAAACATGAAGACTAAATATTCCGTACTTAATTAGTTATGTGTCGGAGCCGTGCACTATCACTCATTGATTTAATTCTCTTTAGGCTTCATATTGCACAATGCCAAGGTGAGTTTCATAGCCCCTACTTTTAACTGCTTTATACTTGTTTTGGGGGGGAGATACATGCTCATTTTACTTAAATCATTTTACTCGTGCATTCCATGCATACTATGCTGTTACATGTTTAAAGTTTTCATCATACATAGATGTTTTATAGAGCATACCAAAATGTTTGACCTAGAATATTACACAACTTAGCCTAAGTCCTCGATCCCAAATTGCCCTCTTCATGAACCGTCACTGGTGGGAATGAATGTTATAAAGATCTATGAGGGTGGACTCCGTTTCGTTGACCCCGCCAAGGCGAAACATATAACATGTCGGGACCGAGTGTATTGGGATAAACACTCCATGGGCTCTAATTGTATGACTTCCTTGTGCATACAGACACGTAGCTTCTGCATGATCTTAGTGCTAGCGTAATAAATTCAATATATGGACGTTATATTCGTAATGTCATATACCCTACTTATGGTCCACTAATGAAATCACTTTTATGAAATCCTTTTATGAATTGAAATCATAAACTATATGACATTATGCAAGACGTAATGATCATCAAGAACCAAATTTGAAACAGGAATGAAATCCCTTTTAAATAAATCTATGAACTCACCAGCGTAAGTGACCCTTTAGCATGTATCTTGGTTTTGAGGTGATAGCATATCTTTGGAGGCAAGGCATGGTTATAGACGACTTGATTTATGTATTGGGACCACTTATTTATAATGGGTCATTTTCCGCACTAATCAATAATGTAAACATTGTTTTTAAGAATGAATAAAAGTTTATTTATGAAAAACCAATTGTTCTATGCTTATGTTGTGATACCAATTTAGTAGCATCCCGATACTTGTATGCTTCCGCTGAGTCATTTTTGGGGGTGTTACATAAGGTTAGGGCGTAACTCTTCCCAAAGGTTACGACGTAACTATATTAGGTCAAATGAGGTTCCACGCCGCTGATACTTACGCCGTAACTACTCCATCAACTACTACATAACTAAGTTTTATTGAAGACTACGGCGTAACCACTCATAAGGTTACACCGTAACCAGCAGATCTAGTGCAAAATACGATGTAATAGAAGGTTACGGCGCATTTATAGCACACCTAGATCCGCCTATAAATACCCCACGTAATTCCAGATTTCTAATCATCCCATTCCACACACACAACAACCGTGAGAAAAAGCTCAAGGCGTGTCTAGAGGAGCATACGGAGTGTCTCAAGGGAGAAATCACTCCCCCACGATAAGCATTAGCATTTTATATTTTCTTTACTTTCAATTCATGTATTTCATATCTTTGAATATTGAATGATTAATATGATGGCTAAGCACCTCTTGGTGTTGGCCTAGTTATGATTCCTTACGATTCCTTAAGTGTATGCATGCATAGTTTATTTGTAGCCACCCTTGGTTCGGTAGTTTGACCGGTAGAGGCCATTGCCTAGGAGATATGACCAATCAATTCTAGTGTTGAATCCGGAAGGATAAGATATGACCAACCGACTAATTCTTACTTGTGCGATTTGACCAACTGATCACCTAGCGTTTGGATGAACTTAAGAATTAGGGGGTGAGTGTCTAAGTTCCTAACGGCTGGGCACTCACTATTATAAATCTAGCATGTAGCGGTACTTAATGACTTGGCTTAGGGGACAAGGAACAACAAGACTTATGACGGGTGTAGGATCGTTATTTTTATTGTGTTTGATGATTCGGGTGGTCTTGGGAGATCAAAATACATGTTAGCCATTAGAGAGAGAAAGTTAGAGAGTTGGGTGTTCTTGCTAGAGGTTTACTCAAATGTTGAATATTAGATTATGAGAAGCACCACCCCTTCCATGGATGGAAGGGGTATTTATACTTACATAAACACGACCTCCTATCGCCCGTGGATCGGGATACAAGGGTAAAGACCCGCCCTTCCTCCACGGTGTTGCACTAAACTATGCTACGCCATCGACTAACTAATTAACAACTTAAAAACGTGAATAACGACAAGTCTACGAGCTAACTTAAGCTAGATAACATTTGGGCTTGACCACTCTTCACTAAGGAATTTTCTAATTCCTAACAATCCCCAAGGGAGGTCACCCCATTTTTTACATTTTGAATCCTAGCATTCTATTCTTGTCTTTGATCTTGAGCTCGTAGACTTCAATTCTTCATTTCAACAATCTTTGTGCATTAGTAGTGATTCTTCAAAGTCAGCATAGATTTGTACTTTTTGTGGAGGCCTTTAACTGATCCACATCTTTGATGATCTTCAAGCTTTATTGAGATCATCGCCACAAGAAATCTCTAGATCACCCCTTTATTGTGTTGCCATCATGTGATGTTGTGACTTTCGAACCGACATGCTCACACTTTTGAATTATGACATCTTTCCATCAGAAGGAAGCCTTATCGTTCATGATATTTTGCAGCGTGAAGGTAAGCATAGTATAAAAAAATATCGAACCAGTTATGTAGATATGCACCAGTCATGATTTCTTCAATTAAGTGTGGTTGTCGTGAACATGCATTGGATTGACTCCTCAATTATGATCACCGCATCGCGGGGTGTACCGATAATACAAGAGGTTAAAAGCCATCGCAAAGTGTCTTTTGATCACTTTCGTTGAATTGAGGTACACGCCCACGCTGATCGTTATAGTAACCGCCTCGGTGATCGTAGGATTCCTAAGAATCTCCTTGACGTGGTTTCATCGTTCTAGCTGTTCTCAAACCGAACGCTCTCAAAGACAACACGGAGTGAGGAACCAAATAATTGAGATTCACCGATTGATGAAAATGATTTGAAAACAATCGTGTATTGCTTGAAGAAAGAGTTTTGCAATACGACAAGGTTTTATGAGAAAGATCAATTTTCAATCAAAATACTTTTGTATTAGAGAATGAGTACACATTCGACGTGCTAGCTAAAAGAAGAGATTCGCACATCGAACGGTTTTTCTAAAAGTATTTTTCAATCAGAGATACTTTTTGAATTTGAAATTTGAATACACATTCGACGCAAGCAGAGAAAGAAGATTTGCACATCGAACCGTTTTTCCAAAAGTATTCGTCAATTCCATTCCTGGACCAAGGTTGATTCAAGATTGAATCTCCCCATCGTTTTTATCCAGTTGTCACAAGCTTGATCTTACGAGAAGATCTCACATGTCACCCACCAAGAGCTTGTTTGATGTTGGCTCTAGAGGGATTTCCATCTTCATCGTGAATACTTACATACCACTGATGTTCGGCACCACAGGATAATGCGTAGGACTCTCAATATATACTTACTTTCCACATTGTGTGAAACACAGTCTTCATTAATTTAGTGTCCTAATGAGATATTGTGGATGATCTCTTGGCTCTAGACTCAATAGTGCATTTTTGTTTCCTATGCCGGAGACTAGGAGAGGGTCTCCTTCTTCAATATCAACAATCTCTAAGAGAAAGTCGATAGATAATGTTGGTTCCCCGTGAGAATGAAACAAGCCCTTTTAAGAGGAACTTGAGTAGCATAGGAAGTTTAGTGCAAGGCCACCGGGTCCATGACGCCTTGTCTTCAATACCTGTTACCTTAGTAACAACCAAGAGCATATGTATTGAACCCGGTTTCTAAGGTTGAATTATTGATGGAGGGCTATTTCTTTTCACCCTTTTCACATTCAATTCTTTTCATTCTTCAACCCCTTCAATGCTTACCGAGACTTCATAACTAGAACCTTTTTTGGGTTTATTCCAGATTAGCTCGTCTCACCCCAAGACTCTTCCCATATTCTCATTTTTCTCCTTTTTTCAATATTCCTAAGGACTCTACACTATCTAGTGGATTGTCCCAGGGAAGATCCCTCCGTCTCGGCGGATCGTGGGAACTAATACCTAACCTAACCATCCTTATAACTCCATGCAAAAATAAATTGGTCGGTCTTTTGGTATTGTTCTTTCCTTCATGAAACCAATTGAAAAATCATTTGGAAAACAATCAAGGTACTTGTGATACGAGATCAAAGCTTTTTGTACCTTAATAGTTTTGATCATTTAGAAATGCTCCCCCTCAACATGTGCATATGATTTAGAAATTGTTTGGCACATGGAGGCAAGAGTTCTTTGAAATAATTTCTTTGAAATAATTTCTTGATCACAATTTCCTACTAAAAAGCCATTTGATTTTCTTGGTAAAATTCTCTCCCTCAATATGTGCATAGGATATTTGAAATCATTTTATCACATAGAGGCAAGAGTTCTTTTGAAGCACATCCACGATCACAAAATCCATTAATAAAACCATTTTAAAACTCAATCAAGGTACTCTATGTTAAAACATAAAAGCTTTTGTACCTCGATAGTTTTATTTTCCTTTAAAATGCTCTCCCTCAATATGTGCTTCAAGATTCGAAAGCGTTTAGCACATATGAGAGAGCAGCCTGCACAATTAAGTCAAAACGATCACCTTTTATCAAATTTCATTATTAAATCACAAATTCTCCCCGATCAAAAATATCAAACCCTTTGAGATTTTGGATCCCAAGTGATTTAATACGGTTTAGAGAACATGGGAGAATATGGCCCGGTTTTAAATACTCATCATGTTTTGGATAAATCCTCCTCCTCAACATGTGCATCAGGTATGAAATCGCTTGGCACATGGAGCAGGAGTGCCTTGAAGGACTAAACCAATTCCATTTAAAACAGATTTAGAGATTTAACTCACGCTTCCCTACCCCATCAAAATTTCAAACCTTTTGAGATTTGTGATCCCAATTGATTTAAATCATTTATAAAATTTTGGGGAAAGACGGGCAAGATTTAATTTTGAAAAATGACGATAAGGACCATTTTAAGACATTAAAGATTGTTAGTAATCGTATGATTGTTTTAAGAGATTTTAAGTAAAACAAAACATTTTCACAATCAAACAAGAACGTAAAAATTTCATTTTGAAAGACCTTGATTCTAAAGAAAAAAATCATACCATGACATAACATTAAATCTTTAGATCACCACTTATTAACGCATAAAGGAACTTTTGTGAAGAAATATCGTTTGAAAATATTTTATTTTAAATCACTATCTCCCTCAATCCATGACGTAGTCAAAAATTGAGTGACTTAGTTTTGATAATATGAAGTCCGTGATTTTCAAAATTAGTCCAATATATTTTCAAAACAATATTTTCCATTTTCAAAACAAATTTATCAAGTTTGTTTTGAAAATGGTATCATCCACTACTTTTCCGCACAAGATAATGCTAGATGGTTGAGAAGCTTATGTTGTTGCTGTAGGGTTGGAAGAAAAACCGTCACCGATGCAAGAGACTTCTTCTTACGTTGCATTTTGAATGCCAACCGAGGTCAAATTAAGCTCCGTTTCTTCAATCAATTAGAAGAAAACCATCCTGATGAAAGGAAGACCTCTTACGCTGCATTTATGCCAACTCTCCATAGAAGTCCAATTTCGCTTTCTTCATTTGTCAACCCAAGATATAGTTACCCTTCCTTCGGCATCCAATCATGTTCATTTGTGGATCCGGATCGGGAACATTCTTTATACCAATATACCGTGAGATATGTTAGTGAACACACATACAAATATATGGTGGTCACATCACCCAAAACAAGAATCGACTCAATAAAAGTCAATCCAACATATCAATCAGATCATATAAATGTATGGGAATAATGTGTTCATCAAACACTAATCATCTAATCCTAGCAATCATATCCCAGGCACCTAGTCCTTCAACATAGGTTAACATCATTTTTAATTAAGCATATTAGGATAATTTAAGAAAGCCCGCTAGATGATGTAGATTTGAAAAATTCTTCCCTCAATCAATGACTTTTTCTAAAAAGATTAAAAGCTACCAAGTCATTGATTGAGATTTCAAATATACTAAAACCTCATCCCCATTGATTTTTCAAGCAACTCATTTTCCACCATTTTGAAATACAACAAACATTTTTCTGAAGAATTTTAGACGGAAAAATTTTGTAGGGAACAACAAATTCTTCACATACTTTCCTCAAATTGTTTTTAGGATAAGTGCACCATATTTTTGAAAATATGTTTAGCGCAAGACTTTCCTTTCTTGAAAACGGGTTGCTATCTCAAAATAATAACAAGCCATTGTTTAAGCACGGGTTACAACAAGTAATCGAAGTAATCATTTAAGCCCGTTACGCCGGGGAATAATCAGTTTCATATTTGAGACATGTTAGAAAAGAATATTTACACCCTCGCCAACTTCATCTATGGTCCCGTACCATTGTTGAATGACATTTCTAAGACCGCAGATGTTATCGATACCGTAAGACATGTCATGGAAAACATATTTTTGGTATTTTATGAATTTTTTTTGATTTTTATGGGATTTTATTTTTCTAGGACATTTTTCTATTTTCTTTTTTTTTGGATAAATATATACAAAGATAGAGAGATGATATAGTATAAGAAGATGATGAATAAAGTACCGTAGATAAGGATATCAAGCATTCAAGGAAGTAGAAGAAGAAATCATATCTCTTAAAACATTCACCACCAAAGCTTCCAAGGCTCCTGAATAGAAGATAGAAATGAGCCTTCGAAAAAACTTGGCGCCTTCCCCCAAACCATCAAGATCCATTAAGAGCATTCAAGTCTTATTTCAAGCTTTCCTTAGCCAAAGCGACAAAAAAGCACACCATTGTCATAAATCCCATCCTTTAAGAAGAATCATGATTCATTCGTGGTTATATCATCAACAAGAATAACAAAGAAAGTATCATCCCCACATAAAACAATCTCAAATTTCTTCCTGACGTCTCAAGCAATCCATTCCAAAAGGTGTCAAGAGACCACTTCCCCACGTAGTTGAATTGATGCGCTCACTTCTTAGACTAGAGCTCACGAACCCGAATACACATACCCGAAGACAAAGAAACTTATACCATCTGAGTAGCGTATTAAGTCTAATAGCCAAAGAATAACCCCGATGTATACTCAAGAAAGTGTATGAAGCTCAAGAACTCGGCACCAATGCCCAAGAGAACAACCGATAACATCAGAAGAAGCCAATCATCGATTATCTCGCGGATGACAATCAATGCGGATGTCCAACCCTAATAAGTGATTATATCTCTCAATCACATTAAGCTCCCTGTGAGATAGTCGAGCATCCCCAATGTACAATTCTCCTCTCGATGAATGCGATAGCATCATCACACACTTCTATGTGTACCTCTTTATCATCGTAAACTAACTCTTCCATCTCTTCCCCACATAGTTGGAATAAAAACACCAACGCTATGAGTCAAATCTTGAGTTTCTCTCGCGGTAATGACAATAGTCTTCCTGATATCTTCAATCACTTAGAAGTATTAAGCTTCGCAAGATTTTCCTCGCTGATAGATGTGTCTCTTCCCCTTGCCGTTTTTTGACACTACGTGAGTCGCCAGAAAATTATAAGTCCAGATACTAGAAATTTTGAGAAGAACATTTGAACTCTTGTGAGAATCAACTTGTTTAATAATGTGAGCAAATCTAATTGGGGATTAAATTTGGCATTTCAAACTCTCCCAACTAGTGCTCTCCTAGACCACAATCTGTATTATAAATGCCATGAATTAAGAAGAAGTCTTTAGATCGTTATGCAACTCGCTTTAGTCTTCTAACATTTAGAATATGTAGAACCGATCAAGACTCGACCTTCTTCAAGATTGATTGTCCAGCTTGGGGAATAGATAGTTAACATCTTCATTTCACCAAAACACAAGAACATCACCAAAAAGCATCCCAATTAACTTACATCTTGCAAATCCCCTTAACTAGAATCCCTCCCAATCAAACAAGAACATAAAGATGTTCATCAAGGAAATCAGAATCACCTAACACACAACAACTAAATGGTAACACCAAGCAAACAATCACATCAAACAAGAATGAAGGTTGTTCGAATCATCATGTTGATGTGACGTGAAGCATTAACCGAAGCACTTTGTCAATAAACTCATATCACCTGTGAAGATGTCAACTAACGGCTCTTAAGAAGAAACTCCATGTGAAGATTACCCGATAAGAAGAAGCTCGGTTCTTACATGAGTTTAGAGTCGTATGACCATTTAAATTCTCAAATAATAATCAACCATGCAAAATTCACACTTCTTTTCCCCCTCAAGAATTGCATACGGAGATGCCATTCTTGATTAAACAAGTGAATATCTTCAAAAAAATGTAGTCTATTCACACTTCTCTCCCGCAAAATTAGCACAGGATGTCGCCATCGTCATTATAGTTGAGAAAGTGGAATCAAAACAATCTACAAGAGTCTCGTTCACTTGATGACGAAGCATGGAAAAAGTATGAAGCATGTTGATGAGAATGGTCATTAATGAGAAGATTTCTTTCTTCCTCAAGATAAAGCGCATTGAAGCGCATTAATTTTTCTTTTCTTTGGAGTAACGAGGCATGAACCGTTGTGTTCATACGCCATAATCTCTCTTAGCAAAACATGTAATCATCACCATTATCATTCAGTAGGCTTTTGTCGCGTGATGTACTGATGGAGATAACCCAATATGATGAATTTGACCCTTAAGTAAACTAACCCGAACTCGTGACTTAAACTTGCACATGTGTAACAAAGAGCAGTGCCGAGAAATCATGCTCCATTGAATCTCTAAGTACTCTATACTCTTCAACCAACCAACCATCAAGTAAAAGACGTACATCACCTCTTGAAAATCCACAATTGAATGTGACACCGAGCACTACAACGTAACTCCTTAAAGTGATAGTTATTTTGAGGTGATAAGATTCACCCCCAAGTAAGAAAAGTAAAAGTCACCCAACAATAACTAGATTTCCAAGTCTTTGTTTTTGATAATAAGTTCGAACAAGGATCATGAAGAATCTTCATCCATCCATCCCCGATACCTTCAGATACTAAGTACACTATGATAATTCACTTCAACCTCAAATAAATAATAATCAATTAACGCCGTTGTCACATCTTCTTCAATCGCTCAAATCTAGCCTTCTTTGACATTTGAATGAACTTTGATAATGGTTTCATCCCAACCATGGTTAAAAGCATAGAACCCAAGAAAACCTTGTAATAACCAAACCGCCATGACTAATACCCAAACACACACCCAATTCATGAAGTACCCTTTATCCCTTCTTTGAAGCGTAAACCGTAGCATCAAAGATCAAGTAAGATCCAAAATTACACTTTCTCCGTGATGGTTCCATCATTACAGATTTTACAACTCTATGGTTTAAACCGAGAAATAGTTTCTTTCAATGGATTTTACAAAACCAAGAATAAACCGTAAGATAGATCCAGAAATGCACTTTACTATAATACGTAATGTTTCCATTGTCACAGGATTTTACAAGTCTATGATTTAAACCGAGAAATAGGTTCTTTCTCGGGATTTTACAAAATCAAGACAAAACCGTAAACAATGTCAGCTTGAATGTGTTACGATGACTTTGGTTTCAGAGAATATCCGCTTTAGGGAACATGCAGCGGTTCATCAACGGTCCATAATCCAACATCATCAACATCATCAACCATCCAATCAACACTTTGGAAAACACATCAATCACGCAATGCCGCTTGGCTATTGTAATGACCACATGGAGAAGTAAACCCGATATATCAAACTTGATCATGAAGTAGAATTTCCCAGATTTGTTACTTAACCTTGTACTAATCCTCGTGAAAAGAAACGGTGTACCCAATGTACAAAACCTCTTGACATATCCTCAATCAAGCGTGAGACATCCATATGAAAGCTACGCTGTGGGTAAAGCGAGAAAGGAATCACAACCGTAACTAAATAGCCAAGTCTTTATCACCCTCAATAAACTCCCAAACAAGTCATCTTCGCGGAAGGGTAGAAAGAAAAGAAGACTTAAAATAAGTAAACGCTGCCCCAAGAAAACCTCACTTCAAATTCAAATAAGAAATACCGCATAAACAACCCCGCAGTACAATATTTTCAAATATCAATTAAAGCCATGACATAATGTTATCTCAGAAAAGTATATACCAAAGTACCAAACCTCATAGCTCATTGAGTCTCATCATCAACTCACTTCAACACAACTCAAGAAAAAAAATACCACGCATCGACTCAAAGCTTAATCATAAATCAACTCTCATAACATTCGGCCTTTGAGAAGCCCATTCAACCCAATCATGTGCACGGCCCAAACTTGGTTACTTGCAAGAATCAAGACCCGGTATATGAAAATCAATCCCATTATCCAAGTCCAATGTTCAAATAAAACTGCTTGAACTGCCACTTCATTTACCAAAGTAATACCGGCCAAGAAATTCGACGCCATTTTGTCTAATATTAGCTCAAGCCGTGATTTAGAATCCTCCGTGAAACATGTCATACCAAAGTACCAATTCTTAAAATCAACCTTGAATAAATAATTGTATCCATCAATTCATGTGAGAAATTTCGGATAATAAAAATTCTTAACACAAGTTCATTTCAAAAGTTAGTACACAAATTCCAATCAATCAAGGCAAGGTCCAAATAATATCAACTAACTCACCCATCACACGAGATACATCGCCAAGCCCAAGAGTATCCCACTTAACAATTCAATATATCCGTTAATAACCATTGCATTTCAAGGTAAAAGAAACCCGATCCAAACTTCACAACCAGGTATATTAAAAACGTGGTACCCTAATATTTTTGACATTACACTAAACCTAAACACCCAGATATAATATTTCCGCCTCTTTTTCTCCTCTCACCAAAACAACTCTCCAAACCCTAAAAATCCTCTCTCACAAAAAGTTCTCACATCAAGTCACCAAACCCTAATCAAAACATCCGCCCCCTCTAAATTTATCAGTCATCAAACGCATCTAATTTCACCAAATCACAAAACACACTCAAGAATCTCCCTTATATCATTAATCATAACACCAATTTTTCATACACACATATGTGCCACCAATGATGAAGAAACGCAGCATCAACTCATCTTTAAATCACTAAGACCTCGCCACAGGGTTGGCAAGAGGCACGATGTGACAGCCACAGGGATGGCTTGATAACATGAGACCAACTCCGTATGTTGAAAAGGTAAGTTAAGAAGATGTTTTGTGTTTATGTAACTGAATCGAACAAAAGAGAAGTTTGAAACACCTTTGTTTCTCAAGCTTTCTTTAATATCGAATATTGAATAAAGCTTTTCAAAGCAAAGTCGATCTATGATGATCTCTTTTGGGTATGTAAAGATCTAAAAAGAAGGATCTTTGAGAGAACTTTAACCCACACAAAAAAGAGAATATGAGATCTTGTAATAACTTTTGATCTTTTCGTTTTGAATGAGTCATGAGTCTTAGATCAGTGATGATGTGTATATTCGTGTGAGAGACCTTCAAGGTTTTGATGTAACTTATAAAAACACGAATAGATCTGAGATCTTTATTGTATTTTAGTTTTCAAGTGAGTCTTGTGTGAATAGAGTCTTGGCAGTTGAGATGGAGATGGATAAGGATATGTTGATGGTCTCGTGAGTGTAGTGTTAATTCTTTTCATTTGAATATGGACTGATGATGTAATGGACTGAGGTCGGTGGTATTGTTTTTGGTATTTGGTTTGAAGTCGTGGTCAAATAGTCTTGGTCTTCTTCTTCTTCCTTTCTGTGTAAGTCGCTAGCCACAATGGTCTTGAGTCAACACGCTAAGCCAACTCGCTAGCCAAGTCGCTAGCCAAGTCGCTAAGCTAACTCGCTACGACTTGTTAAATAACAAGTCGCTAGGTCTTTAAGGTCATTTTATTAAGTCGCTATGCTCAAAAGCAAGTCGCTATGTTTAAGCACAAGTCGCTACTGCAATACAGTGAATCTGGACATCTTTAAAGGACAACTCGCTAGCAAGACTTTTTCCGATGAGTTATCCGATCATTTTCCGACCATCTTCATAGTTACCCAGAAAAACTGCATAAGACTGCTTCATTTACCCGTTTTGACCACAGTTTGACCACATAATTTACCGTTTAAGACCACATTAAACTGACCAGTTTTGACAAGTTTTGACAAAATAAGATATCTCCAAATGACCAAAACAATATGATATACAAGACTGTATTAGACAAACACTTGACCATGTAACCATTCTTTGACCAACAGATACAAAAAAACTGTTAAACTGTTTATCCATAAAAAATATTCCGACCAAAAAAAATACACAAAACAGTTTTAAACAAGTATCAAAACCACAAGAAAAATCATCAAAACACAACAAGCCTGGCTCTGGTACCAATTGTAGGATCGTAATATTTATTGTGTTGATGATTCGGGTGGTCTTGGATGATGGAAATACATGTTTGCCATTAGAGAGAGAAAGTTAGAGAGTTGGGTGTTTTCTTGGTAGAGAGTTACTTCACAAAATGTAGAGTATTGGATTGAAAAGCACCACCCCTTCCATGGAAGGAAGGGGTATTTATACTTACAAATATACGACCTCCTATCGGCCTGTGGATCGTGGGATACAGGGTAAAGACCCGCCCTTCCTCCACGTGTTGCTCTAAACTAAACTACGCTACAAACTAACAAATAAACTACTTAATAACGTAACAAACGACACGTCTACGAGCTAACATATGCTAGACTTATAATTGGGGTGACCGACACTTTAACATAGAATTTTCTAATTCCTAACAGTGGTTTTTCTAAACAACAAGGTACGTTTGCTACTGGTAATAGTTCTAACGAACCTGGTACGGGTGATGAGACTATGCAAAAGGAGGCAAATGCTAATATGTCTAATGTAAGTCCCTCTAGTTATGCAAATAAAATAAATCTTGAGTCTTCGAATAAGGCAATCTTTCAAAAAATGGAGGATATTGATTATATGTTGGATTACCTATTGAATCGGTTCATGAAGTCAATAAGAGATTGAAAAATTCTCTTTATGGATGCTTCATAGGTAAAATGGATTGCTTTTCCTGTTGTTTACTGGTTTGTACGTAATAATTGGCAGAAGTATGGTATTGTTAAAGTGACAATGAATGCAGATGATTTTTTCTTCTTTAAGTTCTCGTCCACTCAAGGAGCGTAAGTTTATTCTACGTGATGGTCCATGGATGCTTCGTGGAATTTCAGTTTTTCTTAACAAGTGGTCGCACGAGATACATCTGTTGAAAGAGGATCTGTCATGCGTTCCATGATGTTTCCCTGGTTGCGTACACTTCGGATGGATTGAGTTTGATTGCTTCAAAAATTGGCACTCCTATATTACTTGACTCGTATACTAATGATATGCTTGGAATCATGGGTAGGAGTAACTATGCTAGAGCTTTGATTGAAATTAATGCATCTAATGAGTTGCGAGATAATCTTGTGTTGGTTGTTCCTAAACTTAAGGGAAGTGGATATATACGAAAGAACTATTCGTATTGAATATGAATGAGAACCTCCTCGATGTAGTACATGTAATTTGCTATACAGACATCTTTTTGATGAGTGCCCTAAAGCTACACCTAAACGTTTAGTTAATTCGTTTGGAAAGGGCAAAGGTCCAACTTCGGTGCTACTAGGAGGTGTCGAATGATGGGTTTACCACTTTCGTTTAAAACAATCTCTTTATAAGCGTGTTTTGGGGTATCTAAGAACAAGAGTGTGGAGTATAGGCATATTTTTAAAGAACATTATACTAAAAAGGCGTCAAGCATAAATGATACACACTAACGTAGCCTCTACTTCCAAACAACCTACGGAGATTAGCAATGTGTTAAATACTTTGAATACTTTTGCTGCTTTTAATGAGATAGATGATAGTACAATAGATAAAGTTAAATCAAGTGGTGATATTAATTCGCCTATTGTTTAACATTCATTTACTTTGGTTAGTAAAAATTCGGGTTTTGGTAATGGAATTGGGAACATGGATTAACAGGCGAGACAACTATTGATTCATTTGGCAGTCTAAGTACTATATCTCTCATTGATAAGACTAATATAGAAAGTTAAATTATTGAAGGGAATCTTGTGCTTCTGGGTGATAATGGGAAGCCGCTTCCTATGCAAAAGGAGGCTAGTGTAGGTCGCGCTTCTAGCATGGGCCGTTATTCGGGGATAGGAAGTGATGGAAAAAAGACTAATAATCCGGATATCATGGATAGGGATTTTGGAAATTTGGAAAGTGATGTTGATGTTGAAGTTTTTCAAGTCAAAAATGAAACTACTAATTATATGATGAATGATGGTCCCAAGAGTGGTGGTCGAGCTGGTAAAAAGAGCTTATATGAGAGATGGAAAGAGGATACCCATGATCAAAGCCCATATGATGATGAAGATCTTGATGATTGTGGTTTGACTAGTGCATAATGGGAGTATGATAATGCATATGACACTCATCTTCATGGTCAAATTAGATAGGTTTCTTTCTTGTTATGCATAAGTGTGGTGTGTCATTCTTTTTTTTGGGTAAAGGGTTTCCTCGGCAAATGCAGTACTCCAAAAACTTGTTTAAGTACAAAGGATATGGGTGAAGTCCCATATCTCACTGTTACATAGGCTTATAGAGCTTAAATAACAAGACACTTCCTATCCTTTAAACAAGAAAACAAACCACTACTCACTAGATTACATTTGACACCTACCAAACACACAATTACTTCCTACCACGAACTTTAAGCTTGATATCATACAGGTAACAAAAATCATCCAATTTTTTTGGTAAATCGTAGACCTGATCCACATAGTAATCATAATAATCTTCAAGCTCATGACCGCCACTAGTTGATGCGAGAAAATTAGCCATTGGGTTATCCTCCAAAGACCTCCTTGTCATCACTGTTAGAAACATCCACATCCCCTACCTTAGAGAAAGGGTTATCGACTTTATTAGAAGAAATATACGCAGAAGAAGAACAACAACAAGGCTTAGTAGCCACCACCTGCTCCTTCTGTCCGTTTCCACTCTCAACCTTAGAAGGACTAGCCACAACAGTCATACCAGATGCTAAAAAATTATCCATATCGTTATCACCAGATGCAACCTCATCTTCACTATCATGATCACCCGGATAATCGACCTTTTTTAGAGGTTAACCATCATCATCCACAAGAGTAGCTTTCTCATCAATAATTAGCTTTTCAAGTTTGCCAATTTTCTCAACAATAGGAGTTGGACAAAGAAGACCATTTTCATCAGTATCATCTATATCAAGAGCAGCGAATGGGTTTGGTGTTGCAACTGTCGTCCCACTCGTACTTGCCTCATTAGTGATTTTCTCTTTATTAGCAACCGGCTTCTTCGACACAGCTAAAGGATCATATCCCTTACTTTGAACATTTGTTGTAACCGCTTTAGGTTTCCAAATTTTAGGTTTATTGAGTCGAATACCCATAACAGGTCGTGATTGATCATCCTTGCCTTTATTCTTCCGAATCTGAACCTCAATGAAACCCTCATCATTCGTATCCAAAGAATTCGACACCTTAGTTGTCACCTTGCTATTGGGAATGACCTCTTTCTGAAGTTGAACCTGTTTGGAACAATTCGCACTCGGGTGGCCAAACATTTTGCAATTCACACAATGTGGAGGTTGCCATTCATATTCGACATTAGTAGTAGCAAACGTTTACTTACTGGGTTCCTTAATTGCAAGAATTGCAACGACCACAAACTCCCAAAGGGGCTGAATTGATGACACTTCGATAAGAGCTCTAGCATATGTATTTCGCCCCATGATTCAAGGCACATGTTCGCTATTTGAGCATCCAACATAATTGGTTTCCCCAATTTAGTACCAATTAAACTCAACCGTGTTTTAGTAAATTCAACCACATGAACATTATGAAGCTTAACCCAGACGGGTATCTTAGATATTTCCTCCTTCATTAAGGTATTAGAAGCTGACCATGTGTTAAAATCAAAGAAATAGTACGAATGAACCAAGGTCCATTTTCTAACAACACCGCCCATTCCTCTCTCAGAGGCAAACTTAAAAAAGAAGAACCCGTCATTCAAAGATAACCTTAGTAATCCTGTATTTTGCCCAAGTGTTCTTGACTTATTTCTCTACAATAGGAAAAGCTAAACGCTTCCCTAGAAAGTACCCAAATAGTGTATTTGCAAATCGGTTCTCAACCTCTTCAACCGAATCGATTATGTAATATCAGTCCTTTTCACACTTTCCTCATTAATAAGTGTTCAAAAATTAACAATCTTCTTTTTAGGATCATTATTAAGGAGAGACGCGTACGACGTCAGTTTAGCATGCTCATGCACATTTTATCAACACTACACGAACTATTAGTAATAAGCACACTAACATTAGATGAACTTCCATTAGGATCATTATTACCTGAATGTAACCCACTCGCGACATCAACAAAAGTAGACAAGTTAACATCACCATCCTTAGCAGTCCAATCGGTAATAATTGGTGCGTGATTGTTCGTATCAGCCACATGTTCGCCCATATGAATACTAGAACCAACAAATACCTTCAGTAGCCTTAGAACCCTCATTCGAACCACCACTACCATCCAAACTTGTAACAACAGATTCGAACCTTGCTCGCTTTGCATCCAGATACCCATACCAACACACGCCACATCAATATGTTGAGAATTAACACTCTCACAATAGCCTCTCAAGCTAGTTTGATCGGCCAAACTAGATGAAGACCCCTTGATCGTTTCACCACTCCCACCCAAAGGTTTACCACCAGATTTCAACCCATTGGATGAACTATTGTTGTAAGAAATCCTTTTCCATCTCTCACTACCCACGTACATCAAACAAGAACACGCAGCAAGCATGCATGCACTAACTGAATGAGAAAAGAAAACCCTAACTATAAAGTTAGGGTTTTAACACGCAAAGCTTCACAAGATCTAACCCTCTGACATAATGGATATGTTGATATTAATGATTAATTAATATGGTTACAGCAGCAAGATCAACCTAAAAAATCCTAGCGATCGTCCAAGAATATGTTTAGTTAATGCAGATGACGATGGTTAAAAAATATATGCTCCTTTGTACTATGGAACCAGTTATGCGCGGTAAAAAACAAAATCGAATAAAAGAATCGGTGTGTCATACTTATGCTAGGTTAGGTTTTATTCACTGTAGGAGTGTTTGTTTAGCCTTATTGAGATGAGTTGTGGGACTCACACTCAACCGTTGTACTTAACTGTTTTTGTTGTAATATATTTTACCAGCGGATCGAACCCTTTACCCAAAACAAGAAAATGTTACAAAACATATTTTGAATGGGAAAGCTCGTAATTATCAAAAAGAAAACAAAGCAAAATTTTAATTGACGTTTAAATGATATTGGAAACGATGGTACCACTATAAGGCTACCTATAATAAGAGAGCACCACAATCAACTTTGCCACCATTACTTTAGCGGCACATCAACTTATTCTTTTTATAGCTAACTTTACCACCAACTTAGTATAATAAGAAAATCAACTTCACTACAAAATTATACACCACTTAAACACAAATATACCACGCTAAAACTAAAATCACACACAAAATCAAAACTCTCACTACTCGATCGTTCAAATGACCGAGTTTTTTCCGAATACACGTAAGACCGGGGTGAAGTAAACAAGGATCGACGCGTCAAGGGTGACACATTGGCATAGTACACGTCTCCTACCTTATTATTACAGGTGGTCTAAGCAAAATATAGCCACATTTAATATATCAACTCTCACAGTCAAAAACATAAATTTCCGGCGTGGTGCGGCTATGGTGGTGGTCAATGATTCATCAATTGCTTTCTGCATCGATTATTATCATCTTAGCAGTCCTCCAACTCTAAACAGCCACGTATCCCATCTTTTTCACGCCTTTTCTAATTTAAAGTTCATTTAATAATCGTGTAAACGAAATTTGAAATCAAAAATAAAAATAAAAAGGATTGCTATCGTTATAAATTTTGTAAGTTGAAAATAGCATATGTATAACTTTAAAAGCCAAATTGATTTTTTTTAGTTGTATAATTGGGGCCTCAAATTAGATTTGTCGAAGAATAGCAATATACTTTTTCAAATGTATCGATCAAATACGTAATTTTTTTAAAGTTGTAGAAATGTAACGAACTTTCATAAGTGTTCTGATTTAGTACGTGGTGATGATGTGTCACGTTATAAATGGTGGCACGTGTCAGCATTTCAGGTACGACACGCCATCATCACGTACCAAATTAGAACACTTATTAAAGTTCGTTATATTTCTACAACTTAAAAAAAATTCACATGCTAGATCGGTACATGAAAAAAAGTATATTGCTATTCTTCGACCAAATCCCTATTTATAAGGTGTCACTACAAAACTATCACAAAAAAGGCATTAAAAAATAGATAGTGTGTTTTCGAGTTTTTTTAGGAATAAAAAATGATGGATAAAAGAGAAGTAAAAAGTAAAGAGAATTTTTTTTAATTCATGTTCTTCAGCTGAAAGAAAATTTAAAAAATTATATCCTCAGGTTGATTGGAAAGGCAAGAAAAAAAAATGTTAAAACCAGAAAACATTTTCAAAAAAATATACACAAAATGGGATGTCCACTAACTTGTGTTATTCTCTCTCTTATATATGATTGAGTAAAGAAGAGAAGTGAAAGTAAATAAAATTATTATTTTTTATTTCATGTTCTTGAGCTTTTTGAAAATTATGTTCTCTGGTTGATAGGAAAAGCAAGTAAAAAAAGAATGCCAGAACCACATCACATTTTCAAAAAAATATACATATAATGGCATATCTTCTAACTTGTGCATGTTATTCTCTCTCTTATAGTCTTATATATTTCCGTAAATAAAAATTTCATGTCATTATGTGTGTATCTTTTATATATAAAATGTTTGTGGTTTAAACATTTCACAAAGAAAAAAGAATTAATTATAATTATGACTTTTAAACATAAAACGACAATACATAACACAAGGAATATAACATAATAATGGTTATGTATTGTTCATTATATAAAAAATAGTTTAGGTTAAAAAAATTCTATTATAATCCATATTTGGCAGTAAACTTTTAGTGTAAAAATTATAAAACTTTCCTATCTTTACTTTTCTACTGCTTTTTCTTTCTAGTTCGAGAAAAACTGAAAATTACCATAGTTTTTCAATTTAATTTCATTTGCTTTTTTTTTTCTTTTTTACTTCTAAACAAAAACTCAAAAACACAGCGTAACAATTAGATTCAGTGGATTTTTGTGTCACTAAAACTTACTAGTTACTAAATATCTCTTTCTTTGCAGCGTTGAAACTTTTCTTCGGTCACTAAATATCGGAAGGGTTTGTATAACAACACCCTAAAATTGATTAATTATATTCTAACTCACAGTCAATTCATGGATAGTCTCATAGTCATACCTGCTTGGCTTAGGTTTGACTTTGCTTTGTACGGACATCTTTTTTGAGGACGACTCTTTAACCATCATACAAAGCTTGATGCCTCAGAAATTCTTTCATGCATATTTCTTTTTCTGTTGGATTATATATGTTAAGCCGGATCTGCTTATGAATTTATTGCAAAACTATGTGACACATTAGCATATTTTTGTATATATATTTTTTCATTCATTAGTATTAAACTTTTGTAAGACTTTTAAAACATGTTAAAAGTAGTTTCCATGTTGAGACGAACTAAGGAAGAAAGAAACTTTCGACGTTCGTGTACTACAGTTGATGCATAATCTGGCGCGGGCCGGATTCGACACTTTACCTCCCGCCTTAGTCGCCTTCTCGTAGCCCTAGTAGACTCAACAAAGAACTCATAGAGTGGACCCGGCCGTAGCCCCGGGTCCACCTCCGACGGTCAAGTTAGTATCGGTGCGATGTGATGAGTTAGGGTTAGAGTAACCGTCATCCGTCCCTGGTGAAAGGAGATCCAACCCTATATTTATACGTATGGATTAGGTTTAGGCGATAGTGGGCCAAGAGCCGCTCCATTCCTGCCCCCGACCATACATCCACAAGCCCCCCAAGTCTAGTATGAGATAGCGCATGACTATGTTATGATAGACTTAAGTTCTATTCATGGCCGCAGAGGTGAAAGTGGATCCCCGTATGCCGCATCCCGGTGCAGCGCATTTTTGTACCCAGTAATGACGCAAAGATGGTGCGGTGAAGACGCTGCTTCTCAGAGTGGCGGCCGCTGCGCGCATAAAGAGGTGCGCATGTAGACATGCTACAAGATAAGTGCGCTGCCAGGCGCGACAAAGAAGGTGCGACGTAAGACATGCTTCAGTAGTTAAGTGCGCCAGCCGCGGCGCATTAAAGAGGTGCGCATGTAAGACATGCTTCGCGCATAAGTGTGCGCTGTGCGCGACAAAAGGGGTGCGCATAAGACATGCTTCGCGCGATAAGTGGCGCCTGTGCGCGGCGTAAAAGGGTGCGCATGTAAGACGGCTTTGCGCGATACATCCGTCTTTACTTCACCAACAGGACGCCTCCCCGCAATATGGTGCGAATATTTAAATCCGCCTTTGTACCGAGCTTGCGCTCGCTTCCAAATAATCAAGGGACTGCTGCATCGAAATAGTGGTAGTATATACCTGGTAGCCCCCAAGTTTGATGGTGCTACTCATGTAGGAGCATTAAACTTATTTAATCTGCTAAAAACATCAATGCAAGATTAAAGTATATGCCGCGAATCGCAAAGATATAAAACCTAATGAAGTGAAACAATAAAAAGACATAGCATGAATAATATTGCGCATAGCATAAATAATATATAGCATATAAGAAAAGTGGCAGAAGGCGCACTGCCGGGATGCGCGCATCCATCGAAATAATTGATATGCTTTTAGCATAATCGCGTATGTTGTGATATGCAACAGCATCAGAATATCATATCAAGGAATCAAGTGTCTTGGTTCCTAAGTTGTTAAACGGCACCATATACGCGCTTGTTACACTCGCCGTGGGATGCGCATAAAACTTATTCCAACGTCTTGAGAACAAGGTGTTTAACAAGGATACGTGATCCAATGTTGATGGGTTTGCAACCCTCTTACTCAACAAGTTGTTTAGTAGGTTAACTTATCCTTTTACCATCGTGGGTTTATTTTAGTGCATGCACGCCATGTAGGCAAGAGATAAAACATGTTAAGACATAAAGTATATGGAAATAACAAATTAAAATATGTCGCGAAGTTAGCTAGCAACCGCGACGTTTTATTGATACTTGCAAGTTTTACGCATAGCAGAATGCAAAGGTTTAAGAGTTACCGACTTTAGAAATTGATTTCTCGCTTCTAATATGAGAACACTAAACATAGTTTATTCGTGGTCCCACGGATGGCGCCAACTTGTTGATGCATAACTGGCGCGAAAGCCGGATTCGACGCACTCTCGGGCCCTTGGCCGTTAGTCGCCTTTTCGAGCCCTAGTAGACTGTCAACAAGAGAACTCGTTAGAGCGACCCGGAGGCCGTAGCCCCGGGTCCACCTCCACGGTCAAGTTAGTATCTGCGATGTGATGAGTTAGGTTAGAGTAACCTCGCCATCCGCCCTGAGAAGGAGATCCAACCCTATATTTATAGGGCATGGATTAGGTTTAGGCGTAGAAATGGGTCGCGACCGCCGCTGACCCATTCCTGGCCCAGTCCGGACCATACGTCCACAACTACAGCAAATCAAACATAACGTGTATTTGGCGTTGTGTCTTCTTTTTTATCTTTATAAATATTTTTCGACTTGTTGGTGTGTAACTCCCAGAACAGGGTAAGATAATCAATTCAGCAGAAACAAACTATAGGTCAGCTAAAACAAATACCACTAGGTGGTTACCGGATATCACTTGGAATCGTGTGATCACTTTTCAAAGTAAACTATTCACCCTAATGCCCTCGGTTACACGAATATCTACTTGGGATAAGACCAAATGTAGTTATGGAATTAGACACAATTCTATAACCTTTTAATAAGTGCCATTAATGGTTTTCTATCCCTCATGCATAATCGTCTCTTATATATAGGAGATTACTCTTAGCTAGTCAAATGGAATTATGAGTATTAATCGCCCATTAATAGCCTCATAATTATCCCCATTATAGCCGTTAGTGGTTACATGACAAATTAAACGTGGTCATTATGCGTTGTAACGCCACTTGATTAGGTCAAAGCCGCTACAAGCGCACTTTCATCAAGACTTTCATAGCTTATCGTGGATACACCGCTTCGGAAACCACAAGCTTCAGTGGAAACATCGCTATCGTGGAAACATCGCTTATCGCTGGAAACCACAAGCAGTACTTTCTACTAGCACTACCAATACAAACCACTACAAGAGTTAGGGTGTTCATGGACCTTATGGGTGTACACTGCATCTCCTAACCCATTACAAGGTGTGAACTATTCCCACAAGTGCACTAAATTTTTCAACAATCCTCCCCAAATTTAGTTCACTTCTTTTGCATGAAAACAAACATTAAACAAAACATGTGCATAAACGAAAATGTCCCGAGGATTGAATTTCCATCTTAGTAAATTACACGCTCAAATATTCGAGAATCAGGGTGTTCTAAGAATTGAACCCTTCAACCCATTTGAATACCCAAAGATAAAATACACACAAGTTTTCAAACACTTATCTCCCCGACACTATACAAGCCATGTGTCCATATCCAAATTCATAAATGTTGTAAAAGCTAAAAGTCCAAAAGCTCCCTGAAGCGGCAAAACTTCAACATTTATATAGGTGGTTCCTCTTTATTCATGCTTCCGCCAAGCACTTTTTCAAAGAAAATTAACCATTAAGAAGTAAAGACTTCATCCTCCTTTCAGCAGGTTCTCAGCACAACCTTGGGATGTAAATAAAACATGTGCTCCAATTCATCTGAATGTTCAACTTTCCACATTGAACTCAGCTCCCAAGTTTCCTTAGGAGGAGTTGGGTGTCCTAGCATTCAGTGACTAAGTTGGACTTAAACCTATCCCTTTAGCGCACTTTATAACCAAGTCTCTAGCCAGACCCTTCGTCAAGTGATCAGCTAAATTCTTTTGAGATCTAACAAACTCTATAGATACCACCCCATTCATGATAAGCTCACGAATCATGCTATGTCCGACACCTAAGTGTCTAGACTTACCATTGTACATCCGGCTGTAAGCCTTAGCCAATGTAGCCGCACTATCACATCGGATAGAAATAGGTGCTATAGGTTTAGGCCACAATGGAATCTCAAGAATTAAGTTTTTCAACCATTACTTCTTTACCGCAAATGCTAAAGCCACAAATTCAGATTCCATTGTTGAACTGGTGATGCAAGTTTGCTTCTTGGATGCCCAAGAAATTGCACCTCCACCAAGTAGGAATACCCAGCTACTGGTAGACGAATTGTCTTTAGTGTTATGATCCAACTTGCATCGTGTATCCTTCCAACACCGATGGGTAACCAAAGATATGAGAGACTATAATCCATAGTTCTCTTCAAATACTTCAAGACTCTTGAATGAATCGCCACGCTGATGAGCACTAGGATTACTAGTATACATGCTCAATTTTCCCACCGCAAAACCAATATCGTCTTGTACAAGTCATGTCATACATCAAGCCAATTACCCTAGAATACTCAAGTTGAGATACAGCTTTGCCATTATTAGGCATCATCTTCTCACAAGTATCCATAGGTGTACTTATCAGAGTACAATCAAAGTAATTGAATTTCCTTAGCACCTTCTCAATATAATGAGACTGAGAGATAGAAATTCTTTTTACTTTCATGTTTAATCCTTATACCAAGGATAACATCAGCCTCCCCATGTCTTTCATGGAGAACCTTGATGACAAAAATTCCTTTGTCAAGTCAACCTGATTTTGATCAGTGCCAAAGATCAAGATGTCATCAACATATAGACAAATGATGACTCCTTTACCAGATTCATCAGATTTTCTATATACACATTGTTTGTCACCTGGTTAAGAACATAACCACTAGACAAAACCACTTCATCAAATTTTTGATGCCATTGCTTAGGTGCCCGCTTAAGTCCATAAAGAGACTTAATCAGTTTACACAC
Source organism: Chrysanthemum makinoi (assembly GCA_910596185.1). Taxonomy (NCBI): domain Eukaryota; kingdom Viridiplantae; phylum Streptophyta; class Magnoliopsida; order Asterales; family Asteraceae; genus Chrysanthemum; species Chrysanthemum makinoi. The sequence goes on from OU343223.1 coordinate 12,095,301, forward strand.
CTTGTTTTCATTGCCAGGCATGATGAAGCCCCGAGGTTGGTTCATATAAACCTCCTCATCCAATTCACCATTCAAGAAAGCTTTCTTCACATCCATCGATGAATAATCGATTGTGAATAGATGCCATAGCAATCGCAGCCTTATGGTAATCGATACGAGCCACAGGGGCATAAGTATCAAAATAGTCTATACCGACTTTTGTTTATAGCCCCAATGACTAGTCTAGCCTTGAACTTTTCAATAGTTTCATCTACCTTCATTTTCTTTTTGAAAATCCATTTGCAACCCAAAGGTTTGCAACCTTGTGGTAGATCAACCAACACCCAAGTGTTGTTGCCCATGATGGAATCCATCTCATCATTGATTGCTTCTTTCCAGAAAGCAATATCCCGGGACTTCATTGCTTCTTCAAATGTCTTGGGATCATCCTCAACAATGAAGCAATAGGAGTATTGGTCTGAGACCTCATCCCTGGTTCCTTCAACTAAGTATAGTTGAAACTCAAGTCCAAATGACTTTGGAGTCCTGACCCTTTTGCTCTTCCTGAGCACAGGTTCAGGTTGTTGAACCACAACCTCATCGGGACCAACGATGGTTCATCATCGTGGACTTCGATACACCAGTGTCATGAGTTCCATTAGGAATCCTCTCGACTTGGTCTAGGGATGATGAGAATCTATTCTCATCAAAGTCTGCATCCCTTGATTCAATTATTGAGTTAATTGAAATATATTCATTAGGTTCAATAACATAGAACCTAAAGGCCTTGGAATGCTCAGCATATCCAACAAAGATGCAATCAATGCCTCTTTCACCAAAAGTCTTTAGCTTTGGATCAGGGAGTCTTACAACAACCCTACAACCCCAAACCTTGAGATAATTCAAGTTGGGTTTCCTTTAGTCCGAGTTCATAAGGGTAACCTTGTTCCTTTTGTTGGGAACCCTATTTAATAAATAGCAAGCTGTTAAGATAGCTTCACCCCAGAACCCTTGACTCAGTCCTAATAGGACAACATGGAATTAACCATCTCCTTCAAGACCTGCTTTTCTTTCAGAAATACCATTTTGCTGAGGAGTATAAGGGGCATTCGTTTCATGGATTATACCAACATACTGAAAATACAGAGTATCCATGTACTCACCTCCCTATCACCTTAATCTTTTGATCAAAGACCCAAGTTGTAATTCAACTTCAGCTTTAAACACTTTGAATTTATTTAATGCTTCATCCTTGGTATGTAAATGTATAGACATAACAAAATCTAGAAGCATCATCAATAAATGTCACAAAGTACTTCTTATTCCCCAAAGAAGGAGTGGCATGCAAATCACACAGGTAACTATGAATTAGCTCCAAGACCTTAGTCTCACGACTAACCCCCTGAAAGGGTTTCTTGGTTATCTTGGTCAACATGCAAGTTTTACACTTTTCAGTGTCCATGTCAAATGCTGGGATCAACCCATCCTTAGACATATCTTGCATTCTTTTATAGTGTACATGGCCAAGTCTTGCACGCCATAGGGTAGAGTCAACAGTCAGTCGTGGTGGTCACAAAAGTTGAAATAACACTATCAAGGACAATATTAAGCTTGAACATTTGATTACATAAATAACCAAAACCAATAAAACACCATGTTTAGAAAGCACAAATTTATCAGACTCAATAACTTGTTTATATCAATGATTATTCAATACACTACTTGAAACCAAGTTCTTCCTTATATCAGGAACATGAATAACATTAAACAAAGTTACAATATTTCCATAACTAAATTTAAGATCTACACAACCACGACTAATTCATGCACCAAGTGCTGTTGACTCATTTCCCATGTGAAGAATAGAACCATCATTCAGTGACTCATAAGTCTTGAACCACCTTCTATCTTTACACACATGAACTGTTGCACCAGAGTCAACCCACCACGCAACATCATCATCCTCCGACATAATTAGATTCAGATAGATATGTAACATAATAAATCAAAAGACTTAATAAACATATTCTTCGCTGAGTTGGTTGAACCACCACTCCCCGAACCATTAGTGCCTGATCCATTGGCTTTACCACCAACTTTAACACCCTTGCAGTCCCTTTGATGTGACCAGCTTGCCACATTTCCAACAAGTAGGTGTTGCCTTCTTGTTTGGATTTGCCCTTGTGTTATCATGATATTTGCGTTTGCCTTTGTTGTCATTGTACCTAGTGGAGTTGTTATGCTCCACCAAATTGACAACAGATGCACCAAAGAAGATTGCTACTCTTTGGCTTGTCATTATCCTCGCATCTTGAGAGATTCCTCAATGCAATGTGATGACTCCAACTCAACCAGAGTTAATTCCTCTTTCTTATGTTTCAAGGTATGCTTGAAATCTTTCCAAGAAGGAGGGAGTTTGTCAATGACACAAGAGACTTTAATAGCCTCATCCATGTTCATATTGTGTTGTGTAAACCTTCCAAGTATTCCAAGAAGTTCAATGTATTGTTCCATAACCGTCTTGAATCATCATTTTGTAATTTGTGAAATTACTAACAAGGAACTTCTTACTTGATGCATCCTCAGCATATATTTGGCATCCAAGGAATCCCACATTCTTTGGAAGATTCAAAGTTCGATAAATATCAAAAGAGAATCGACATACCATTGAGAATAAGACCGTGATATGTAGTCATCATTCTCCCATTTGCTCCTCCTCCTAATCTGCTCCACAAGAGCATCATCACCATCATCAGGAATAGGAGTGGTTAGCACATAAACCACACTCATGCTTGACAGCAAGAAGTGCATCTTCTTCCGCCACCTCCTAAAGTCCACCCCTTCAAACTTATCAAGCTTGGCAAAGTTTGAATCCATGTGTTTCATTGCGCAGCAGACCATTGATTATCACAAATAGTTTTCTTTGATTGTTGGTGTGTAACTCCTGCATGGGTAAGATAATCAATTCAGCAGAAACAAACTATAGGTCACAGAAACAAATACCACTAGGTTACCGGATATTACTTGGAATCGTGTTATCACTTTCCAAAGTAAACTATTCGACCCTAATGCCGGGTCACACTAATATCTACTTGGGATAAGACCAAATGCGTTATGGAATTAGGCACAATTCTATAACCCTTTGCTAATAAGTGTTAATGGTTTTCTGTATATCCCTCATGCATAATCAGATCTCTTATATATAGGAGATTACTCTTAGCAAGTCAAATGGAATTATGAGTATTAATCGGCCCATTAATAGCCTCATAATTATCCCCATTATAGCCGTTAGTGGTTACATGACCAATTAAACGTGGTCATTATGCAGTTGTAACTGCCACTTGATTAGGTCAAAGCCGCTACAAGCAAGACTTTCATCAAGACTTTCATAGCGCTATCATGGATACACCTCTGGAAACCACAAGCAGTACTTTCCACAAGCAATACTTTTCACAAGCAGTACTTTCTACTAGCACTACCAATACAAACCACTACAAGAGTCAGGGTGTTCATGGACCTTATAGGTGTACACTCCGTACCTCTTAACCCATTACAAGGTGTGAACTATTCTCACAAGTGCACTAAATTTTCCAACACGACTTAGTCGCTCAGCTGTGTTTAATCATCCCTTCTTCTTTTCAGGCTCCGTTTGTTTTCAAAATCGGCTTAATTAACATGCATGTCTTAATGTCTACAAAGGATTTCAATTCTAAATGTCGATCTGTTTCCTCCTCTGGAGTCCTGGAGATAACACTTTTGTATGATCAAGTGATCAACTAGTGAAGTTTTACTTCTATGTTACTATATTATTCTCTTTTCACAATCACCAACCATCTAGTGATTGCTATTTACTGTTTAAGAAAGAATTTTAAGATTAAATTAATTGACAATTACTGTATTAGTTTGAATTGAATTTTTTGCTAAAAACGACACTGATCAATTATTGTTATAGCATGAAATTAGCATGGCATTCATTGGTCAATCTCACAATAAGTCAAATAACGTCATCTGTGTCATCACTACAAACACAATAATTTTCCAAGAATTAGTATTAGAATCTATAGTTAATTAAAATTTTCTTTCATATACTGCTTAGTGACAATCATGTTTATATCACCTCATAAAACTATATTTGTTGGTATCACTAGCTTTAACTAAGATTTTTTGACATGACATTGCTAGTAAATTTGTCAAAACATTATAATGACTTATTGAGCTAAAATCATTGTAGTTTTCACAAAATACAAAGATCTTTGGTCCTATAATAATGTGATGTTTGATCTGATTGAAGTGGCTACTCAAAAATTTATATTATTGACTATTATATAGTATAAGTGATTGATTTGAATGAGAATAATTGAATGAACTTACAAACAAATCAAGGTTAGTCATTAGTTCATGTTACGTAAAATGCATGTAATTTTCTGCACAATCAAAATGGCAAGTGTTATGTCTATCATTTCTTCCTTATTCAAATGATTCAATGTTTTTCTTTAGCATAAGATGATATGATAATCTTGACTTTGATTAACTAAAGATAAAAAGATAAATAAATGCATGTAATATGTCATACTTCTTCTCTTCTTATCATATCTATTGATTACTTTAGTGAAGAAATAATACCAGTTTTTAATTCAAGAAAATACTATCCTCTACTTTAATTTATACGTATTTTTCTATTAAGAGGGGTACATTTTGGATAATAAAATAATGTATTACGATTTATTTAATAGGATACGTGTCATGAAATAAGACGTTAACTTCTTTGTAGGGGACCATGCCATGCAGCCAATAATATTGCACCACATTGCCATATTCCATCTGATTATGTGAGACTTCTTTGGTGTGACATTCGAGTAGCACAGTACTACCTTAAACCTTAATTTTTCTTCCTAAACCTAACAACTTCTAAAACTTGTATAGACTAAAATCTTGTTTCCAAAATCCAAAGACTAAAACCTTAAGTTTCGTTTGATTTTATCATCTAATAGCTTTAACCATCAAGACTAAAATCTAAAGTTTCATCAACTGCAATTGTTTGAAATTATGTTAGAAAAACTTAAGATAATCACAAAAGGTGAAGCATTAAAAATAAGTTTTTTTTTTTGGTAAAAGGTCAAAGACCCGGCATTAACAATGAGTTTGAGTTTATCTTAATTTGAATAATTACTTTAGAATAAATGAAAAAAACTTTGAGTGAGATTGAAGGTATAATGATTCCGAATGAAAGGAATTAGATATTGAATTGATGTAATTGAATCGTGAATATGAGTAATCAATTGTTGAGTTGAAGTATTAGATCACGATTGAAGAAATTAAAAATGAAAAAAGTGGACTATGAAGGAGCAAACAGGAAAAAAATGGAGGAAAAAGAGAGATTTTACATGTCAACAGATAGAGAATTATTTCTAGACTTTGTAAATAAGTTGTTCCTTTTTATTTAATCCCCCTCCTATCCATATAACATATATAATTTCCTTCATATATAGCTAGATGCATCCATGTTTTTGTTATATAAATACTAAATATTTTATAAACCTATGAGTCACTAGTCATAAATTAAAACTATATATATGATATGATTTGTGAATTTGGCCACCAAGTTTTAAAATATAAGACATATATTATATGTGTTATCAACTAGCAAGGACCACAGAGTCTTAAAAGTATTTCAATTCACAGCTAAAAAAAGTTTTAGAATGCAAATTTTTTCTTCAAAACATGCAGTTTTTAAGGACTTTGATACATTTATTATTGTAGTTTAAATGGAAATAAGCAAGGGGCATGTGAACCTTTTGTTGAGACATTGAAAAGCAGTGTTTCAAAAGTCTTGCTCCCCATCTAGGTCAAATATTTGTTTATTCGGCACTTAAGGAAATCATCGATACGATTATTATTTGTAAAGTTAAAGAGACACTCGTCACCTGTTAAAAGATGTTTGCATCATTTTATATCTACAAAATGTATGGAAAAACTTCTTGTTTAATATGTTAGTAAAACGGAACTTATTACACATGTTACATGCATGCCATCTGGATGTATATGTCTACGTTTAAGTCTAGAAAATATGTCAAAACATCAGAGAATTTACCTAATTCCAATCGACAGTTTTATTGACCAAATATGTATACTTATATGTTAGTAGCAATTATTTATGGATAAAGTGTAATTAATTTACGTATAGGGATGTTAGTTGTACCATTCTTTTTTATTCATTCGTTCATTAATACAATGTAAGTGTTGAAGGTCACGTATATGGTTACTTTGAGTTAATATTCTGCGCTAGCTTACAATATTTTTTGGTTTTTTTATCCAACAATTGTATCGGAGCCAAGATAACGTTAGTTTCTTGAATCTAGGTCGACTCAAAGGTGTACAATCCCAACAAGTAGTCTCTTCTCTTTTTGGTTCACCGGTTTCTATGTAGCGGTAGAAGATTTGACGTTGCGGGTTTGTTAACCATTAGATCTTTCTGAAATTTGAATTGTAGGTCGAAGAAACATAGATCTAGAATATCATCGGAGGGATCTTCAATAAGAGGTTCTTAAAGAGAGATACAGGTGGTCGAAGTTGTTGGTCTAGAATCTGCAGGTTCTATTCAAAGTAGATTTCGATCAAGGGTTTGAACTTTGAAGGCTTAAAATTTTCGAGTTGCAAGAGTCTTGGGGGTTTATCAAGGTTGGTATTGCAAAAGTATAATACAAAAAGGTTCAAGCTTCAAATGGTTTAGTACAAGGTTGGATCTTTAGACTTTAAGGTATTGTTTTCCAGGTTTTGGAGGTGATCAAGTTGAAGGGTAAAAAGGATTCAATATTTGGTTGATTATCTAGGATCTTGAACTATTAAACTTTGAAGGTGTTGGCGCGTTTTTTTGGAATTCAAGTCTTGGTGATTCTTAGAAGAAAAGTAAGGCTTAGTTTTGTCTTGGGATTTAAGAAAAGTGATTACTTGGAGTACAAGGTATATCAAGGTTGTAGACTTGAGGAGAAAATATCAAAGCTTTAGGGTTTTCTAAAGGTCAGTAGATCAATTATTACAAGAAAACAGGTTTAGCACACGGTTTGTGAGACTTATTGGGAAATTTGGTTAGAAAGCAACTTGACAAGGTTTGTAGCGAGGCTAAAGAAGAATGATTAGTAGTAATACTAGGTTAAACATCGAAAAGCTCGATGGGAATAGTGTACAAAAGCGTGGAGGTTTAAAATAATTTGGTTTCAAGTAATTTGGTCCTTGTGTTAAAACATGAGTCCATGGAATACATGTTCAAAGTGTTTGGTTTGAGGTGGAACTCCATGGAGCTCACGATAATCATGAAGATGAGGTAATTCATGATAGTAACGATTATGTTGCACTGGCTTAAAGAAAGTTGGAGGTTAGAAAACTCTAAGGAAATACAAAGATGGACTAGTTTATAAATGAACAGGTACACCTTGGTGCAAAGGTGATGGAAGACATTGTGAAAATCTAAGTACATGGTTAAGATGGTGCAGAGGGTATTGCTCGTGATAAGAAGAAAGTAAAGAAGGTCTAAGGAAAACTAACTTGGTTTTATACTAAGGTACAATGCTTAGTTAACAAGGTGGTCTCTAGTTCGAGGTTCCAACATTGAATGAGGATGCTGAGTATCGCTATAGACTAAGATTTACTACTAATTTGGAAATTATTTTAATATAATAGCAATTATTTGTGATTTTAAGTGTAATTAGTTTATGTGTAAGGATTTATTTGTTATAAGGTTAAATAGAGTTAGGATTAGTCATAAACTAGGATTTTGTTTTCGAAAATTATTTCTTCGATAAATTTATTACTCCAAAGAAAACAGTTAAGTACAACAAATGTGAGTGAATCCCACATCTCAACCCAACACTAAGCGAAAACAAACGCACAAACTGTGCTTCAAACCTGGACTATCATAAGAATGACATGTTACACTTATGAGACATACTACAAATACTATCTAAGTTGACCGTGAAGACTAATGTCAAAGGCATTAGCAGACTACATTTGAGCATCAGTCAAACCAGGATAAAAAAAAATCATCATCATTGTATGGGTCTTCATCATAAGTTTTCTTCCATTGTTCATACAAGCTTTTATTTTCTACTTCACTGCCACTTTTAGAAGTCTTATTAACCTTGGAGGTCGTAGAAGCCATAAAACTAACAGTTTCGTTGTATAACTCGAATAATTTACTATCACTATCCTTATAGATCGGAGCATCAACATTTTAGAAGCCACATTAGAAGAACTAGGAAGCGTTGATTTACAAGGTTTTAGGGGCTTCTCATCATCATCATCTACTAGCACAAGCTTCCCATCAAGCATTTCACTTTCTAGCTCATTAATCCTTACAACCAAAGGCGTAGTACTTGGATTACCAGATGCCGAACCAGCCACATCTTGGACAACTTTCTTGCATAATATGCTTGCTAGAATTGGAAAACTCTTGCATGGTTGCGTCATGACCCCCCTCATTTGATCCAAGCTCATCATATTTCACAATCATATTAAGCGCATCAAAAGGATTAGCTGAGCTTTTCTCTACTTCAGAATTCTTTTCACCACTTGAACTAGAACCATTCCTTTTAGAGATGGGTTAAGTAAATTTGTTTCTTAGGCTTAAACTGAAACTTGGATCCTACATTAGTATTATGAGAAGTCTGTCTAGGAGGCTGTTGGAAACCATCATTCTTTGGTCTTTCAACAACCCGTTTTGGACATAACTATAACAACCCGTAAAATTTCGGATTATTTTAATAATATTTATCGCGTCAGAAAATTCAAATCAATTATTTTCCGACAAAATGCCAATATCTAAAGTATAAAAACGAGGTCATTTCCTCCTTTAGAAACAAGACACCGCACACACGTACTTATCCACTAAGTATCTCAGGAAATTTATTATTTGTCCAAGTTAATATATAAGCATACATAAGCTTAATCCATTGTTCCGAAAAGTTAGTCCGCATAATCACTGCAGCTGCGCTTGCATGTAAAACTAAAAATAAATACTGAGATAAGAGAAAAATACATTTTTATCAATCACTAACAATTTACTTAAAGAAAACAAAAGGTTATCTCATGAATTTAGGGAGTCACGGCACCGCACGCATTCCGACACCAATTAAATAACGGCAAACAATTATAATCAAATTTCAACGTAATAAGAATGTCATATTATTACACTTATAAAAACGCTTCTAAAAATATAATTTCTATATCTTTCGGGTACCGGGAAGGTACGTTCACTCAAAGATTCGACAAAACACGGGGTACAGTCAATACAGTAATTAAAAAAATCTACACCTGTCCCACTTCTTTTATTCCTTTCTTCTTCATTTACCCTTTTTAGCTTCTTCCAAAACCAGGAACCAAAAGAAAACCTCGCCCTTCCTCTTCAATACCATAATCCATCACCACAAATCTTCACCACATAATCTACCCTAAGGGACACTAGCTCTGGCCGTGAATAGAGATGGAATCCAAGTAGAGTGCCACGCTACAATCAAGAAGAGAAAGAGGACACAAGGCTTCCTTAATATACATCTATATATAGCATCAACTCTTGAAGCAGGTTCATCCACTCATCAATGACGCAAAAAATAATTAGGGTTCTTAATAATTAGGGTTTCTCAAAACAAAGGGGTTTTCAAAATTGATAAAGGGGTTTTGTAGTTGAGGGCATATGAAGCTACCCGTAGTTAATCGCTCCAATTCACCTCGAAGTCTTCCAAATTTGGTTTCTTTGTTTCGTGTTCATACCCATTACCCACCCACCTTTGGGTTCAATGTAAGAGTACACTTCTTGTCATCTTTTGAAACTATTGTAGTTGTAATACTTGTCTAAATTTGAATATATGTATATTTTTTTTATATATACTCGAATGATTAATTGTCAAAGTTGTTGTTGTTGAATCGCGGTGGTAAAAATTCGAAGAGAAGTTAAAAACTAAAACTTGTAAAAATGTCTATTTGGTAATGGTCTTAATGTGGTTTTCGGCTTATTAACTTACTTGGTGTTTTCGGCTGATGTGGTTTAAGTTGTACAAATAGATTTAATATTTCGGTTTATAAATAAACTCACTAGTATTATCATTGCTTGGCTTAGTTCCTAGTTTATTCGTGTTTCTACTCGACTTCATAACTTCAGAAACGCCTAGTGTCCTTGTTTCCTGCTTCTGGTATGCATAAATACTCACAAGAATCAAAGTCGTTAGTGTTTTATTCGAGTCACAAAAGGTGTACGTATGCGGGCGATTAATGCCGGTCACAACAAGACACCTCGAAGGTGTTGACATGATGCCTAACCTTGGACCTCGAGGAAGACCCGCAAGGGTTTCGCTTTTGTAGTTTCGTGCTTGGTCGGGTAGGTTTATGCTTTGGTTGTTTATTTTCTCGCACCAAGAGTGCCTTTGTAGCCGCCAATTCACCCCCAAAAGGGTGCGCTTGTCTGCCGATTTTCAGTCCCAAGAGGGTGCGCTGTTGCCCGCTGATTTCCAGCCCAAAAGGGTGCGCTAATTACCTGCTGATTTTCAGCTCCAAAAGGGTGCTTGTCCGCTGATTTTATGCACAAAAGGGTGTGTTTCGCTGCCTATTTTCGCGCAAAAGGGTGTTTTTTTATCTACAGGCCCCATCAGGCTATATATTGGTCATGCTCACTTCCACTTCACTCAAGTTGCTATGCAAATTTTAAAGATTTAATGTGGTCGAACCCGGCTGGCGCTTTGGTTTGAGTTTCACTTGTCACAATTTACAACCCATGAGTTGAATAACTTGAATATAATGTGGTTAAAATGGCTTAGGTTGTTTATATCGAACCCACTATAAGTGGCATTTGAGTTATCACTATCTTTGCTTCAACATACTTTTAAGAAAAATAAAGTTGGTAGTAGAAGATGAAAATGAGCTTGGTTTGTTTTGGAAATAAATTCGATATGTTTTGTTGTGTGTCGACCCACAAGTGTGGGTACTCTTTTTCTTTTTGGTCTTTTGCTCCTTCATCCTAATCCGACTTGTTTTGACCCGACTTTTACAACATGTTAAATGCTACATAACGCATCATATATATATGGAGTACTACAAATGAGTTATGTTCTAACATCATTGCTTTTGTAAATATACTATATATTTTAGTAATAACTCTTGACAAAATCAATCGAAAAACATTTATGGTCAAATTTGAAACATAATTGTCTAAATAAAATGAGTTCTTATAAAAATATAAATGGATATTTTTTGTAATACTTATAATGAAAATTATATATTTTGATACTTTCAAATTGTTGAAAATATAAACATTTAAGACGTATAGTTGCAATACTATTTTGAGTATTTAAACTTCATAAAATTTATTATGAAACTTGACGTTAGTCACCTCGGACAAATATAAGCTTCTACATGGGTCATGCTCGATTTTAAACAAAAATATATACTTTTAACTTGGTATATTTTTATAATAACTAACAAGAGAAGATTTATTTCATGACTTTCACACATCGAATTATCAAGACATCTAATGTATTTAAATTAAGCTAACACTTAAACTTTTTGAACACCTTTATTTTAACTAATAATGGTGATATATAAAAATGTATATAAATACATACACTTAGTTAAATATATATCCTTGTTAATAATATTCGCATAAACCATTAACGCCCGATATTATGTGTGATTATTTATATTTTTTTCGTACATCGTCATTCGGTTATCATCAAACCGAAGTCTTGTTCATCCTTGATATCTTTTCTTCGTGTACCCTTCCAAGTATTATCATTTGGTCATCATTAAACCAAAGTCGCAATTCCTTCTTCGAGTTTCCTTCCATGTGATATATAATATTCGCATAAACCAATGTATTTAAATTAAGCTAACACTTAAACTTTTTGAACACCTTTATTTTAACTAATAATGGTGATATATAAAAATGTATATAAATACATACACTTAGTTAAATATATATCCTTGTTAATAATATTCGCATAAACCATTAACGCCTCGATATTATGTGTGATTATTTATATTTTTCAGACATCGTCATTCGTTATCATCAAACCGAGTCTTGTTCATCCTTGATATCTTTTTCAAGGTACCCTTCCAAGTATTATCATTTGGTCATCATTAAACCAAAGTCGTAATTCCTTCTTCGAGTTTCCTTCCATGTCATACCCTCATAAGCCGATATCCATCCAAATCTTTGTAAATTGTCATAAGCTATATGGTGCCACAACAACAACAACAACAACAAAACATTTGAAAACTTATAAAGTTAGTTAAACTTTATCGAGTCTTAAACATAAAGACTAAATTGCCGTACTTAATTAGGTTGCGTGTCGGAGCCGTGCACTATCACTCCTTGATTTAATTTCCTTTAGACTTCATATTGCACATTGCCAAGGTGAGTTTCATAGCCCCTACTTTTAATTGCTTTATACTTGTTTTGGGGGGAAGATACATGCTCATTTTACACAAATCATTTTACTTGTGCATTCCATGCATACTATGCTTTTACATGTTTAAAGTTTTCATCATACATAGATGTTTTATAGAGCATACCAAAATGTTTGACCTAGAATATTACGCAGCGTAGCCTAAGTCCTCGGATCCCAAATTGCCCTCTTCATGAACCGGCCAATTCCGGCCTGGAAGCGAATGTTATAAATAGATCTATTGAGGGTGACTCTCTGCTCGTTGACCCTGCGCTTGGGTCAAGGCTTAAACATATAGCATGTCGGACCGAGTGTATTGGGATAAACACTCGCCATGGGCTCAGATTTGTATGACTTGTCTCGGCATACAAGAACCGTCAGTAGTTTTCGTTGCATGAACTTAGTGCTAGCGTAATAAATTCAATATATGACATTATATTCGCTTGTAATGTACATATACCCTACTTATGGTCCACTAATGAAATCTCTTTTACGAAATCCTTTTATGAATTGAAATCATAAACTCTATGACATTATGCAAGACGTAATGATCATTAAGAACCAAATTTGAAACAAGCAGTAATGAAATCCCTTTTAAATAAATCTATGAACTCACCACAAGAAGTCGACCCCTTTAGCATGTATCTTCGTTTTGAAGTGATAGCTTATCTTTGGAGGCTACAAGGCAAAGGCATGGCATGGTCTTAGATGACTCTGATTTATGTATTGGGACCACTCGTTTATAATGGGCCATTTTCCGCACTAATCAATAATGTAAACATTGTTTTTAAGAATGAATAAAAGTTTATTTATGAAAAACCAATTATTCTATGCTTATGTTGTGATACCAATTTAGTAGCATCCCGATACTTGTATGCTTCCGCTGAGTCATTTTTGGGGGTGTTACAATAACATATCATCATGCCCAAATATCATACACCCATCACATTTAGGTGTTTCCCATTCGTACTCCACCCTCACCGTGTGAAGAACCTCCCAGTTATCTCCCACATTAGGAGTAAAAATAGCCATTTCCTCCTTTCACTCCCAATAAGCCCTAATATCAGTTAATGCATAAGCGTAATCCATATATGATTAAGCACAATTAGGTTACCAAGCTTAGTATCCGTTACACTCAATCTGCCTGCAAAGAAAAGCCACAATAGGAATATCATGGAATTTTACAAAAATGGGAACCGAATTTAGATCTTCCTTAAGTAAGTTTGCATTTGGCGTCCATTTCTTCAGGAGGATAGGAGCATATCGAATAAACCATGGACTTGATAAGGATTTAAAACGTACATTTTTAAGGGGTCATTTAAGCCCTTAATTGCCTACTTTTATATCCGTATCGCCAATTTCGCTCATTTTCACTTTTAGGTCTCTTGAAGGCAAAATGCTGGAATGATGCTTATTTGGACGAAAAGGCGTGAATATGTGAAGAAAATGGCTAAAGTCTAGATCAAGACACTCAAGCTGTTGGAAGTGCACCCGACGGTGTCACAAACAAAGAGCGACGCCGTCCTATATTTATGACAGCTCATGAGCGAATTTGCTATTTTACACCTGACGGCGCCAGCTTTGAAGAGTAGGGCATCGGGCTTTGAAGAGTAGGGCGCCACGAAGACTTTTCATCCCAAACGCCTAGAACCGATTTAGACGGCATCGGTAGTGAAGCCGACGCGCCACAACCACAACGTGATGCCGCTCCAAAGTTGACTTGGCCAAGACGAAACCCTAATGGCGGGATCCGACTCGGCCACAATTAAAAGGTACGCCGCAGCTTGTAACTCTATATATAGAATTCAATTTTCGTGACTTTTAGGGAGGTAGACTTGTGGAGTAAAAACCTAAAACGATTATAGTCCGTCTAGGACAGTATTTTAGGGTTCTAATACCCTATTTTACATCGAGATAAGTTATATATTCCCTTGATTTAATTATGTCTTCGATTGAATGTGTGTATGCTTGCATGTTTAACATGTCCGACTAATTTACTTATGTGTTTGCTTAGATCTATGAAACCTAGTTATTGAATATTGATTGGTTGTCTATTATCTTAATTGTAAATTGGCTTAGGAGTGCTTAAAGCCATCGTTGTGTTATTAATGCTTGATTAATCTTTGTTGAATATTAGTTTATAATTACTAGTGGAATTGTAGGCTAAAATTCAAAGATAACCTTAGTGTTAAGTTTATGAATCCTAGAGATTTTGTAGTCATTAACCTTAGGTAGCTTCAAAGAGTTAGGGATAAAAGCATACCCTACGACCTTAGAAAGCACAACACGTTAATAATAATGACGTGACAATTCAACCATCAATAAAAGATAACTAGGGAGTAACAATATCTAGGTGGACACATTTTTAATCATCATACGAGTACACTTCAATAGACATAGACTACCCCTTAGATTAGATAATTAGATAAGTAGAGTAATCGGTAGAAGTACCACCCCCAAAATCCAATACCCCGAGATCGTACCTTTTATTTTCTAAAACATATATAAAAAAAGATAAAAAATAATCTTCCTCAACCCCAACCTTAGCGTAGTAATTTCTCACTAGAATTTCTATTCCCCTAGAGAACGATATCACTCCCAAGGCTTACCCTAATACTACACTACAACGATTAGGTTCACTGCTTAGGTGGTTGAAAAAACTTGCTAGAAGAAAAGGAAGTTTCCTTTGACCCCGAACGCGCGTTGTACGCGTATCAGGACCATTCTCTAATACCCCGTTCATACCCTCAATTGAAGTAAACTTGAAGAAAAATAAGCCCTTTGAGTTCATCAATACTCGAACTAAGCCAAACTTCTTTTATGCATTCTTAACATAGTACTCAACAACCAGGAATGCTACTCTTTTATCCACGAAATAACCATACAAGCTAGAACCAAATCTCGAATGAACATATAAAATAGACGCCTTAGGAATTTTAACTTCAGGATTTGCATTAATAGGTTTATCCGAGTCCAAAGATCTTAAATTTACCTTATTCGTTTCAGCCTCCTTTGTAACCAAACTTGCAAAAGATTTTGGAATAGTTCCCACATTCACGTTTGGTACACTCTTCCCCCCCATCAACCCCACCTTGCATCGTGGGTAATTCAGAAACCATCTTCTTAGTCCCGTTCACAATCAATCATATGAGCCATAAGTGACAAGATAATCGTATGTGTGTTTCAACGTGTTCTCAAATGGGTTTTTCCCACTCGTTTTACCATCACAAACCGAGATTTCTACACAAAATGTGGTATCTTGGACGAAATAGACCAGGTAGACTTCACGACTTGAACAAGGAGCCCAACAGCTTCGATCGTAAGTCCTTCCACAATTCGAACTGAGTTCAGACCTACATCGTGTTCCAAAGATTCCACCTTTTCTATCCATATCTCTCGTAACCCCCATCATGAACTACACCAAACAATCGAACCTCAAAACACCTCCAAATCTACAACCCAGAACGAACCCAGTAATTAATAAACGGAACTTAACAGAAGCCTAATAACTGAATGAAGCCCTAATCTTCAATAACTTTGAATACGCAGAATAGAATGGCTATAGGGATGTTAGATCTATCAATAAGTGTATTAGATATCACCTTTAAATGATTAAAGGATCAAACCAAGATGTACGATCGGTTTTTTAGGGTTGTCTCCAATCACCACTTTGAGAGAGAAAGCTAGGGACTATACATATATTTTGCAATTCCTTAAAACTATTAAATCATAAGAGTAGAATAATATTACCTCCACCCGACATAAACTATGATTACTTGGTGTGCAAGGCAAGAAAGGTAATTATACAACATAGGAGGGGCCTCCCCAAAAAAAAAACCTTTCCAATTGCCTCAAAAATTCAAACTTCATAAGGCTTGTATCCCCTATCTCTATAAATAGATATGATCGGGGATGCTAGTTTGCACATTTTTCCTTACTCATTCGTTCATTAATACATTATAAGCTTTTGAGGTCACGTGTGTGGTTACTATGAGTCAATATTTCGCGCTAAATTATAAGATTTGTTTGTTTTTTTATCTAACATAATATTATATAGCTAAGAATAGTAAGACCATAATCCACTACAAGAAAAACTGCTTTTAGTGACAAGTGATATTTCGTCACTAACAGCAAAAAGTCGTCAAAAATCCTACTTAGTGACGAAAACTGAGGTCGTCACGTGTCGTCACAATAGGTCCGTCACTGATTTTTTTTAGAGACGAAATGCAAAAAGTCGTCAATAAATAGTGACAAAATCAGAGTTGTCAATAAAAATTTTGACGACATCTTTCGTCACAAAATTTGTCACTAATGGCTGTAAGTCGTCACTAATTTTGGTCATATTGACCATAAAAGGTCGTCACAAATGCAACATCAACATTGACCAAATAGGTCGTCATTATTTTGTTAAAAAATATAAGGCTAATAATTATTTAGCCATATATACAATTGGTTATTTTGTATACACATACAATAATGCAATATGTTATTTCAAAAGTAACAAGAACATCTTTATTACATTTATGAATCGCAATGTAAAACAAGGCATTAATGTCATTCCGCATCATATATGTATACATCACAAATACTACAAAGTCAACTCCATTACATGTATGAACCGTAATCTTCTTCCAGCCCTAAAATCATATTGCTCCTTTAACGCCATAAAACTAATCATCACTATAAAAAACAACCAAAAATCCATACAATGAGAGTTATAATCAAAATCAACGATATGACAAAACAAGCAGGAACTTATTCATACAATCTCACAAATGAGCATATCAGAATGTAATACTTATTGAAACAGGTTTACTTAATTGACTGAATTGGTTAAAGCTTTATTACTCTATTAGTAGCGTAGTCGTGACTGTTACACGTTTACTTGTAGTCCACATTACTTATTGAAAACGGTAGAAGGTTATACTCAAATATCAACTATAAGATGGATTTGCTAGTTTTCACGGGATGCCCAAGAAGAGTAACCAATATATGACTGTAGAATCTGACCTATGACCCAAACCAACCCAAACCGACCAATTTGCCACCTCGACGTTTACCTAACTAAACTTCATACTCAACACATATAGCATGATCTCCACCAATACCTAACCAAACTTATATCTTATACCTAAACATATTCACAACTCCTAAGCCAGAGTACTAATTAACTCATCATCATAATCTGACCGAAAAATAATCCAATCCAGTTGTAAGAGAGAAGACTTACAAATGTTGAGGAGATTGCACACCAGTGAAACTAGCTAGCAGCTCCAGTACATATCCCATTTGCCTTCTAGATCTTGTCAATTAATGTCCCCCATAACTTGTCAATGAGAATTTAAACTGTAAAAGGACTCTACAACGGCCCTTAAGCATGTGGAATCTTTCTGCAAATTGGACGGTAGACTGTGACTTCTCAACACCTTCACCTATGACAGAGTGTATGGGTATCGTTGCAACTTTAATTATATCAGCTGCAGATCCCTACAAAAACGCCAACAAAAAGAAACTAACAGGAGGAAGCAAAGATATAGCAATGAGAAAAATAAATTAAAACAGTACCTGAAAAATGGAGTTAACCGATTCTCTCTGTGCTTTAGATTTTTCTTCACTATTTCCAAATTTAATCTTTGCTAAAAACCACTTCCTGTCCATAGACCAGAAAGAACACAAAAAGTAAAAAGCAGAAAAGATAGGAAACGGGCCTGTGTTAGAATTCACGAGGATTTACTTTGTAGTGCTCACTTTCTGAATCGCCATCCGCTATTTCAACGCTGCTCTATCTTAAATTCAACCATAAGCTCAATACACACTAAAGAAAAAAAATATTTCAAGAAACAAACATATAATCTAATTGGGTAAAAAAGTGTTTGGCAGGTTAACAATACCTGGACTTTTTCAGCTCAAACTAATACGTAAGCCTCACTTCTCGATGAACTTCTTGACGTAGTCTGTATGGGATCACAAGCATTGACTTAATATAATTCTTCAAGCAAAGGTGAGCAAAATAATACTTACTTGGAGAATGAATTCACATGCACCACTTTCAGAAAGGACTAACTCTGCCTCAAACCTCTCTGACAAAAAAACAGCCCAGAAAAGTGGCTCAAGACAAACTCCCAGGAAGTGTCTTCTTCATAATCATCAACCCCTTTAATTCACTGGCACTTCTGTTCTACCCAACATAAAATACAAAATCAGTCCATTTTCTATCTTCAAATACTAAAGAAAATATAAACAATTTACTTTGTAACTAAGTTTGTGTATTAAACAGGTTAAAACACTTATACCTCACCATTAACCTGCTCTCAATTACTTGAAGTTTCTACCGGTCATCCATAACATTTCTTACAAGTATAATGCTCTCGATCAACAATATGACTAGAGAACAGAGCATGTGCCTTACCTTATCACAAACTAACATGAAGTAGTATCCATTCGAAGCACTAGGTGTCCTATCCTTCAGCAAGCCATCCAAAATAATGCAGCTGAACCTACAATATGATAAGCATGAAATGCAAACTGAGTCACTACTTTTATATAGCTGATTCGCAACTTCACAGATATGACAAGATAAACACACTTTATATATTAGCAACAATCAACGCATAACAAACCAGTGTTTCACGACACTTGCATCGATAAAAGACAAATTATAACCCACTTTTGAGTCAAAATTACCCAATTTCACTTATTACTTACATCCACTTTTACAACTCTGAACTTTTACAACTCTAGCATTGATCATCCACTTTTGGGCCCAAAATTTCTAAAAGACGTGAACTATTAGAGTTCACCATTCTATACTTACATCTCTCTATACTTGCACTATAGTTACATCTCGACATTCATATCTTGTAAGTGAGTAAAAATGGTTCGAAATTCGAATGGATATTCAGTTACTATACTGATATTAAAAATGATGTATAAATCTATTAGTAAAGCTCAAGTTATAAAGACCAATTCAATATAATTTATGTAACTAAAAAGCACCATGTTAATTATCACCAATAACTTTTGAATCACTCAATATTAGAATACTATTTTTCCATACTACTATAGTAGTGTCAATAGGTATGTATCTTACCGATTGACAATTGATTCTTGCAATGCGTCAATCCCTTGTAACACATCTTCTACATGCAAATATTACTGTAAAGTACAAAACAATATCAAAACTTTATTGATCATTACTATAACTAGTCAACAGTGACATATACTAACTCTTTGACCTGGACTAGTTTAGACCTGTTACCAAACCCAATTGTTGACCCGGCGCTCTTGTTATCTATAACGAAGACATCTATTCTACACCCAAAAACTGACCGGTCCCATTTAAGAAGGAATAAATATGAGTTGAGTATCACCCATAATAATCTTTTTGACTTTTGTTATCTCATCCTTCAGATTTGACAGTGAACTTATATAATCAATAATGATGACCTCTTTTTTCCGCCTAGCAAAGAAGCATAAACGTAAAATATAAACCCATTCTTGTGATAATTTCCTAGATTTATCACAACACTTACCATCAATCATAAGCAAATATGCAGGTAATATACATCAAACACTGATCCACTTTGATATCTAGACTTAGTTCCAGTTTTACAACATAAATTCCTTGAATCTTCCATGTGCTTTTACTTAATTCTTTAAGTAATAATTGGTTGTGAGTAATGGTTTGAGTGAATAGTGCTTAGATGATAATGATGTGATTTTAAGTTATCCAAATAGAAAGATAGTTGACATAATTTTTCTACCTTCAAAGAAATTAAGTCTCGTTCTCCCTCCCTGGTAGACTAATGAACTCCTCTTTTAGTGACTTTAACCGCTG
This sequence comes from Chrysanthemum makinoi, assembly GCA_910596185.1. Taxonomy (NCBI): domain Eukaryota; kingdom Viridiplantae; phylum Streptophyta; class Magnoliopsida; order Asterales; family Asteraceae; genus Chrysanthemum; species Chrysanthemum makinoi. Next base: position 12,115,545 of record OU343223.1, read on the forward strand.
CTGTTTCACCTGATGCATTAGAAGGATCGACACATATAAATGGGATCAATCTCACTAAAAAAGAGGGTAACATCTATAATTTGCAATGAAGATACCTTTATGTTGTTCAGTTGCATCAGTTTGGGTACTTGAGCAACCTAACTCTCATTCGTCAAGTATGGTACATCATGGAAATTATAACCTGATGTAGGAAGGATTTAAGTTAACAATGTAATACATCATGGAACTTATATGTTTATGGTGCTTTAAGTTATAACGTATTTGTTTGCTTTCAGTTGAATCCCTTGGAGAAAGAAGGGAGTGGTGGGTCAAACAGTGAACTATATGAATAACTTCACACATAAACTTAAAGATCAACCATGAATGTCTATAAAATCCTGACAAAAGGTCATCAGTAAGTAATGGAGTGATTGTGGAAACTACACCAATGGGATGAAATTACACAAATCATGCCACATTTAGAAGACTATACTCTTTATTTATCCTTACGACCATTTTTACCTGTAAATTGAATGGGACGGATTGAACCTCTAAAGTTATACACTTGTACCCAAAGTTAAGAACAAAATAAAAGGTGTTTCAATGCCCTTTTAACAAACACGTAGGTTATCAAACGCATATGTATTCATATAAATCGTGTAACAAAGACTAAATCGTTCTTACAAACCTACCAATAACTTTTTCATTCAGTCACAGTCACTAGTACAACTCATTTATTCTCTACAGATCATAAGAGCCATGTTACTTGCTATTAGTTTTTCTAGACATTTTATCGAACACTTTGTATGCAATGTACAGCTTTGTCTTAATTCTCCCAGACATTTTATCGAACGCTTGGTATGAAAATGTACAAATCTATTAGACTTTCTATCAAACGCTTGGATATGCTTGTCATAAGTATCACTTAAGCATTTCATCAAACACTTACTGTGAATCCTATTTCAATGTACATCATATAAAAGCTCAGCAAAGTCAAACTGAATATATTGAATAACACACTGGTATCTAATTGTTATAAAATTGAATTGAATGCATATTATAACAAAGACTGTAACCGTTTAAAACTAACTGAAACAAACACTAATGCCATCTATTGAAACAGTTAATTGAACAAAAACTAGATGCAAATGTGATACCTCCTAAGTAGCAATTATGTTGACGTGACGCGGTAGTGTGCGACGGCGGTGACGGTCCACGCCGACGGTGACAGTGGTGGTCTACGAAGACGGTGACGACGACGCCGACGGCAGTGTTTGATTACTATACTAATAGAATCGAGATGGATAGTCACAGAGGATGAGATGGTTACTGTTTGAATCGATCTTGTTACATCGTGAATTGAATTGAGATGGATGGTTACAGAGGATGAGATGGTTATAAGTTTTAAATACGGGTAAAAAGATGATAAAGCAAAATTAAATATGGGTAAAATAAGGTGCGGTAATTTTATTTTTTTTGAAAAAAAGATGCGGTAATTATAACTTTAAACTGATAAATATTATAAAAGGACTACATTTTCATGTATCGAGTGTTTGTGAGAATATTTAAAACGACAATTTATAAATTATTATTATGTGGTTGCTTGTTAATTTTTGACAATTTTGAAAAAAGAGTATCAAAAAAAAATGTACTTGCCTAATGAAATATTTAAATACAATAAACATTAAAAAAAAATAAAAATATTTATCTATTTAATGACGAATATTCTTGTCATTAATTAAGTATTTCAGTGACAAACTTTTATGTCGTCATCAACTTGTGTGACAAATTTGAATTGAAAATATCTATCACACAATTTTGTGACAAGTTAATGACGAACTATGAGTTTCGTCAAAAAAAATTAGCTTGTGACGAAAATTGATTACGAGTATCTATTTCGTCACTAAATGGTCCAATTAGTGACGAGAATATGGGTTGTCAAAAAACATTCCGTCACTAAAACCACTTTTTCTTGTAGTGATCTTAGCTTAATGTTTCCTATCATAAAAGCATCCAGTACAATAAAATAATCCCAAAGTAGCATGAGTAAGCATATTAGTCATTATTTAGTACTAACGAGTGAGGAAAACCCGCGCGTTGCAGCGGGATTGCTTTTGTAGACGTGAATTTGGACCGATGAATGACCGAAAATTTGTTTGGACCGGCTTTGCAAATACAATTAAAACCTTAGGGACTATTTTCGCGGCTACAAAGGACTTACTTTGTAACGACACTTAAACCTTAGGGACTATTTTTGTCAAATTGCAATGAGATAGCAATTAATGCTAAAGGACTTACTTTGCAACGACACTTAAACCTCGGGGCATTTTTGCCAAGTTTTCAAAGATAATTAATGCTAAAGGACTTGCTTTGCAACGACACTTGAACCTCCGAGTGCATTTTGCCAAGTTGTGAAAGTTAGCAATTAATGATGCAGACTAATTTTCGCGGCGCCACTTAAACCTCGAGGCTTTTTTTGCCAATTTGAAAAACATTGCATTTAATGTTTGGTGGTTACTGTTTTCTTCCCTTGTAATTAGTATATATATATAATAGTTTAAGATTAGATTAAGATTTCTTACTCGAACCGGGTGGTGTACATGTGCCAGCAACGAGTCGCATTGGTGTGCGATCACGAAAATGGTCCCCACGAATAGATGGCATTAGGTGGATTATCGCGACGAATTATTAATTACTTCCTCCATCATATTTATCAGTCTATTTCTTTTATGGATATGCCAATTAATCAACTTTTCCATATTTAGTAAGAAAACGAGAATATAATTGAGGAATATTCTATTTGAGTGGTTGAGATTTATAAGGGTCCCACTTTTATTAAACTTTGTGATTCTTGTCACCTGACAATAATTTTGAGACGGAGGGAGTACTATATTAAATAATCTAACAACTATTGAATTTTCTTGGAAATATAAATATACTTAGTTAATATGTATGCTAATCTGTACGTATATAGCAAGCATAGTTTAATGCAAGTTCTAGATGCGACACTGAGACCATGTGAGGTGAGCAATGCAAATTAGTACTATTTTAAACAGTGTGCATGCAATGTGTGTGGATACGATTATGCTATTTGTGGGAGTTGCTATTAGTCTATGATCATAGAGTCAATTTTATAATCTTATACTAATGAGAAAAAAGTAGTTTAAGCAATCCCATGCATAGTTGTTTTTGTGTATATCCATCACAGATATGTATATATGTGGAATCTAACATATATAATATTGTGTACTTTTCTATGACTAAGCTTATTATATGCTCATCACGCAAACCCTAATGTTAAATATCATCAAAATAGTCACTGTTTCAAATCAATCTAGCGTATCTTTGACTTAGAAATATTTACACTCTTAGAAAATTACTAAAATTCTTGGTCTATTTGATCGATCTTAGATTACTGAAATTTAAAGTATGGAAATCGGAATTGTATATTATGCAACCGGAAGTGATATATAAGTGTATAAAACACGTCGTAGGAAGGGGGATAATATTGTTCGACACTTCCAACATACAAAAGTTTATCCGGGAACTAGGGGCATGACTAATTCTAAATACTTAACCAACTTCGACTACTAAGAGATCATGTGAATAGATAAAATCGCAACTTTCACATGATATATAATAAGAACCAAATCGAACTGAAAACAAAAATATGTTAAACATGGTGAAGTTTGAATTGAAAGTTTAATAAGTATATGCTAATTAAAGTTTTAAAATATGCATTTTGCAAGCCTATGCCTTAACTTCAAATCTATAGCCCATGTTCAAACTAGAGTAGCATTCAAGCTAATAGGTTTTAGAGTTTTAACTAATCAAATGAAGCTCAAGAACCATACAGTTCGATTTGTCTATTACACCAAGAATATATTGGGAAAGTTATCAGATTAACCAACCAATGAATGATACGTGGCTAAAAATGATTGAGTGCAACACTTTATGAATAGCTTATTTGTGTGTGTAATATTCTAAAGGTTAGATGAGCCACTAAGATTCAAGATAGCTTTCTAGCTGTCTATTTTTATTTGCACAATAATCTCAGTTTGCAGCCACCTGCACCAGTAAGATGTTTGCTATTTTATACCATATTTTTTTGGCAATAATTTCTGCATGATTTCATGCAAGTGAAATAAACAATATAATAGAGCAGATCTAAGAGTTAGATAACTTAAAATATGTAACAAACCTGTTCTGGAAAGATCTATAACATAACTAAGAATTGAATACCTTTCACATTGTTTGAGAATGTGTTCCTTAAGTTGTATATGAAGCATCAACAAACTACACCATAATTTGAGTTGTGATTAGTCCCGTTATTCCGAGACAACTTAGTTTTGCTAGACCATCTAGTATAATTTGTGTGCAAAACTGTCAATACTAAGAACCCTTGGTATGACCGAAACTCAGTTTTAAAGGTTAAGCAACATTGGTCGAAATATATGATGACATACACAAAACCTGCGAAAAGTTTGGGAGCTAGTACCAAGAAAAGAAAACAAATGATCAACAATGAGAGGTTCACCCAAAATTTGAATACACCAAAACAAGGCCACATAATTAAAAGCGAAACCTAAACGCGTAGCTAAATAAACATCACACTAACACACCACCTTGTTCATTAATTTTCTCAACTAAGATGTTGTGGGTTCAAGTTTTGCTTATTAGATGGATTAAGTTAGTCGGCTCAAGTCCAACATGTTGGCTTAGGTTCCATTGGGGCTAAGATTATCATATCTTTGTAATCTATACACATTGGTCAATAATAAAGTTAGAGCTAAGTAGCAAACAAGAAAGGCCTTCACTATCTTTGTAATATTATATGTATTAAGTTAGTTGTGTATATATGATACAACCCGCGTAGCATAAACCTACAGGCTTGGGCCGACTAACTTAAACCATCTAATATTGCTTAAGAAAAATGAGTCAAAGACAGTACCTCGGTTACACGTGTATATATAAGCAGTGAAGAAGCCAGGATTTTTCATTCGGGTGGGCCAAATCAAATATAAGAAAAATAAATGTATAAATTTCGTTCGGGTGGGCCAAATCAAATGTAAGAAAAATAAATGTATAAATTTCAGGTATGAATTTAAGAAGTTTTCCGGTAAAAAGTTACCATTAAAATCATCTAAACCTAGAGGTGGCAAATGGGTCGGGTCGGGTCGGTTTGGGTCATGGGTCAAATGGTTTATGGGTCAAATGGGTCATGGGTCAAACGGGTCATACTATAAGAATGGGTTGAATGGGTCATGGGTCAAACGGGTTGGGTCGGGTTGGGTCGGGTCGACTCGTTACATTTCCACATGTAATCATGCTACTATAGTATGTTTCGTCTATTTTCATCCGTTTTTCGCTTCGTCATCTTTTACGTTTTCGCTGGTTTTTTTTGCGTTTTCGTCCGTTTTTTCGTTTTTCTTGGCGTTTTCAAATATTTTTCGCGTTTTCGTCGTTTTGCATATTTTATCGTTTTTTCACGTTTTCGTCCGTTTTTAGCGTTTTTCGGCCGTTTTTCACGTTTTCGTCCGTTTTGCGAGTTTTTGTACTTTTTTACGTTTTATCCGTTTTTGCGGCGTTTTGATCGTTTTTCTTGGCGTTTGATCGGTTTTCGCGGCGTTTTAAGTCAATTTTTTGTTTTCGCGTCGGTTTTTGCGGCGTTTTCGTCCGTTTTTCGTTTTCGTCCGTTTTGCGGCGTTTTCGTCCGTTTCTTCCATCTTTTTCGCGTTTTCGCGTTTTCCCGTTTTTTCGTTTTCATCGGTTTTTGCGCGTTTTGTCCGTTTTTCCGTTTTCGTCCGTTTTTTGGCGTTTCGTCGTTTTAGCGCGTTTTCGTTCGTTTTTTATGTTTTCGGTCCGTTTTTGCGCATTTTTAATTAGTTTTTTCCGCGTTTAGTCCATTTTTTTCGCGTTTTCGTCCATTTTTTACGTTTTCAATCGTTCTTGGCGTTTTCGTCTATTTTTTACGTTTTCGTCCGTTTTTTACATTTTCATCCGTTTTTTACGTTTTCATCGGTTTCTGGCGTTTTCGTCGATTTTTCGTTTTCCTCCGTTTTTACGTTTTCGTCGTTTTTGTCGCGTTTTAGTTCGTTTTCTTATGTTTTAATCCGTTTTTACGTTTTCTTGGCGTTTTCGTTCGTTTTCGTCCGATTTTTACGTTTTAAATGTTTTTTCTTGGCGTTTTCGTCGGTTTTACGTTTTCGTCCGTTTTTTCGTTTTCATCCGTTTTGAAAAATAGATGAAAGCGTAAAAAAACGAAAGCGTAAAAGCGGAAGAAAGCGTAAAACGAAAAGAAAGAAAGCGCGTAACAGTTAAACGTAAAAGCGGGGCGAAACGGATGAAACGTAAAGGGAACAAAATGTAAAATAAAGGGACGAAAACGCGCAATAACGAAAACGTAAAAAGCAGACGAAAAACGAGCAACAGCAAAATGGCGGGCGAAAATGTAAAAAGCGGACGAAAATGCTCAAAAGCGGACAGCGTAAAAAAGCAGACGAAAAGCGCAAAAGCGCGAAAACGGCCGCTGAATGAAAACAGCGCAAAAACGAACGAAAAAAAATGGGCAAGCCTAAACGCGAAAAGTATGCTTCGAGCCAGCGTAAAAAGCAGCGCCAAAAAAGGCGAAAACGTACGAACGGCGAAAACGTAAAATGGCGTAAAAAACGGACGATAACAAAAAGCGAGCAGCGCAAACAGTAACGAAAAAGGCGGCGCGTTAACGGGCAGCAACTAAAACAGATGAAAAAAACGACGAAAACGTAAAAAATAGGCGAAACGTAAAAATGGCAAAAGCGATGAAAACACAAAAACAGGGCAGCGTAAAAATGGGCCAGCAAACTTATGGCATTAAAAAACAGCGTTAAAAGGAAGCGAAAAACAGGGCCAACGCCAAAAAGCAGGCAAAAGCGCTAAAGCAGGCAGCGTAAAAAATGGGCCAGCAGCGCCAAAACGGATGAAAACGTAAAACGGGAAGCGTAAAAATAGCCAGCAAAGCAAACGGATGAAAATGTTAAACTGCGAAAAAATATAAAACGTATAAAACATAAAAACACGACATCTAATGATGGTTGAGTTATCATCCGACCCTTAAGTGACCCATTCGACCCATTTGTTGATTTACATAAGTCCATATGTTGACCATTTGACGCGTGCTTTCTGAATGGGGTAACCCAATCCAACCCATAAGTTGTTATTTTTGACCCATTGCAACCCATTTTTCTCTAAATGGGTTGTGATTGCCACCTCTATCTAAACCTAATCTGAATTATGAAGTAAAAGTTATTGCAAAGTAAAAATAAAGAAAAGTATTACATCCACATCTAAGTGTTTATCTAGATGTGTCGGATCTTTTATTTGGGTGGGCAGAAAGTATTTAGCAAGTATAATACACTAGATAACATATACATGCATTGTTAGCTAACATATGTTTAGGGTGGGCCATGGCATACCCAATGCCACACTTGGCTCCATCCCTGTATATAAGTTAACGACTTGCCTTCCCCGAATAACGTAGACTGGAAAAAACTCAATTCGTTTACGATACATATTCAAAGCACACAGGCACACACATCAAATGAGAGCGTTTGGTTTTCTTAAATTTCGGCCCACAAGGGCAATGTGATAAGGAATTTTAGCCCATGGTTAGAGTTACTTTTATGGCCCAATAAAAAAATCTCAACCAACCCATAATCGAAAAACAGCAATGGTCATATTTTATTCCTTCCATTCGTTTATTTTTTCTATCCGCACAACAAGGCAAAACGATTGTTATCCAGGTAAGATTCTATTGCTTTATAATATGTTGAACGTTACTTAATGATTATATTTTGTTTACTTTTATTAACATGTCAAGGTTAAATCTATTGTGTGCTTCCGTAGAGGGTATAAAACCCTGATTTTGGATGATTAAATTGGTTGTTCGGCAATATTATATAAACAAGGATAATAGCCCGCTGCGTTGCAGCGGGTATTATATCTTTTTTTCCGAAATTCAGTTTAGGCGCTAGTATGTTGCTTAAATATATATATATTTTTTTTGGTAATCACATACATTTAAATGTACAAATGAAACAATTGTAAGAAAGTGGAATGGCAAATGAAGCAATTGTAGGGAAGTTGGTACTTATATTATAGCATTTCTTTCAAGTACATGGAAAACAATCACATACATTTAAATTTTAAGACTAATTCAAGGAAATGGATTTACCATACAGCAGGAAAATTAAATAAATACATAAATAAATAAATAAAATAAAATTGTAGCTAAATTCATAAAATCACCTCTCTGGTCACATATGATGGGCCAATGCAGAGGGTATCAATATCAGCATTAGGACCATGTACCCGTATCTAGAATGCCTAGCTGTTTTATCATGATTTTATATGTTTTTCATCCCCAAAGATGAAACATCAATGTTGCAAGATACAGTTACCTACATCCATGTAAACTCAGATATTCATAATGTATATAAACACAGCAAGATGAATTTATAAACCAAAAACTCCCCGAGAAATACTGTCTAGAAGTTCTTACCCCAAGGCGATATGAACCAAATGTACGCACAATATCATTTGCCTCCTCAACTATTTTTTCTGTGTAACCTTTCTGGCGAGTTAACTGCTTCACCCAATCTTTGATAATCTAGAACAATACGACTGAACGTTTTAGTAAATAGTCTTAATTGAAAAGGGAGAAACGTAAAACAACAGTACAATACTTTTTCATCTTTAGAGATCACTGAAACTTGAAAATTGTAAATTTATTCTGTGAAACACACCCAACAGAGCATCAATCGAAACGACAAAAAATTATTGTAACTTCAGCAAACTGCTATTTCAAAAGTGGGATGAAAACTGAGCAAAAACAGTACGCCAAAAAATTAGAGAAGTGCGCCTATCATTCCAAGATTACTATACCCTTCACTACTGTTCTTTCACCACTTTTTAATATCAAAGATTACCTAAAATAATTACTTCTATTTAAAGTCTCTACCTTTACTAAAATTCCGTCAGCTTCAAATATATCAAGCTTTGGTTGTCCTGAACTATAATTGGGGTCTCGTTAGCCACATGAGGGTCCCTTGCAACCTGAAAATTGACAGATAGCTGCTCACTGAATGTATAAAAAGTTTAGTGACTGTAAATCATAAGCATAAAAAAGAACACATACCTGCACCCTCTCTCTAAAAAGATGCGGAACCAAAGACTTTGTTGGCTCAAAATCTGACAGGAAGAAGAAAAAAAAGAAAGAAAAAACACTCGTCAATAAAACTCTATTAACAATAATGGTACTGAAAGTGAAAACCATACTGACAAATTACTGTAATGTTGGCCTTTTATCTTATAGACTTGTGTTGATGAATAAAAGGGTTATATACTAATGTTTCTGTTATTGTTTGTATTACAGAGAGATCTTGATGTGTCATAAGTATTTCAAATTGTTTGGTTTCCAAATACTTCTGGCAGTAAGTGTCATACTCATACAATTTATAACTTTTATTGGTTTCATAAGTCGACTACGAATGGGTGATTGATCTTTGACTTTATGTATTTAGGGTTTTTGTTTTCACACCACTTGCAACTGCCTTAATGTAACAGCAAATGGTGAGTGTCAATGTTATCGTAATTCCCATGAATGATATAAGAGCCAACGAATGGGTAAATTTGCGTTGTGTTCATGTCCAATGGGTCAAATAAAAATATCAGCTAATTTACAACACTTAAAATAAAACCACTATTTAAAACAAATGTTAGAGATTCACTTCCTAATAAAAAAGCCCAAAGTATAAACAAATAATAAAAACCAACACCCGAAAGTATGACAAAACCCTGATTTCAAAATTCAATTCTTATATGTATATGCTTTAAATGGTCAAACATGAAATAAATAAGAGTTAATTTCATATAAAGATTTTTAAGTACCTTATTTTTGCGTGTCTTGATTTTGTATTGATTCCCATCTCCTTCCTCATCGCGATTCGCACTCGGATATCTGGTCATGATCGTCACTCAACCATCACAAATAAGACATTTGAAATCATTTAAGAAAAGACATAGGTGAGATGTATCTGGAATGAACAAACCTCTTACATGTAATTAAACCTTTGTGTCTCTAACCTTTAATGTTTTTGACAACTTCTACCTAAACTGAAGCGACTGCATCCATTTTCAAAGGGAGACAGATAAGGAATTGTGGAGAGAAGGTTCGTGTAGATAAACCTCCACCGGGTTCTCGAAATTGGTAAAGGCGGTGAGAAGATCAAATGAAGAAACCGACTGGGAAGAAGGTTGTAGAAAACGAAATATACCATCGGTTAATTTGGTATAAACGTACGCACAAACGGACCAATAACTGGGCTAAAACGGTCGAGGCCCAAAAAAAAGGGAATATTCCATGGAATCGTTGTGTTTTAGTATGTATAGAGAATTCAAGAATCGAGAGCCGAGTTATTTATATGCTTGAATAGTTATCTGCAAGTAGAGGCGCACAAATTAACCGGTTTTTGAATTGAACCGGAAAAAACCCGAAACCGGTTATTCTAAAAATCGGTTTTAGTATGACCGAACCGGTGATTTTAAAACCAGTTTGCATGTTTAGATGTCAACCGGTATAAAGCGTCCGGTTCAAGGTCATGGAACGCTTTTTCATGTCCAAAACCGGTTTCAAACCGAACTGGTTTGAGTTAAAACCGGTTTTCGACTATTTGATTCAAACCGATTTGTGCACTTCTATCTGCAAGCTTAGCTTATTAAATTATTATGGCTTGATATAAAACTTGTGCTTGGGCAATTTGTCAGTTAAGTAGACTTGTTTGCATGCACAATGGACATCTCTTAGGCTGGTTCAGTAAGAGGATTCAATCCCTTTACTTTTCACTGCCACGTCAGGTTTCTCTCTCCAGCGACCTTCAGGCGATTAGGTGCCCCAGTAAGAGCGACCAAGATAATTAAAAAAAAAAATTTAACATAAACTAAAATTTCATTAATAATTAAAATGTTACAATACCAAATGTTAAAAATAAAAACGATACAAAATACATAAATCATAAATCTAATCTGAAGAGTCAGAGGGAGACCGATAATCGGTCAAAAAATCACGAGCCGTCGAAGTTGATGCACATACACCATCTTTTTCGTTCTCCCGGTAGCTCCAATTGATTTTGGTGCTGACGTTATCCGATACCTTTTGAACACACCGCCACAACTTGTGACAATCTGTCGTCTTTCGCGGGCTTGACCTTTCAAAAATTTATCGATCACGACTTTTCGTTGGTAATGTCGTTGCAACTCTTGTAGTTTTCTCTCATCGGTTGCTTCTGCTGCTTGCTGCTCAAATAGATGTATAACATCTATAATAGCGTTTTTTCGAGCAACATCATCTTCCTCGCATTGTTTGTTAACGTACATTTTCATATCTTCAACGGAATGGGGGAGACGTCAAGCCATAATAAATCTTGTGTTGAGAAGTATTTTGAGTTTGAATTGTGTGAAATAGATTTGTGGATTGAAGTGTGTTTGTATTGTGTATTTATAAAGGTTAATTTTTTTTAAACCGTTGCATATTAACGTTACAATTTACTCGATCGTGCAGAGGACAGTTGGGTGTGAATGTCCACGATCGATTGCCTCCACAATAGAGGATCGAGTGACAATCCTTTGGAGGATCGAGTGACGATCGATCTATTGGAGGCAGCCTTAGGTTAACACTCAGTAACTTCTCTTTGATGCATAGCACACAATTTGAGCTAAATAATAATCTAATCTCGTTCTTACTAAAACTCTTCTATGATTAAGGATAATTAAAATTAAAGTGAGCACATCTCACATCTCCTAATCACATATCAAATCTCTTGCTTTATCAGTTATTTCTAGTTAAATCAGTTAAGTTGGTGCCAAAAAAGTTCTAACTCGATCTTAACTAAGGTGGTGTTTGTTTTTTCACAAATGCCTCTTAACAGCCTCTGAATCTGAACCGTTCAGACGCGGTCAGACATTTTAGCCGTTCAGACCGTTTGTTTGTTTTTCCGTTCGGGGTAGCGGTGAGGCGAGGAATCTTAATAGTCTAGACTTGAGAGGGGTGTCTTAATGCCTCTTGTTGCCTCTTGTTGACACATAAATAACCAAAAAAAATTTAGTACGAGCAACCAAATGTGCGGTTCAAACATGTGTTTTTTTTCTCGTTAAGATGCGGTCAGATTCATATATTTACGCCTCAGATTCAGATTCAGATGTGCGGTTCAGATTCAGATTCAGAGCCTCTTAAAAAACAAACACCACCTAAGTCTTATACATTAATTTACATGATTGTCTATTCTTATCCCCATTTTGTCAATCTTAAATTACAAAGGACGTTACATACAAGCACCTTTTTAGTTTTTACAGCCTTATAAAATGTTGGATATGCATTGTATGCACTGTTCTTAAAGGCTCACAAAGGTTCTGCAAAGGCCTCGCAAAGGCGTGAGGCTTGATTATGACGTCACACCGCTTTATGGCACATGTTTTTGTTAACTCGATATATATGAATTATGATATAAATATATAAATATTTTCATACTTTGTGCCGCCTTATGTCACGCTTTATAAACGCAAAAGCTTCGCCTTTAAAAGGCGTGAGATTTGGTCATGCCGCCACGCCACGCCTCACGCTATTTATAACTTTAATTGTATGTCATATATGAACAGTGTCGAGGTGATTATGAATTGTGTGTTTATATTATCATGGCAAAAAGATGACTACCAAAAATAAAAGAAAGAATGAAGATAGGCTTAGCGACTTGCCTGAAGAGATTCTTACGCACGTACTATCTTTTCTGTCATTGAAAGAGGCAGTACGAACTAGCATTTTATCTAACGCTCTCTTCTCAAGTCTAAAATTTTAAAAAATGGAAGGGCTGTGATTGGAAGGGCAAGGTATGGGATGGGATGGGAAGAAAGTGGTTATTTATTTTTTTGTTATTGAGTTTTTTTTTAAAGTAGCAAGGAAATGAAATGAAGCTACACAAATTACCAATAAACCCTCGAATTACCAATATGCTACTTCACAAAAACAAGATGCCAATACATATGCTTATATTCAATCCAACGAATTTGCACAAAAAATGTTTATGCTTATATTTATAATGTGTAAACAGATTTTACAAACAATATTAGAGGGTGAGGTATTGTAACGAGAATAGCTCGCCGATCCAACGTGGATCCCTCGCCACCCATCGCCGGTCCTCGCCACGACACCAATCCCACTCGCTGGTTGAGGTTTCGCCACCACAACGACACGGAAGAAGACAAAACGAAAACTTAAAAAGTATCCGTTTTAAAACGTTTAAAAGTAACGGTTATTTATTTTTATTTTTTTCTCTTCAAATTCAAATATTACCCACCCACTCTATAAATAATACCCATATTTACACAAAAAAATTCACACTTCTCTTTCAAACATAAATCAACTTCAAAATTCACACTTCTCTTTATACAAGATTATTATGGTTTTCCGTCTCCCGCATTCCGTTGAAGATATGTAAGTGTACGTTCAAAATCAATGCAATAACGACGATGAGGCTCCAAAAAATGCTATTATTAGCGTCATCGAATTGTTTGAGCAGGCGAGGGCGGAGAAGCAACAGATGAGAGAAAACTACAAGAGTTGCAAGGACATTACGCCTGAACGAAATGCTGTGATCGACAAATTTCTGAATGAGGAAGCCCACAAAGACGACGAGATTGTTGACAAGTTGTGGCGGTGTATTCAAATGGTAACGAACAACGTCAGCACCAAAATCAATTGGAGCTATCGGGTGAACAAAAACGATGGTGCAGGTGCATCAACTTCGACTGCCAGCTTTGGGGAATCTCCGCTAGACCAGAAAGATTTGGCTCGCATCGAGGAATTTGCCAGTTACATATCTCCCTCGTATGATTCTGCATGCGGGAGTATTCAGATTAACATTTAGGATTTATGTATTTCGTTTCGTTTTAACTTTTAATATTGTGTAATGTTTTTATTTTAATGAATTTTAAATTTGTTGTTTAAAATGTTTGAATTTGTGTTTGAAAAAGAAATAAAATGAGGGTGGGTGGGGCCCAAATGAAGATGTTTGGGTTTAGTTGTGATTGGGGGTATTTTTAAGGCTAGTCGTCATGACACAGGGCGACTGGAATCCAATCAGTAGCGTCAGCTTTTCTCTCTCGGCTGACGACACGACCGGATGCCTCCGGCGACCAAAAGGTTTTTTTACATTAAATTTAAATTTCATTCAAATTAAAAAAAAAGCATTAAATTACGAAATTAAAAATAAAAAAACATTACACTACAAATTTAAAAAAAAAAAAAAAAAAAAAAAAACATTACAAATACGAAATTAAAATAAACACTACAATACTTAAACTAATAATCTAAATTGTAACGTGCTTTGATTGTTGCCTTAACTTTCTCCAATTCTTCTAGTTGGCGGCCGATCAATTTTGGGTCGATTGGGGTGTTGTAGAAGATGATGTCGGACTCCTGTTTTGATATCCTCATGAGCTCAAGTTTTTCTTTTTCCATCTCGAGCTCTTTTTCCTCCACCGTAACCAAGTATCTTCTAAACCCTCCTTATTCTTACCTTTATCCCCTTTTGATGGCTTCTTGGTGTTGAAGAAAGTTTTGGCCAACGATTGCATAAATGAGTCTGATGGAACATCATCATCACGAGAGGAGGAGGATGGTTTCTTCATTCCTTTGTCACGACCAGCCGGTCGTGATTCTCTAGTCCCTTCCTAAGCAGAATCATCAACGTCTTGGACATCGAAAGGATCACGAGCTTGGGTTGAACCAGAGGTAGTGGTAGAACCCTTTGTTTTCTTTCGACTATTCGTTTCGAAAGCCGGCATCTCAACGTCCTTCCAAGCAGCATGACCCTTTAAAACCTCGTAACACTCCTCCAAAGTGAAATCATGACCGTACGTCATACGGTATTCTCTAAGAGCTTTTGTAGTGTCGTCGATATCATTCTCACCGCTTCCATGGGTATTCTTGATATTCTCCATGATAGCACAATAATTACCAACCCTATTACGAATCCTATTCTTCCATTTGCTAGTGATGGAGTCATATGTTGGTCTTTGCGGTTTCTTTCTTAAAGTAGATCACTAACTCCCAAAACTTGAGGCGGTTCGGGCGTTTCATCTGCCGCGTTTTCCGACATAAACCCAAGCTTTACAAAGCACCACCTCTTCCTCCTTTGTCCATGGCTCTGGCGGCTTCTTAGCTTTCCCCTTGCTTGTTTCCGCTTCGCCTTTGTCCTTGGCCTTTAAAGCACGTCTTGATGGATGCTTTGGTTTGATGGGGACATCTCTTCGGCGAAGCGGTTTTCTCATCATCAGAATCATCAACGGGAATGGAACCATGGAACGAACGTGGTGCGGCAAGTGACCGAACCTTGTCACATCGAAGCATCTTGACTTGGGTAGTTTTGTGTGGATACTCGGCATAAAATCTTCCAAATTCATGTCTAGATTAGTGCTTCAAATCGGGGAATAAGGTTGATACGGTTGAGAAGGATAAATGAAGTCCATGTTTGGATGGTACGACAACCCACTAGGTTCTTGCGTGTAATCGGTAAGGCGTTAAGGTGGGACAAAAGGACGGTTAACATAAAACGGGTTTGGTTTTGATTTGGTTGGGCTAGTTGTGATTGATAATCAAAACCTTGTGGACGAAGCGAATAGGCGGTTTTGTTGTGGTGATATGCCGTTTAACTTGAAGTTGTTTTCAGAAATTCATATCCGGGGCATTTTGGGGTAGTCGTGATCGTCGGGTTTTTGATTGTGGGTTATTTTTCTTTGACATTTTGAAGTTGGATAAGAATTAGATTGAAATGAATGTAGATGAGAAATGGTGAGTGGTGAATTGTGTTTGAGGTGAAGTTGATATTTATAGAGTGGTAAAATGGGTTTGATTTTTTTTTTAGTTTAATGACCAAACGGTAATTTTTTAAAATTTGTATTAAATGTATACGTTGGGAAGGAGAATACAAAGCGTTTACATCGAGCGTAAAACCAACCGATATTCCAAATCTTTGGTCCACGACCGATGTGGCAACCGGGCACCACAATCGTGCCAACCGATGTTCAAATCGGTCGAGGGTGAAAAAAAATGGTGCCCAACCTATTTGAAACACTCGAATGCGTCCAGCCTAAGTGAGTGTTTTGAAGTGATGTGGCACATGTGGGGCCCAAATGAAGAGAAGTGGCTTAGCCACGATACCCTATACTCTTAATACCGAATGACAAAGTCAATATAATAATCCAAATGACAAAGTCAATAAAATAATTTGAATGACAAAGTAAGATTTTACAAACAATATACTTGTAGCTGCTATCTAATACACAAAGCCAATAAACCAATCCGAATGTAGGCGTAAAAAGTCAAGAATTTTTCAATTCTTAAACAAAAAAAGTTCATACCAGTACATAAACACAAGCCAAAAAGTATGTTGTCACAGCTAGCAAACGTTATCTGAAATCATAATTCGAAAAGTACGTAGCCACAACTAGCGAACATAAACTCAAAAAGTACGTAGTCATGGCTAGCAAACATAAACTCAAAAAGTATTTATTCAAAGCTGGCAAACATAAATGAAGCGAACATCACCATCCACCAGTAACACAACCGAACAAGCTTTATTCAGTCGTCTCGTTCCATCAACATTTTCAGATAAAACAATTTGTCTTCCTTAGGAGCGCAAATAGTCCGCTGTTTTGTCGGATGTTCCGCAAAGCAAATACACGGGTGTATTTTTTTGAAGCAAGACAGAACGCTGCAGCTCTTCGTAAATTTGCCCCTCAGTATACACATGTGGGCGAGAGTTTTCAATTACCTTATAACAAGTAGATAACAGCAAGATCAATATAATATATATAAACAATATACTACTACTAATCCATATTCTACATAAATCGAGTACCTTAGAATTCCTCTCTAGAGCATGGACTATATTTGCAAGAGATTCCGCAATCTTACTCCGTATTGGATCCTCTTCATCAACTTTTCTTTTTTCACTCTTTGATTTAGTTGGTAGTTTATCTGATTGTGGTGTTGGTGATGTAATATGGACGTCATCACTAGTGTCGAAATTATCTAAAATGAGGGATCAATTTCTTCAACTGTTTCTGATTGTTGTTCATTGTTTAGTTGCTTTCTTTTCTCTATAGCAGTTAGAGCACAAGCACCTGTAGCTCTATCTTTTGCCCACAAAGCATACATTTCATCATAATATTTAACTTGTTTATTCTTCAACTCATAAACATCAGGATTGTCATATACATTACAAATAATTAATAAAAAAAACAAAATTAATAATTTCACATGAATTAGATAGAGCATACCTTTTTGAGTGCTTCCCACACCTCATCTTCAGCCTTAATTAACTTGGTACTTGGGTTTCATGCATAGCCACTCAATGAAACGCCTTAAAAACATCATGGAACTGGGTAAAGTACTTTTTGAGAGTCTTGATTCGATTTTTCAAAATTTCTTTCTCAAAAGTAATATTAAACTTATCACTTAATGCCTTCACTATATTATTGTATGCATGAGACGAGAAATTCCCGTTAGGTCTATTCCCGTCATTTTGTTCTTTAAGCATAGCCTCGATGAATGCAACATCCATATGATCATTCCATATAAATGCCTCCATCTTCGTGGTAGCTCCATAATAAGCATTTTTGGCAGCTCCATCACTTTTGCCTATTGTTACTTTATGTATATAAAACAAAGAATCATTAATACAAGTTTTAAGAACAATCAATATATAAATACTAAACAATATATCATCCACATGTAATTGATTCAGTAAGAAAATTACAAACACAAATTAGTATTCTTGTACAAAAAAGTCTTGATAAATTATATTCTAATAATGATGAACACAATAAACAAAAAGTCTAGATATATTTTGTTTTAAATGACAATACAAATTCAAATACTAAATAGACATGTTAATTTCATTGTTTGGATTCTAAATATAATCACTCCACATGTCATCTGCAATTGAGTTTCTTATTTGTTCACCTCTCTCATCTTCGTCTCTTGTACCATGGAGTTCTTCATCTTGTGATGCATCTAACATTTAGTGTGTCAATTCATCTTCTAGTTCTTGGTCACGGTCTACCTCAAGTAAAAAGTTATGCAAGATACAACATGCCAAGAAAATGTCTGACTGTGTATCGGATGAGTAAAATGATTTTGTTGTACTTCTAACTATAGGAAATCTTTTCTTCAAGACACCAAATGCGCTTTCAATAGAGTTTCGTAGCGATGAATCTCAGAGGGTAAACAACTCTTTTGGATTTTTAGGTGCACGAGACGAGTACTCCTTAAGATGATATCTAACACCTCGGTATATTTTAGAATCTAAACGTTAAAATTTAATATATAGCACCATACAGAGGTGTTAGATATCATCTTAAGGAGTACTCGTCTCGTGCACCTCCGAATCCAAAAGAGTTTTTTAACCTCCGACATTCATCGCTTTGAAACTCTATTGAACGCGCATTAGGTGTCTTGAAGAAACGATTTACTATAATTAGAAGTACAACATAACCATTTTACTCATGCAATACACATGAAAATATTCTTGGCATGTTGCTATAACTTTGACTTGAGGTAGATCGTGACCAAGAACTAGAAGATGAAGTGACACACGAGATGTTATATGCATCACAAGATGGCTCCATGATACAAGAGACGAAGATGAGAGGGTAAAACTAAGCCTGATGCGACAAGTATTATATTAATCAAAATGTATATGTCTATTCGTGTGAGTAGCCTGTATCGCTGAAACAAAATTATCTAGACACGTTTATGTGTTCATCATTGTTAGAATATAATTTATCAAGATTTTTTTGTGCATGAATACTAATTTGTATTTAACAACTTTCGAATCAATACATGTGGATGATATATTTTAGTATTTATATATTGATTGTTCTTAACTATTAATGATTCTTTTGTTTTATATACAGTAACAATGGGCAAAAGTGATGGAACGACAAAAATGCTAATGATGGACAACCACGAAGAATGAATGATGGGATGGATGTTGCATTCATCGGCTATGCAAAACAAAATAGAATAAACCTAACGGTGATTTCTGATATAATACAACAATATAGTGAAGTTAATGATAAGTTTAATATTACTTTTGAAAAGTTGAATAAAGACTCTCAAAAAGTACTTTTGCCAGTTCCGGTTAAAGCGTTTCATTGAGTGTATGATGACAAGTACCAAGTTAAGTGAGGAAGATGAGATGTGGGAAGCACTCAGAAGGTATGCTCTATCTAATTCATGTGAAATTATTAATGTTTTATTGATTATTTGTAATGTAGTCCTGTTTCATTTGAAGAATAAACAAGTTAAATGTTACGATGAAATGAAATTTATGCTTTGTGGGCAAAAGATAGAGCTACTGTGTTTGTAACTAACAAAAGAAAAGCAACTAAACAATGACAAGCAATCAAAAACAGTTAAAGAAATTGATCCTTTGTGTGAGAACAACGAGGTCACTTTAGATAATTTCGACGCTAGTGATGACGTCCATATTACATCACCAACTAAATCAAAGAGTAAAAAAAGATAAGCTGATGAAGAGGATCCAATACGGAGTAAGATTCTACTCTCTTGCAAATATAGTCCATACTAGACAGAATTCTAAGGTACTTCATTGTAAAAATATAGATTAGTAGTAGTATATTATTTATATATATTATATTGATCTTGTCGTTATTACTTTATAATAAATATTAACTCGCCCATGTGTATACTGAGGGGCCTTCTGCCAGTCTTCTTGCTGCTCAAGAAATACACCCGCATATATGTTTTTCTTTGGAACATCCGGACAAAACACGTGGACTATCTGGCGTTCCTATTGCGCATGGGTTGTTTTATCCGAAAATGTTGATGGAACGGCGACTGAATAAAGCTTGTTCGGTTGTGTTCTTGGTGGATGGTGATGTTCGCTTCATTTATGTTTGCTAGCTTTGAATAAGTACTTATTGAGTTTATGTTTGCTAGCCATGACTCTTTACTTTTTGAGTTTATGTTCGCAGGCTGTGACTATTTTGATTATGATTTCGATTATGTTTGCTAGTCTGACAACGCTTTGGCTTGTGTTTATGTACTGGTATGAACTTTTTTTGTTTAAGAATTGAACAATTCTTGACTTTTTATGCCTACATTCAGATTGGTTTATTGGCTTTGTGTATTAGATAGCAGCTACAAGTATATTGTTTGTAAATTCTTATTTTGTCATTCAGATTATTTTATTGACTTTGTCATTCAGATTATTATATTTACTTTGTCATTCGGTATTAATATTGTTTGTAAAATCTGTTTACACATTATGAATATAAGCATAAACATTTTTTTTTTGCAGATTCGTTGGATTGAATATAAGCATATGTATTCGCTTCTTGTCTTTGTAAAGTAGCATATTGGTAATTCGAGGGTATATTGGTAATTTGTGTAGCTTCTTTTTCTTTTCCTTGCTACTTTAATAAAAAAACTCAAGAACACAAAAATAAATAACCACTTTCTTCCTATCCCATCCCCTACTTTGCCCTTCCCATCCCCTTCCATTCTTTAAAATTTTAAACTTGAGAATAGAGCGTAAGTAATCAAAATATATGAGACTAAGTAATCAAGACTTCTCAGTAAGTCACAATAACTTATTATAAATGTTAGACTCATCATAGATTCTGGTTGCTTGGATTGGCAAGTTACTTGTGTATACTAAACTTTGGCTATGAATCATATGTTGCCTCTTAACTTAGTACACGTTAATTATTAAAAAAAGGCATTGGATATGTATGTTCTACACAAGCAGATACCAGACAAGAATTTTAACTAAAATCAAGCAATGATAATCTTTACCAACATCTATATGCGTACAGTCATATATGTAACCATACCAGCAATATATGCAACTATACCAGCAAACACAAGATAAAATTACACGTTAGTTTCTTGATTGAGAGAAAATGTTGTCTGCTCTTGCCAGCCGTTTGATGCAGATTCCAATGTGATATGGGAGAACTAGGTCAAAAAATATATAGATCGTGTATGAAGATTGAGGATAAAATTGTAATTTAACAAAGGCCTGTAATGTTTTGGACCCATTTCCCTTCCCAATCTGCCCAAAATTGGATGGAACAAAATAACACTCAAAAGCCCATCCCTTCCCTCCCTCCCACCCACCCATAGAC
The DNA here is from genome assembly GCA_910596185.1 of Chrysanthemum makinoi. Taxonomy (NCBI): domain Eukaryota; kingdom Viridiplantae; phylum Streptophyta; class Magnoliopsida; order Asterales; family Asteraceae; genus Chrysanthemum; species Chrysanthemum makinoi. Next base: position 12,136,770 of record OU343223.1, read on the forward strand.
GGAACTTGGGTGAATTTGTTGGGTGGGCGGAGTTCTCTATCAGTTAATTTGGGAGGGTCAAAATTGTATTTCTTTTAAGCAAATATAAGTAAAACCTCAAAGTTTGGGAGGGTCGTGGCCCTCCCCAGTCTACATTAAGGTCCGTCTATGCTCCCACCTTCCCGTCCCCTACATTTCCATCTTTAAAAAAAATCAAGAACGCCCCTTTTTTTATTTCCCTTCCCTTCCCCTTTCATTACTTTAAAAAAAACTCGAGAACAGAGATGGAGATACAATTGGATGTTTGTCACTAACCATGACTTTGATGATGTTACCCCATATGAATTTGTGGACCAGGTCCTTGAGCTTTGCAAATCCAAAGTTGAAATCTTACGGTTGCATTTTCTTAAGTGGCCGGTTCCAAAGCCAAGTGTATCAAAGTGGATTAATGAAGCAATAAGGTTAAATGTAAGTGAGCTCGACATACCAGTTGGACAAGTTGATTTGCCTGTGAGTTTGTTCACTTGCAAGACACTCACAACCTTTAGATTAAAGTTTCATTCACGACATGAGGCGTTTTGGGCGTGTCCATCTCTAGTCAGTCTCCCTTGTATCAAAACTCTTGACATCGTTGTATTTTCCAACCCTTATGAAAACGCATTTAAACTTATACATGGTTGCCCGATACTTGAAAACTTATCTCTAGAAATAACGAGGCGTGAATCTGAAGAAAACTACTATTTCGAGATACCTACTTTGAAGCGATTGACATTATCAATCTTACAATCCGTTGAAGCTGACAACAAAGTTGTTCTAAACGTTCCTAATATTGAATACCTCGCTTTTCGTGATAAAAGATTTGTCCTCTTTGGTTGAGGCAAAAGTTTCATGCTTTTATAGAAAATGACGATTATTTGTGGTGTGACATTCTAAAAGGAATAAGAAGAGCCAAATGCCTTTCTTTAGATATCAGTGTAAGTTTCTTTTGTTTTTATGTACAACTTGAATTTAATTTTTAATTTATTAATTTGGTTCGTTCATTAAAGCACAATACTCAACTTTCGAATTTATCAACCCATTAAATTCATCTATACCCGAGTTTCCAAATGTAAACACTACAACATTGAACAGATTCGGATGGAACATTCTCAGACCTTCGCTGGGGACATATCCCCTGCAAATGTTTTTGCCGGAGACATGTCCCCGGCGAAAGTGTCCCGCTAAAACCCTCTCGGTGATACTTTCCCCGCGCACACATGTCAACTTTCACTGGGGACTGGTAGGACCCACAGCCATTTTGAGCCAATCAAACTTGTTCAGCGTGGCACTACTTTCGCCGAGGACATGTTCCCGAAAAAAGTACTTTTCAATGCTAAGCTAATCAGCTAATTGCGTGATTAAATTAATTAACCTGACCTTTCGGCAGGGACATGTCCCCGGCGAAAGTGATATGCACTGTTGAGCTTACCCTTTTTTGTGTGGACATGTCCTCGGCGAAAGTGGTATGCACTGTTGAGCTTACCCTTTTTGGCGTGGACATGTCCCCGGCAAAAGTGTGATAATAAATTTATGTGTTAGAGGCTGACCCATTTTGCAGCAAATTTGCTGCAAAATGGGTAATTTTCAGATTTTTTTCGGAAAAAATCTACAATGTAACAATCTGTTTTCAGAACCTGTTTTATGCTACAACATCACAAATTCGCTCAAAATAATATCATATATAACCATCAATCGCTAAACATAATCATATGTTTCCAAATTCGCCAAAACGGTTCAAAAACCGTGAACACATGATCATCTACAAAACTATACGTAACCTAGCTATCCTCAAATGGTCCAAAACTATAAGCATAATCCATTTAGCGGGAAACCTAGCACATAATGCACATAAACACATAATAATCCATGTTAATCTCGACAAACAGGTCCATCACCCAAAAACAAACATAAATCGGCATCCTACACCCCACTCCCCCTACTCCCCTCCTCGGTATCTCTAGACTCACCCGGTGGAGTAGCTCACCCTGTGGAGTAGCACCTGATACCGAGCCGGGCGCTAGCCGATTAACCCAACCCGGCTGCCTCCTCAATAACTCCATCATGTGATCCACCTGAGTCCCTCATGCATTAAGCTCCTCGGTTTATTTCCGCACCGTTTCTTGAAGTGAGGACACGATGGCTTGCTCACGAGCTCAAGAGGCGCAGAAGGCCGTCTTCACACTACCGCTAGGTAACACTTGACCTACACCAGGAACATGACCACGCTGCTTACCACCGATCACGTGGCGTAGAATCTCGCGATCAGTCATACTCGTCCCCTCCGAGGTGCTCTCTTCCCGAATCCTTATCATTTCATTCTATTTAGTTACAAAAAAACAAGAAAAGTAATATATAATCCGTGATGTATTATCTTTCATTAAAGTGGGTGAGTTTGAAAATAAATTATACTTACATATCTAGCCTCAGACAACGGGGACCCAAAGACATCGCCTCTGGTGTGGTTCCGCCTGTATAGCTCGATCAAGTCGTTAGCAACCGCGGAATCGGTGACGCTAGTCAACTGTTTAGAAATAAAATCAATAACGACTCACCCAACACCATATATATTGATTGTACAATAAATTGCACTACCAGACTCCGATGATGATCGAAGGTATGAGGGGTGTATGTATTCCAGCCAAGCTTGTCTTTGACCTGATAATAAGAAATACTAAGACACTACGTTAAGTGATTGCGCCGGGTAGGAGTGTAAACGAGCCGAGTCGAGTCGAGTACTTCCAAGCTCGAGCTCGACTCGAATAGCAAAACTTGAGCTTGAAACTCGACTCGAGTTCGTTCGAGCTTTATATTTCGAGCTTGAGCTTGACTCAGGATATAAAATTCAAGCTCGGAACTCGACTCAAGCTTGATTATTTCTATATTCACGCTCGAACTCGATAAATACTCGATATATCAAGCTCGGCTCGACTCGATTTATATTAAAATTAAGTAAATGTATTTATATAAAAGGGTAAATGTGTAATTTAATCGAAGCTCGATAAGGCTCGCGAGCTTCACGAGTCGAGTATTTTGGAGCTCAAACTCGACTCGAAAATGTACTCGAGTAGCTCGAACTCGAGCTCGACTCGTTTAAATCGAGTCGATTTCAAGTAGTTTACGAGTCGATCTCGAATAACTCACGAGTTGTCTCGTCTCGTTTACACCCCTAGCGCAGGGGTTGGACCCTGCTAACCACATTCGGTGTGAGAGTAAGTATGTGTTATGGTTGTATAAGCGAGTATAAGTAAAGAGTATAGTGTTTAGTGAGCATACCATAAACTTCTGCCCGTCCCACCTATTTATAGTAGAGAAAATATGCTTGAGAGGACCTCTGCACAAATATCAGAGAACATGGGGGTGTCCCATGATTTTGGGTAACCACTGGGGCTTAGTGACCCATGTTCTCAATCTTGGCGGGAAAGCCAAAGATGAGAGGGAGATCGTGGGTTTGACCAGGTCAGGATGGTCCTCTGTTCTTTCTTCCTTCGACAGCCACACCCCGAAGGGCTTAGGGCTTCGGGTGGCAAATTCCCGTAGGTAACCTTCGTGTACGAATGGTTTGACACCAATGAACATTTGGAAGAACTGACTTGAGCCTTCGTACTGAAGGGCTTCGACACAGTTCGAAGGGGTGTCCTTCGACCTGCTCGGAGGGTACGTCATCAAGCCCCTCAGTCGAAAGTGATTCTTATGAACGAGGAGGCATTACTTTAGACTTCGACCTGCAAGTAAAATCAACTCATTTTGCCCAGAACGACACACAAAGTAGGTGCTTATGCCACTTAATGCGCAATAAATGCTTGTCTAATCATGCCTAACAACCCATTTTCCTCGGTTTTCACAAACGACTTTTCAAATTTTAAATAATTTTGAAATCCAGATAAGGTTAACCAAAGGGACACGTGTGCGGCCCATATGCAAAGTGAAAAGAGTATTTATAGGGCATTAGGTAAAACCGTAGATCACTTTTACCTTCTCTGACCAAAATTACACACAGTATTCTACTTCCAGCTTCGAGCTCCGATCAAAAGGTAACGTTAATCTTCTCCTTCTATTCCTTAGCTTTTGTAGTTATGGATTCCAAATTTATCATAAAATAGCATAAATGCACTCTCTCGTCCCAAGATTTGCACACTTTCCTTGCTCTTTATCCTATATCCCAGGAGTACAAGATCATGCTCCCCAAACCAAATCAAGGTATCTTTGATGCCCCCAAAAATTTCGTAGAGATGTACACACACTCATTCAGCCAATCAAACCTTAGGATACCCATTCACCCCCTGATCTTAGAGCTGTTACAGTACTATGAAGTACATATTTCCAGGTTCAATCCTTTCAGCCTTACCAAACTTACAACATACATTGTAATGTGCAAGGCTTATGGCTTCGAGCCTACACTCGAGGTGCTTAGACGGTTTCTGAACTTATATCCTGGTGGGAACTAGTTGACTTTAGCGAAAAGAGGTGAGGGTGATGTTCCCAGTCTCATATTGAGGCCTTTTACAAACACAATGGATTGAAAAGGTAGCTTCTTCTATATCCAAAACACCATCATTCCTCCTAAATACCCAACATTACTTAATGAAGCCTTCAGATTTGATGCCAAACATTTTAATGATCCTCTTCCATACAAAGTCTGAAGAAACCCATTGTACCAGCGTCTTGCAAAGTATCCTGCTGATGTCCAATCCTTTCCTGAGCCTATTCCATTCATTGCCGGCATTGCTCAAAGCTGCAGGGGTCTCCTGCGAAACCCATGATCATGTATCATGGAAAAAGTATGTGTACTTCCACCTTCTTTAAGTAAGACCAATTAGCACTGACATTTATCTCTTATTGGTTGTTGTTTTGCAGAGATGGCATTCAGAAATTTCATGCACCAAGACATTGATGAGGATTTAAGCTTTATGCCGATTGATCCAGCTGAGGAATCCTATGGTGTTGGTTCACCATCCATTTCAGTTAATAATAACGTTGTAGATGCTATCAAGGCCGAACCTGTTGCCTCTGCTCCTCCACAAGTGCCCCAGGAGGGCCCTTCGCAGCTGGTTGAGAACGTAGCTGACTCGGATGACCCTGCGGATGAAGAGGTGTGAATCACTGGTTCCACGGGCATTGTAGACAGGGTAAGGAATAGGAAAGGGACCAGTTCCAAGGCTCTCAAGTCTACTACCAAGAGGAAAACCCCCCTTTCCTACCTCTGTGTCTAGAGCTGTCAGCCAAAAGGGTGTCGAAGGCAGAAAAACTGTGAAGTCTGCCTTCGAATTGCCCGATGAGAGTGAAGAGATGCATGGTATGTACTTATTTTTCAAATCATGAAAAAATTCTTATTGTTACATCTAACGCCCCTTTTGTTATTTCACTTGTCGCAGGCCTGCCCGACACCAAGGAGCTTCCCAACGCTCTTGCTTGTCATCGTATCATGGATCATGTAACCCCCTGGCTGGAAGGTATTGTTGGACAATATGTCCATTGAAGGGGTTTGCGATATGCATGACAAAAGCGTTGCAAGGCAAGCTGTGCTGGATAACCACCTGAATACTCGCACGAGGGAACTGCTCCAATCGGTGACGAAGGCTAGGCAAGAGATGGATGTGATGCTGGATAAGGAGAAGCACATGGATAAGCAATATGCTGAGCTCGAGGCTAAATTTGAAGAGATCGAGAAGGATTTTGACAAAAATCCACTCACTCAAGACCTTCAAACCAAGATTGCTGAGCTGGAGAAGGAGCTGGCTACCACAAAAGTGGAATGTGCTAAACTGAAGCTTGTGGAGGCCAAGGTTGTGAGCCTCACAGGTCAGGTTGCTATTTTGGAAGCTAAATGTGCAGGTCTGGAGAGCGAGATATCCAGGATTGGTGAGTTGGAGATCAAACTGAAAGTGACGAGGTTGGGGCTGCTATGTGGAAGGTGATCAAGTCAGCTATATTTCATGGGCGATACTTAGCATTGGAGGAGGTTGCCAAGACGGGCAAGCCTGTGGACTTAGAAAAAATTGATTGCTATTGTCCTACATCCAAGGCTGAGTATGAAGATGCGAAAATGCATTTGCTACTGCAGAGTACCCCTTCCTACTCGAAGCTACCAAGGATCCAATTGCACCCCTTGAAGATTTGCTTTCCAAGAAGCCTCGTAAGATCAAGCCATCAACGCCCACCAAGAAGACAACCTCTGCCAAGCCTACCTCAGCTCTTCCATCCCCAACTCCATCTCCTTAGAAGCAATAATGAAGGCTGCCTTGTTGGTAGTAATTTGGTTCCAAGGGTAGCATGTACCCTTTAAAACAATTTAACATCCTTTATGCTGCTGGTCTGTAAACAATTTAATATTTTGTTTGGTATGTGGCTTCGTACAAAGACAATGATGACTGGGCTTCGGCCAAATGATGCAGGTTATAGGGTCAGGGCCTTATTTTGAAAGGAAGCAAGTATGGGTATCCCTACGACCCTACATACTTTTAAATATATTTCTTGTGCACTTCTCGTACGCCATTTTTCCGACGCTTAAATTTTACAACCTAAGGTATAATAACCTCATTGTGTGTAAATTACAACACAAAGAGTATTGTGATCAATTTTAATCACTGACAGAGGGTCGCGACCCACTCTGTCTTTAATCCTTTAAGTTTTATAGCTTTTTTTATACTATAAACTATTAGGAGAGTTAATGTGAATGTGTGGGAAGGCTTATGTAATCTTATAGTGTCTTACGAATTTATAGCATATAACAGCTAACGAACGGGATCCATGAAGGCTCGAACTCGTAATCGCTATCCGGTTTTGCCTGTTGACCTCCGCTATCTTCAACTTCTTCGGGTTTGTCCAGTGCTTCACCTCCTGCGAATAAAATCATCCGGAGCGTGAAGGCCCACATGCGAATAAAACCCCTCCTGGTTAATTCGGAATTGGATCGATACCGGACGACCATCCTGTGCCACCTTATTCTTAAGCTCCGTGTTCTTTGTGGGATCACGCACCACCTTCCCGCCTTTCCCAATTTTGGCGTTGGGGTTGGCAGCTTTGGATTTGGAGCCTACAAGTAATCAAATTCAAGTGATGATGACATAAAATAATAATTTATCAATTAAAATAACAAGTAATCAAATACAGTTTAATTAAAATAATTCATAAATTTTTACGCTGGCAAATGGTGCCTATCCTCCTCGAGGGACCACGAGGTGGCGAATTATCTCCATCGCCACCGTGAGACCTAGTTACAACATTTTCCATCTATAAACGTACTAGTACAAGAACATAGAAATTAGTGAAGAAACATATATATATATATATATATATATATATATATATATATACTATATATTTTATATATATTAGTAAGGCGGGCATGACTTATATTTATCGTTGTCATATTTTTCTATGACGAAAGAAGGTTGGTAAAAATGGTCGGAAAAGTGGACATGTTGAAAAAAATCGTTATATTTTTATAACAAATTTAAAATGAATGAATACAGATAAAAGAAATTTACTCTATCAATAATTCCACGTTCAATAAGCTTCCATCAAAGTGTGAGCCTATTGTTGACCTCATTTTGGGTGTCGCAAATGTAGATCTGCAAGAATATCGGGTTACCAAGTGTATCAGTGTAGGTATCAAGCATATCAACCGCGTCAACTAACAACATAGGTAGAATAAATTATAGATTGACAGGTTGACTGAATAGATACAGTTATATATTTACCAAACACCCTTTGGTCATTGTATAATTGGTTCTGTTACAGTCCATGCAACTCAACTGTAAGATGTCCGGTCTTTTAATGAACTACATAAGTTAACATAACTTGACTAAATTGTAAACTAAATATACTCAAAATTCAAAGAAAACCCGCAAGCAGCTTTTGCAACCTTTTGTCTCTGAATCTTTGTAGGTGTGACATATCTGACTTCTTCAATTTATAATGATTGAAGTGTTTTCCAACCTTTTGTATACATTGATTTTGAAGGTGTTCTTCAACACATAACTGATACTTAAAATAGAGTGTTTTATGGGTGGTAAATGTTGAGAATTGAACGCACCTGGTTATCTAGGATCGATGTATGGGAGTGAGTAAACATGTTTATCACCAGGGCCTAATGGACCTGATGTGCTTCTTATAGACAAATTGTATGTAACACTTGAAATTTCACCAGATACCTGACAATAGAACAGTGAGTATTAAATATTAATCAACATGTTCAAAGAGTGGTGCATGCCATCATTAAGTATATAATCTCACAAGCTACTTATGGCCATGGATAGTTGGACTTGGACACAGTCCTCCACAAGCACTATTTAGTATTAAAGCTTACTTGATATATTTTAAACTTGACATCTATTACGTATTTTCTATATAGCTATAGGAATCTTTTTGTTTCAACTGACACAGAAATAGATATTAACACCAAAATTATAACCGGTTTTAATATAGGCTAAAATACTTTTATTAGTATAGTCTTGATAAATTTTTTAACCAACATATTCCTTATCTCCATGTGTGCAAATTGTTCAATACACACCGACCATATTGTATATGCGTCTTTGATTCGTACATAATGCCCTTCAGAATGGAAGAGTCGATTCTGCAAAAGAGATAATAGAAAGGTGGTTTAGCGCTATTCCTGAGGTTCATCGTCCAAAATCCAAAATCAACAATGTGATTATGAACTAATAATAACAATGTGATAATGACAGCAACTGTTATACAAAAAAAAATAATAATTTAGATCAATGTGATTATGAACTATCCTGCAAAAGGTAAAAGATGCATAGAAGACCAGAAATACAACATAACCGAGATATGAGAATGAGCTGATTACCACTTTGTCTTGTTGAAGCAGGATTCCCTTTGAAAAAATATTGTAAAGATCCTCTTTCTTGATGGTAGAATACATTTCAGGGCACTTTGACATCTCGATTATTTCTTTATAGTCTTTAGGCAATTTGGGCTCCCATTCCTCATGATCCTCCTGTATATATTATAATCAATTAATACACTCATGTTTCATACAATTACTTTCGAACAGTTTATAAAATAGTTAAAGGCCATAGTTTAGATACATGAGAATCAAAAGTCAGCCAATTTTGTCTAAATATAGAAACTTACTTGAAATTCCAATGATTTCTTGAGTTCTATGACCACTTCACTTCGGTATTGGTCGTCCTTCTAACTAAATACTTGAAAAGTGATTTGACTTTGCAATTCAAAATGGGTAAAAAGCAGTTTATACTACTAAATAAGCTTAAGCCAAACACCCCTTTACGGGTGTTAACGCTTTTAAAACTCGATTTTCAAAGACTAATCTTAAATTTTCTTAAGTAAAAACTAAAATGTACTTGGAATGATACATAAAAACAGTTAAGCAGAGATAATAGCTAATAAGCACTAAAGTGCTTATTAGTGAAATAAGAAGTAGCGTAAAATAAAAACATTTTTTCATTAATTGAAAATACAAAATACAACTTTAAAACAGAAAACTAAACTTTAAATCTACTAAAATAACCACTTATCACCCATCCTATTAGGATCCACAACTTCCTTAACCAATTTAAGATTACCATCTTTTCCAGTGGTGGGTCCAAAATCTTTAGTATCCTAATAGAATAGAACAAATCAAACTAATTAGATATACAAAGTCAATAAGATAGATACTAAAAGTCTTTCCATCGTGATAACCTACAATTCCTGTAATATTCTCAGCCGAACCAAACTTTTCAAATGAATTGTAGGATACCTCACTATTGGTGACTTCTCCCTTCCATATATCATCAAGAATAGCCTGTGATTAATTAATGAAAATGTCAAATCTCGACAACAATAAAGTTAGGGAGAAAAACTCATAATACAGTTCCACAAATTAATCAAACTTGACTATGTAAGAATACTTTAACATACCTCCACGGAAAAGATCGTTGTAGTGACCAAAGAAAACATGTAGTCCAATTTCAATATGATTTCCACCTTTATCAACAAATGAATCCACTTTTCCACCAATGAATGTCCTTGACTCATATATATCCACCTGTAGAATAAGAAAAGTTTAAGTTGGGTGCGCACAACGCGGAACTCGGTAAATTAGCCCAAAACAATCTCGATCAAACCATGAAATGAACAAACTCGCATCCTCGGATGGGATGTTGCCGGTCAAATGTTTATTTATACTACTATCCAGTACGCATATTTCCTGGTCCAGATTGCCCGTAAGATGGTTTGGAAAGAGAGAGAGTTCGGATCGTTAGGAAGTTTGGCATTTATGTCAAAGGCGTAAGATGGTCGGTGATCATCAAATAGTTGATTCTTGACCTAAGTCTAATCCAAGAACTTTGAGTTTAGATGCATTATCATTGTTGCTGCCTATAATTCCACTTTCATGATTGGTTGTTATTCCATGGTAGGACTCCATTCCTGAAATCATTTTAGGAACTATTTTCCCTGAAACAAAGTACCAAGTTACTTATAATGAAGTTCTAACAAATGATATGTTTATATGCAAATTGCTAACTCACCCCCGGTCAAGTTGGTTTTAGGACCATTTAGCAGTAGCTCACTCTCAGGGTCTGTTTGATTAGTCTATCTGTTAGGATCTACAACTTCCTTAACCAATTTAATATTACCATGTTTTCCAGTGGTGGGTCCAAAATCTTTAGCATCTGAATAGAACAAATCAAACTAATTAGATATACAAAGTCAATAAGATAGATACTAAAAGTCTTTCCATACGTATAACCTAGAATTCCTGTAATATTCTCAGCCGAACCAAACTTTGCAAATGAATTGTAGGATACCTCACTATTGGTGACTTCTCCCTTCCATATATCATCAATAATAGCATGTGACCAATCGCTCATACGTGTCTTATACACGGCTATACTCATCTCCACAGTCACCAATCGCTCTCTGAAGATCTTTTCCCGTGCTTATGACTTCTTGAATGCTGCTTACATCTTCTTCATTAAGTTTAAGTGAGAATATTTGATACCTCCTATCCCTTTAGTCGCCGGGCACCCCCAAATGACGCTTCTTACCCTTCTTTTAGCCTTTAGAACGCACCATCAACACCATTAGGATAAGTTTATAATGTTAGTTAGGTGTTCCGCTCCTTGTTCTCTTCCATAAACCAGGAGCATAATGCCTAAAGTTAACCGCCGCACAAAGATGAGTTTATAATGTTAATATTGAGGAATACCATAATCATTAGAGATGGCTAGATGAGTCAAGAAAATATAATAACAGTCAAAGCTGGTTGGGTACATGATTGCAAATAGCCACCTTTAATGATGATATGACATTAAATAAGTCGATTTAGAAATATTAAGTCACCTTACGATCTTTTCATTTTGTGTCTCATGAGCATACACCAACATATCTGATGCCTTCTCACTTGCCATCCCAACCATCAATAAACCCATGCTAATACCGTAAGCTTCACCAAGAATGTAATTGTTGGTGTAAAGTAGAGCCGCCAAGCCTATAAATAAGCAAGCACCGCGTCAACAACAACCGCTAACCAATGGGTGGTGTAAATATAGGCTTCAAGAATCTAATGATCTTATTTATGTTAGCAGACAAGCACCTCAACGCTTCACCAAAGAATAAGACTCGTGTAAAGTACACTCTTTATCTCGTCATAGATATCTTCAACAAAGAATTCCTAGAGCCATCAAGCCTAGATCTAAGCAAGCACCGCGTCGAACAACCCGCACCAAGGGTGGTGTAAATATTTAATCGTCAAATTAATGATCTTATTTTATGAAAAAATCCTTAAAAACTTAAATCTGAAAACGGTTTCCATCCTTCCTTAAATTTAACTAAATTTTCGACTTACAGTGTCCACTTAAATTTTCCATCCATGGCTTTCATTGCCTAGCCGATACATCACTGTTATAATTCACAAAACCAAATCCCTGGCCCTCGATTCTGTACTATGTACACACCTACATCACTATCCAAAACACGAACACACACGAATTATGATTTAGAAAATCCAAATAAAAACATTTCTTCCCATGATAACATAACATGATTATTATTGTCACTCATTAAACGTCTGAACACTTTTACACACAATAAAAGATAACTTGCAAATGTTATCGGTGATATGCCATGAACGGAACAAACTATTGAGGCTTCAACAATCAAGCTAGAGTTTGCATGGGTCATCGGCTATAAGCTACATAATAAATATACAACCTAAGGCTTTAATACTGTTATGATTTTTGGAAACTTTTTATAAAGATAGTACGCAAACATACCCAAGAACATGATCGTTTCGTCCATCTATACTCCTTTTAATAATCTCATGACAAATTATCGATTCAAAGACCACCCGTGCTTCTTGTGTTGTCGTTGTCACTTGCTGAACCGACTTCTCTTTAGGTAAATTAGTTACATGATCACATGAATGCACTTGATAGCATTATATTGAATCCAATTTTTTAAGTTTAGGCTTACCATTATGAGTTTGAGATTGATTCAAGCGACACCAGTAGATGAGATTCTGTGAAAAAAAATATGATATTAGGGTTTCTCAGAAAAAAATATATTATGAATGAACTGCAATTTTTTTTTTCCGTATATGATTTATTAGGTTAACCTAAGTTGTATATTAAATCCAATTTTTTAATTTTAGGCTTACCATTATGAGTTTGTGATTGATTCAGGCAACACCAGTAGATGAAATGTGTGAAAAAAATATGATATTAGGGTTCTGAGAAAAAAATATATTATGAATGAACTGAAAAAAAAAATTCGTATATGTTTTATTAGGGTAACCTAAGTTGTAGGGATTCTCCTACATGATTGGTTGCATTTATAGATTATAATATGCAACATAATTATCAAAATAACTTGTTGCCTAAGTGGTAAACACACAAGTTATTTATCAAAACAACCAAGGTTCAATCCTTGCAAGGAACCTTTTTTATAAACAATTTTCAAAAATCTTTAAAAAAATTCCGAAAATTACAAAAAAAATAATAAAATTCGGAAAATTAACAATTAATTGCTTAGTTGGACCAAAAATGCTTATGTGGCATGAAAAAAAATTACTGTGCATTGAGGTGACATTAATGCCAAATGCCTCCTGTTATATATATATATATATATATATATATATATATATATATATATATATATATATATATATATATATATATATGGTAGGGTTAAAATGAAAAGTTTCTTAAAATGAAAAGAATGAGAAGCATGTAGGTGCATGTGTCACCTTGCCATATCACCATGCCATGTCATGTGACATGGGTCACTTTCACTTCACCCCCACCAAAAAAAAATTCTCGCAAAAAAATATTGGGCAAAAAATTTTGTCCCTCTAAAATTTATTATCGCATCACAAGTAGAAAATATGCATCACAATCATAATTATGATGCAGTAACTTATAATCTTAATGCACTAAAATCATGATTATGATGCAATAACTTTATAACCGTAATGCAGTAACTTATAATCTTAATGCACTAATAAATTTTGGTGCATCTTTATTATAAGTTACTGCATCATAGTTAATAGTTAAGTGCATCAACTATGATGCACTAAAATAAAGGTTATAATCTTAATGCACTAAAGTCATGATTGTGATGCAGTAATTTATAACCTTAATACACTAAAATAATAATTGTGACGCAGTAACTTATAACCTTAATGCACTAATAAGTTTTGGTGAATCTTTATTATAAGTTATTGCATCATAATTAATTGTTAAGTGCATCAAGGTTATAACCTTAATGCACAAAAATCATGATTGTGATGCAGTAACTTTATAACTGCAATGCAGTAATTTATAACCTTAATAAACTAAAATCATGATTGTGATGCAGTAACTTTAGAACTGCGATGCAAGAAAAATTTTGGCGGGATTTTTTTTTTGCCCTTAATTTTTTTTGGAAGGAAAAATTTTGTTTTTTGGGTACGTGATGTGGCAAAGGTGACACATGTCACCTCCACATGCCTTCTCATTCTTTTCATTCTAAGAAACTTTTCATAATAACCCAAACCTATATATATATATATATATAGACACACACATACACACATTCAAATAAATAACAATATATACCAACAATAATACTAATAATAATAATAAATAAATAAATAAACACATTTAACCACTCGATAATAATTTCATTCAAATAATTAAGTATCGTTCTACATATTACAATTTGAGATCACTCTCCCACATCATCAAGATAAAATCCATCATTATTAGGTTCAGCTTCATCATATTCAGTCTCGTGGTCATCATCATCAAATGCTAAATCATGAGGAACGTGGTCATCATAATCACTATCATCTTCATCTTCGACATTAGTGATAATTGGTGGTGGTGCCTCAACTTTCGCTGGTTGAACATCTATATTTATGGTGTTATAATCCAAGTTATCCAAATCAGCAGAGAGTGTGATATGTGATGAGTTGTTGTCATGTACAACATCCTGATTGTCTTTTACCACAATGATACCCGGGTTCCAAATCTTTCGATGATAAGAATCTTGGACCGCCTTCGAATTACCACGTTTACCCGGGAAATCAAGGTAAAAGACTGATATTCATGTTAGGACTCATATTCGCAAAACAACCATTCTTAGCTAACATAATGATGCACCTAAAGTAACTAAACGAGACCTTATAGATAATACGCAATTTCAAACACCAAACCTCGGCATGTACATAATACGCAATTCCAAACACCGCTTTACATAATAAGCAGATAAAAAAAGCAATTTAAAACCATACTGTGGTCGCGGCGGTCGTGGCTGTGGTTTGCTATTGTCTCGACAAAAAGTGATCTCAGGCTCGGTCTCGGTATTGGTCTCAACAGGAAGCTAAAAAAATACATATACATTTAACAGTGAGCTATAAACTTTTGGCGGCGACATGTCCCCGCTAACACATGAACACAATAAAAAAATAAACAAGGAGCTATATACCTTTTGGTCTCGGCTCAGGGTTTTGGTCTCGGCTTGGTCTCGGCTCGGTCTCAGCTTGGTCTCACCACAGATACTGTACCAACAAAAATAAACAAAAAAATTAAAAATTAAAAATTAAACAATTAACAATTAACAACAATTAACAATTAACAATTAACAACAATTAAAATAAAAATTATAAAAATTAAAAAAATAACAAAAATAAAAAATTAACAATTAGTCTCGGCACACAGTTTTGGTATCAGTTTTGGTCTTACCTGGGTTTTATTGGTATCAGTTTTTTCGTAAGAAAGGAGGAGAGAATAGAAAGAATCAAATGTCGATAGGGATTGAGGATAGAATTACACTAGAAGAGGGGAGGAGATGCATTGTGCATAGTGGTGTGAGTGTAGTTGTGGTAGTGCTGTGGTGGTGGTGAAGGTGTGGTGGTGGTGGAGATAAGTAGCAGTGGATGAAGCTATGGTGGTGTAGTGGTGGAGATGGTGGTTTTTTCATTTTTATTTTTATTTTT
Organism: Chrysanthemum makinoi; assembly: GCA_910596185.1. Lineage (NCBI taxonomy): Eukaryota > Viridiplantae > Streptophyta > Magnoliopsida > Asterales > Asteraceae > Chrysanthemum > Chrysanthemum makinoi. The sequence goes on from OU343223.1 coordinate 12,152,239, forward strand.
GCTCTAAGTGTAAACCAGATATGGTTAATAATTGACCCCATTTTTACGCGTTTATTTTCGGCGGGGACGTGTCCCCGGTAAAAGTTTTATTTGTCCTTTAGCTAACCTTTTGGCGGGGACATGTCTCCGCCGAATTTTTTTATAATCAGCCAAAAAGTTTGGCGGGATAAAGTAAATGTGAGGAGGGAAATATAAATAATTCACCAAAACTTTCACCGGGAACATGTCCCCGCAAAAAGGTGTATTTATTATATAAAAAAAACTCTTTTTTATTATTTTAAATAAGTAAATCAATAATAAATCATTTAAATTTAACCTAAAATTTTTCAAAATCATCTTTAAATAATTTAACAATTTTTAAAATTATTTTAATTACTTTTAACTAATTTAAATTATTAAAATTATTGTTAAATTATTTTAATTAAGTTAAATAACTATTAAATAATTTTAAAATATTTTAAATGAGTCAAGGTGATATCGTTATACTTGAGATGTTAAACGAATGAGTCGAGGTGATATCGTTATACTTGAGATGTTAAACGAATGAGTCGAGGTGATATCGTTATACTTGAGATGTTAAACGAATGAGTCGAGGTGATATCGTTATACTTGAGATGTTAAACGAAATGAGTCGAGGTGATATCGTAATACTTGAGATGTTAAACGAAATGAGTCGAGGTGATATCGTTATACTGGAGATGTTAAACGAAATGAGTCGAGGTGCCAAAATTTCCCACCAAAAAAATGGCGCCAAAATTTCCCACCAAAAAAATGGCGCCAAAACTTCCCACCAGATCTGCTCTATCATCACAAACACATTATATACACTCTTATCCTCAAAACCACTCAACCTCACAACCTCTTATCTTCACACCAATTTCAAAACCTGAGATGGAGCGATATAATCCTTTTATGTGTTCTTGTGGAACATGAAATATAAAACTAAGAACATCACATAAAGAAAATCCATTTGAATGACAATATTATGCATGTCTTCTTTCGAAAGTGAACAATCATACATTTCTTATTTATGTAAATATACAGTTGTAATCTCTTATAATTTCCTTATTATGTAACAGCCCAGACAAAAAGATCATGGATGTGGATATTTCATGTGGAAGAGTCAATTTGATGAATACTTAAGAGTAATCTCTTCTGCTTCAACATCTCAAGGTTCTGAATCTGCACCAACAGAGTGCTCAAACTGTAATGCTAAAGATCTTAGGATAAACATGCTAGAATCACAAAAACAGGTGCTAGAGACAAGAGTGAGGATGCTGGAGGCAAGACTTGAAATGGCAAGGATTCTTGACGACCATGCATGTCAGTCGGATGCAATAATTCGTGAGCTGTTAGGTGACATGAAAAATCTTCGTATGTAGTATTGCTGTTGTTGTTGTTGTTGTTGTTGGAATAATACGTATGTTTTACTTATTCATAGTATCTTCCAAGTATTTTGTTATCGAACATGACATACAAGATTTTTATAAATCAAAGCACCTGCTGGATTTGTAAAGCTGACCATGTTCTTAGTTAACTAGATTATGGTGTCCAGATACCCCTTTTTCAATACTAAATTACATATGCATAAAGAATGAGACTAAAGAAACAATATCACAATTAACAAACCGGAAGGCAAACCTTTTATTTAAAACACGCAAGAGTTCTCAACCACATACATTTTATACAGACCAAACGAAACAACTTGATAAGCAAATGAAATAGATCAAATGAAAGAACTCGACAAGCAAACGAAACAACTTAAACGAAACAACTCGACAAGCAAACGAAACACACGACATAGACTATAACAAATAATCCAATTTTAACATCTGATTCTACTCAAACCTACCACGCCAATTCATTTGTTTCGATTCATGTTTCCAAATTTAATAAAATTTTAACATCTGATACCCAAACCAACTCGACTGAGAACGAGGAGTCCCAGCTTCCCACCAAAACTTGCCGCTAAAACTTCCCGCCAAAACTTGTTGCCATAACTTCCCGCCAAAACTTGCTGCTAAAAACTCTATTATTTTACCATATATAACAGCTAACATATTTGCTCTTATCCTCACAAACACATTATATACTCTCTTATCCTCAATTCGGTAAAATACACCTAACCCAATCGTCAATTCCCACAAAACACACATAACAATGACTCGTTACACGCCGAAAGAGGAGTGGTCAAAGGTTTTATCAAGCATAACACTCTTTGATGAAGTTCTTAATAGATATGGTGATGAAATTATCAAGGAATATGGTTCTTATAAGAACATTAGCGTGGATGAGACAGGTTATTCTGAACTGGTTGAGGAAAAAGCCATACTACAGAGTGATGTTGAAAGGTGATAAGGAATTGAAAGCAAGTTATCAAAATTCGATGAAACGAGAACGAAGATAACAAGTCTTGAAGCTTTGTTTGAACATTTCATCAAGCGAAGGAATGAAAGGGAGGGGAATGGTGGTGCAGGTTCTAGCAAAGTGGGAAGTAGCAGAAAAAAAATGAATGACCAATGTTTGTTGTGGTCTTTGTCATGTGTTAAGTTGTGTCATTCAAGTTGTTTCGTTTGAATTGTTTCGTTTGCTTGTTGAGTTGTTTCGTTTACTTGTCAATTTGTTTCGTTTGAGCCTGTATGAAATGTATGTGTTTGAGAACTCTTGCGTGTTTTGAATAAAAGGTTTGCCTTCGTGTTTGTTAATTGTGATCGTGTTTACCGCGAAAAAGAATTCTCCTACATGAAATGTGTTGAGAATTATGTTAAGTTAAAATATCCTGACAGTCTGTTGATACAGTTATAATTTATATCATATAAGCATTGACAATCGCCATTAATATAAAGCTAATATTATATAGATAACTAATAAACCAATTTTAACATATGATTCTACCCAAACCTACCACGCACGCCAATTCATTTGTTTAGATTCATGTTTCCAACTCGACTGAGAACAAGGAGCCGAAAAACACTTTCCCCGAGGACATGTCCTCGCCAAATGTTTTGGCAGGAATAAAGGCGGGAACAATTAGCACGCTTTGGCTTTGGTTAAATTTTGGTAAAAATGGAAAACACTTTCGCCGGGGACATGTCCTCGAAGAAAGTTTGCCATGAATTTTTGGTAAACGGTCTGTGTATTTGTATGCCACGTGAACCACTGTTTTGTCGTTTAGGGAATTTCGCCGGGGACATGGGTGTCCCCGGCGAAAGTGTCTGCGCCCGTCCTACTTATTATAGTAGTTAAAGCATTTAAAGTTAAGTGGTTTTTTTAGTCGTGCAAGCTTGCTAGTCCCTAAATTTCTTGAAAGATTTTCAGAGTTGGAACATTTGTGCATTGACGAGGTATTTGGACTATTTTAGTTTTTATTTTTAAGTTTCTACTAATCTTTAGTATTCTTGTTTAGTGACGTGCTTTTTTCTCTGTGCTGTTTGTACTAGTGGCAATATGGAGATTGCTCGAATGAAGAGCCACAGTCCGCTCCTAGTTGTATACTTAGAAACCTTAAAACCATAAAACTAACTAAATCGGCGAGGAAAGTGCCTGTTATAAACTTCCTTAAGTTCATGCTGGCTAATTCAAAAGTTTTGAAGTCGCTAACATTTGAATTTCATCCATGGGTATTCCCAACTAGCGAAGGCGCATTCAGACGATATATTTCAAGGCTTCCAAGGGCTTCAAAGGATTGTGAGCTTCATTTTGGATAGAAATGACCACGTGTGTCACAACTCCTTGGTATTTCTGAAAATTAAATTTCATCTTTTAATTTATGCAGTAAATTGTGATGTGTGGTGGACAATCATATATATGAACATTATATGCCGACATTTGACATTATGTAAAATGCATCTATTATGCAATGTAATTTGATTTTTCGTTTCATTGTTTTTATGTTGTTGTGTATACTTGAGCGGTTATTGGATGTTTGTCTACAAAGTGATTGATGTGGCGTTGCAAGAATCAAGACTAAACTCGAGTAATTTTAGCAGTATAATCAGAGATAATTTGCATAGATAATTTGTTGACGTAACTCAATAATACTTCTGTTTACTTTTCTTACCATGTCGGGCTTAATGTGTGTTTTTTTCTAATAAAGTATAAACCCTGATTTTGGGTGATTAAATTGGTTGATCGGCAATGTTATATAGAGTTTAGACGATTGTTTGTTTAACCGCAGACCTATTTACACGAGTGGATGAATACATGATTACTAGTTATTTTGTAGTGAATTGTTTTATTGTGCTCTACGGAAAACCTTGCATGCACAAATTTAGGTTATTAAATTAGGAAAATGGTCTAAAAAAGCATCTAACTTGCCACTTTTTTTCTTTTGTAGACATTCAACTTTTTTTCTCCCTAAAGTAATCAAATACTTTCTTAATCTTCTTATTGTAGCCTCTAATCAAAAGTTAATTACATAAATTTTCATAAATCGTCCCTATTGCTCTACACAATTACACCATTCATCCTTGAGTAAATTACATAAAAGGTCCATGTGGCACTAATAATTTACACATTTCGTCCTTGTAGCTATAAACTTAAACTAATCCAGGCAGCCACCATCCACCGCCTGCCACCACCATTCGCCGCTTGCCACCACAATCGAAGTAGATATTGAATTACGATAGTCGTCATAATCTTTATCTTCACATGTAACAAAACAGAGCTGGTTAATAAATTTATTCCTAAAGAAAGTACAAATAGCAAAACTATTGAATTATATGATGTTTCAAACATAAGCTGTAACGAAGATGACAAATATTTGTTATCTAAAAGAAATATATGGTCTTAAACAAATATTTACCAATAACTCCTATGGATGTGCTTATTTTGCAATTGCTTAAAGTAAGCAAAAGTAACAAAAAACACCCTCTTTATTCCAATGCTGTAGAAGTATGCAACAACTATGCAATCCAATACAAACAAAGCTTCAATGACAGGTAATGCAAAATAACGATATCCGAATAAACTGCGTCAGAAAAATGTACCAACAAACAAAACTAGCCCGTCATAGAGCATCCATAATGTCATAGTCATAGATGCAATCCAGCATAAACACGGCTTCAGGGGCCAGCAAGCAAAGTAACCACGCGACAACTGAAATTCCAAATTTATAGAAATATATTCCTAAATTAGGGAGCTAGAACCAGCATAAAACAAAATGCAACAGTGGCCACAAGATTTATGCAAGATTAACAGGTTTTAAGCTCCCAGCGTACACCAGTCACATATCAAAATATGTAAAGCAATCCCGTGCTAACATGATCAAAACACATATAGCATATAGGTTAACAACATAGCTCGATCCAAACACCAGACATGTAAAGCAATCCAACATGAACTCAGATTATGTGCAACGACAAGCAAAGAAACCATAACAAACCACATTAGAACAAATGTTCTAGCATATCAATTTCCAAACAACAGTATTATAGCGCATCCATACGAATGTATGCAAACATATACCCAACTACACAAGTTTTAATTTCTTGAGCGTATGTTCCAGCGATGCAGATAGCAAGTCACTAAGCATGCCATAGGCTTTTGCAGTGAATTCTAGATCGTATAGGTAAACAACATAGCTTGATTCAGACACACAAGACATGAAACATCACATATGAAATCCAGGGTAAATCACATATGCTGTGAAATGACAAACAAAGTAACCATAACGAACCAAATAGGAGCAAGTGTTCTAACATATAAATGTGACCCCTGATATTATCATGCCTCCATACAAGATGCAAACATATACCAAACTAAACAGGTTTAGACTTTTCAGCTTATGTTCCAGCATTGCAGATGGTAAATAACTACGATGCCACATAGCTGAAGAGTTACCAAATCTCGTGACCATCAATTTCAATCACTAGGCAGCTTTATGTTCAGCACATGACCAGCAAACTTTGGATTAGGACGAGTAGTCCCAACACGTGAACGTGTGACCATGGGATGATTAGATACTATAGGTGGATTCTTGGTTGGAAGGATTGTAGGTGCAGGTACAACAATAGGTGGTGTAGGTGGTGTTGGTGGTGTAACAGGCGGCGGTGGTGGTGTAGGTGGTGTTAGTGGTGTAACAGGCGGCGGTGGTGTAGATGGTTCAATTGGTGTATTGGGAATCGGGTCCGAATTTGGACCAATGGGTGAGGTGCGTATAATGGTGGAAATAAGATCGGAAGAATCTACCAAAAAATCATATGAGGGAGTAGTCGTGGATTTATGTGTTTGAAATGGCAAGACCGTTTCATCAAAGGTAACATGACGGGAAATGATAATTTTATTAGTGTTAAGATCAAGACAACGATACTTAAAGTGGTTGGCAGCGTGTCCCAGAAAGATTGAAGGGGTGGCACGTGGTCCTAATTTGTAAATCCTACCTAAATCAATCATTTCAAGCCACTTTGGCTAACTTGAACACTCCATCTTGTCTCATAGATCAGTGCAAATCTGTAGTTAACCCTTGTGCATGCAAATCATCACACTTCTAAGTATTTTAGTTGTTTAAGTCTTTAATGCACTTCTCAAATCCTTCTCTTTATAAGTCATCTTGTTAGAATCTCTTAGTCATCAACCACAACACAATTCTCAGCATTTAGAAACCTTCCCCTTAGTCATTTCATCATGAGGAAAGCCCCTAGTGCTAACTCATCCACCAAAGAACCACCTAAGAAACTTGCTCGTATTGTACACGAAATTTCCTCAACCGAATCATCTCCCATCAAATCTACAAATGCTAGGATTTCTCCTCCACCAACTCAACCAATCAAACCAATCCCCAAAAGGATTGTTCCCACAAAAATATCATCACCAAACACCACAATTCCTACTAAACCAAACACACCCATTTCCACCCAACCATCATCTTTGGTTCCTAGAGCCATATCATTTACCACCTCACAATCATCTCCACCTCTCTACAATTTAGAGGACTTGCCTCCTAGGCCATCTAATCCTCCACCATTGCCGACACTCTCTTCAATAGAGAAGAATGTGCAACAAACCCAAGGTGTTGAATCAACACTTGCACCGGTATCCTTTTCTCCATTTCCCTCAAATGGTCCATTTTGGATTATGAGGAATCATCAAAGTCAACCACCCGACCACATGGAAGTTGACACCTCTCTACCTCCACCAACATCCTTTGTTGAGCCATCATTGAATATGCCTCTACCAATCCCTCCTTCGTTTGAGGATCCTTAACCTCCTTCACTTCAACCTCCACATCAACCCGCTCCATTTTTACACCACCTTTTCTAAGCCATGACAAGGATTGCTATCATTGTCAACACGTTGAAGGCTTGATACATGAACTACGTGAAGAGCAATGTTTCATGTTTATCATCTCCTCTAACGTTTCGATGAGGTCAACAAACCTAAACAACCGTGAGCTTAAGGATTCAAATGGTGTTCTAGTCTTGAGCTTAAATTAGATCGTTTAGGAATCACATTTCATGTTTAAATCATTCTCTTAGTTTTAGAGATTTGTAGATCATCTCTCATATTTTATTGAATGAAATTACATGTTATATGCCATATTTATTTTAAGTATATGTTTGTTGCTTGAATACATATCTCACTTTGATGTTAACATAATTTGTTACATCACCATTACTAGATTCTGTTTTCAGACAGACGGATCCCTCCATTATGCTTAAACGGATCCGTCCAAGGAGGGAACCGTGGGATCCGTGCAACAGAAGACTTATTTTTTACTCTTGAGTCTTATTTGCAGGAAATTATGCATTATATACTTGTCTTCTAACCTTCGTTTTGTAGATTTTCAATATACACAAGAAGACTTTGACACCCTAATCTAGGGGGAGTTTTATGTGAAAGTGATACATTGCAAAATCATTTGTAATACATTTTAGGATTACGTCACATAACATCCCTTTTCAAAATTTCAATCATCAAGGGAGAGCATTATTGTCACAAAGACGAAACCATTTGCAAACATTGTTGCAATGCATTAGCTTAGTAGTTTTTCTTACTTGACACCCTCACAAAGGGATGGACTCGTCAAGAGGGAGTTAAGACGGGAACTCTTCCCGTCACTTGCTCTCTATTTTTCTTATTACATGTTTTTCAAAAAACAATGTGTTAGTTTCTTTTCGAAACTCTTTTTGATTCGACAAAAAGGGGGAGAAGTGAGTAAAAACTCCAATTCAAACTTTTACGAATTTTAGTTTTTCCTTAAAATTATTTTATGTTTTGTCATCAACGAAAAGGGGAAGATTGTTAATACAAATAAGCCGTAAAAATGTTTATTTATATTTTACGATATTCTAATGTTTTGTCGATAACAAACGTAAGATCATTTTAACGAAACAAATAAAATACGTAAATGATTTGAGCCAATAGTTTACTAACACACTTACGTTTTCACATAAAACACTAAACAAGTAAAAGTGATTTTATGATTTAGTAATACATATGTACAACAACTAGTGTTTACATATTGTGTAGATATATACATAATTAAGTATGTATTATAATGGGTAGAAGTTTAAGTAATTGACCCATTGACTAAATACATTGAATGTTGTTGGGTAAAACCCAAAACCCATGAAGCATAGTCCATAACCCATTGCACGACATCATGCATAAGTCATAATGGGTATTATCCATGACCCATGGATTTAACCATGACCCATGGACTATATACATTGTACTTACTAGATACATTGTATCTACTTAGATACCCATGGTCCAAAGACTAAGACCCATGACCCATAACCCATGACCCAAAACCCATGGGCAAAAGGGAGCGTCTCACGGATCCCTCGGCTAACACTAGCCGGATCCCTCAGGCAAGGGATCTGTGGGATCCGTGGAACAGTAGCTAAATTTCTTCTATAAATAGTGAGCCATTTCTTCATTTTGAGTTGCCACTCCCACACATACTTTCTCCTTGTATTGTAACCCTTCTAACCTCGGATCCTAAGGATCTCTCTATGTAGTTTGTTTTGTTTTTGTGTGATTCTTTTAGGTTCCTCTTAAAGGCGAGATCACCACTTCTTGAAGTCGAGAAAGCTCAAGTCCATGAGTTGCCATGCTTCGTCATCATCAAGACTACTGAGGCTCTCTTGTTGATACTTCTTTCTCCCTTCATAAGAAGTGTTGTGTCAAAGGCATTAGTGAAGGATGCCGAAAGAGTCAAGACGAAAGCATTAGTGAAAGATGCTTAACGTCCGTGTCAAAGGCATTAGTGAAGAATGCCAAAGGAGTTAAGACGAAGACATTAGTGAAAGGTGCCTAACGTCCGTGTCTAGGGCCTTAGTGAAGGATGCCTAGAAGTCAAGTCAAGTAGCATTACTGAACGATGCCAAGGGTGTATACTCGATGAGGTGCATCGATGTACAAAATAGAGATAGGTTGTAACCAAGGATATTGTTATCCTTGATGATGCTGTAATAAGGAGTTGGTATCCTTTGGGATAGGTGTTATGTAGTGTTGGGTAGTAGTTCCTCCATTGTAATGGAACTTGGTATCTAGCCTAGTACCGGATAAAGGGTAGGCGACGTTGTAATAGGTGTGGTTCTACCTTGTGGAAGAACCCGGTGTTTAGCCTAGTACCGGAAAAAGAGTAGGCGACGTTGTGAAGGCTTCTCCGCCATAAGGAGTTGGTGTCGTGTAGTGTTTACGAATTCTTGAGTAGGTGACTCGGGGGAGTGGAGTAGGGCAAGGAATGTGTCCTTGTAGCCGAACCACTATAAACACTCGTGTCGTGGTTATGTGTTTCTTACTCCTTATCTTTCCATTACACATTTATATATCTATCTATCAATGTACAACATACACATCCAACTAGATTGACATAAGTTGATCTAAATATATTAAAACAAAGTTTTAATTGGTAAAACTATTCAACCCCTCTTCTAGTTTTCCACAATTGGTATCAAAGCTTTGTTATCAAGTTTCTTAGAGTATGTTGTACTTTAAAAACTTGACATGATCCGTGTATGTTTGAAAAATACAAAGAAGAAAATCTTTTAAAACCAATTATTTCTTTTATGTTGGATAATGATAGATTATTCTAACATTTTCTTCTCAAGAAATCTTCATGATAGGATCTCTCCAAAGTCTTCATTTCTATTCGAAGAATAATGAAGTCAACTTTCAAGGAAGAACCTAAAAGTAATCACAATCTACTTATTCTAAGTACAATTGATTACTTTAAAAGCTCACGAAGTATTTTCGGTTATATGGTCTCCATAAACCATACCAAGAACGTAGTGGTATGTTTAATTATCATTAGCTAGTTTACATCTACATGAATATGTTGATACCATTTTTTATTTAGTCGGTAATAATTGACAGTCTCTAAAAAGTCTCTTTTCGCCACTTTTCCGACTTACTCATCATCGGGAATAGTATTCCTCCTTCATCTTGTCAAACTAACGCCGCCATCACAAATAGATCCCTGATAATCAACTTATCAAATCTCGTTGACCAAACATCTATTCAATTAGAAACCTCATAACTATTTTTGTTCCATAAGCTAGCTTATAACTTATTACAAAAATAACGCCAAACACCCTTTTTCTGTCCACATTAGCCGGATCCCTCAAGTTGTACTAGTCGGATCCCAATTGCAAGGGATCCGGGGGAACCGTGTGACAGAAACCAGCTATACGCTTTTCAAAATCAATTATGCTCTTTTCCCTCTTCTTACAAAACACAAAAAATGACCCAAGTGCTATTTTCATCTCCATAGGACTTCATATCCTCAAGCATCATTCTCTAGAACTTCATTGTAAGTAATTACACTAATATGTTCTAATCTTCATCATCTTCATCCTAGGGTTTATGGTTTTTAATTTTTCTTAATCAATTGATAAAATTAGGTTTTGCAAAATTGATCACTAGAAAAGGTTTTCACATAACTAAGATTACATTGTGCTTACAACATTGTTAATACAAATCAAAACCATAAACCCATCTGAAAAAAATTTACCTAATTGGAATATTTGTTTTTCTAGGACCAACCATGCCTAAAGCCACCCAACAAGACCACCATGATACCGTCCACTACCTCACCAAATACTATCGAAAAGAGGGGTTGTGAAAAACCGATCGTAAAGTATTCAAAAGACTTAAAAAACGACTTATCCAAAAAGGTCGTGTGGTCAAGGAATGTTTCTTTGAAAATACCGACATTTGTCAAGTCTTCTCGGCAATCAACTTTGATTGTCTTCTTGATATTGATGAACAAATTTGTCCAGTTTTCATCTTTGAATTCTACAAAAGCGTTAAGATCATTCGAAATACCGATGATAGCATTTCAATCGCTTTTATCATTAATAAACAAAACTTCACTCTACCCCTCAACACATTTTCTCAAATCCTTTGCATTCCTTGTGAAGGAATTTGTATGTACTCCCAAGATTGGGCAATATCCACTCAATCTTTTGCACTTGATTCCAAACCAATCTACCGTACTCCTCTTGATGACCCCGCAATTGTTCGAGACACCATTTTCCAAATTAGAGCCGACCAATCTCGCTTCAACCGCAACAAAGAGCTCATTCACCGTGATCCCTTTCAAATGGAACTTTTCAAAATGCATTCCATCTATAGAAAATGGGAAGAAATTCTTAGAGAAAATGTCATTAGTTTGGTCGGAACAAAGACCATCCAAATGCATGTCTTGTGCAAATGATTTATTGCCTCATTCACCAAAGGCCATTTAATCTTGCCTATTACATGGTGAAGAGAATGGCCGGGGTATTCAAAGTTGCCAACATGGTACTTCCGTATGGTATGCTCCTAACACGACTCTGTGAGTATGTTAGTGCAATGCAACCATCTCCAATCAATGATGATCATTTCCTCTCCGATCACGTCATGGTATTACTTACCAAACAACCCTCTAAACGGTTCATGGTTAATGGAAGAAAACCTAAGGCTCTCCCGGACTCCTCGGACGAAGAAGAAGTAGATGTCAACCCCGAAACCAACGTCGACTTGGACCCCATTACCTACTTTCAACAACTTCCAACTCTTCCAAACGAGACCGCAGAATTCAAACAATTAAAGGGTATGATCAAATGCCTAACTAACTACGTCGTGAAGTTGGGAAAAAGGAAGAGAAAAGATTGACAAAAGAGACATTAGGATTATGGTTGATTTTAGACATTTTGTTTATCTATTTACAATGAATGCTTATGTTTGTGGATCACTTTAGTTTGGTTGTTTGGATATTATCATTACTACTCTTATCTATGATATGGTTTATGAGGTATCATACTTGTTTTGCTGTTCTTTGGAGTAGAGATTAATAGAAATTAGTATACATAGTATAGTGCAAAATCTGCATCCCTTTCTGTGATGCTTCTGATCTGCAGTTGCTTAATCCCTAAGAATGTATTAGACGGATCCCTCCTTCTAGGGAACCGTAGGATCCGTGTTGACAGATATGCAATGCAAAATCCCACACACCAAAACAGCTCACTAGATCACTTCACACTAGCTAAGCATAAAGCCTTAGGACCACTTAAGTCTTCTTCAAGCTTAGAAAGCTTCACACTCACTCATAGCTCATTTAGGATCACACTCAAAGTGCTTTTTAATTTGTCATATCACCAAAACTCATCATCCTTCCGCTCTTATACTCACACATCATCTATCACATGTCAACACACCTATTTTTGTAAATCTCTCAATTTTTACAAATTGATTTTAGTCATCTCTACCTCAAAATGGGTCAAAAACTAGTTTTTCAATTCTCATAATTTTTAAGTATTTTCAAATTTTATCCAAAGGTAATCATTAGCTACCACCACTCACTACCCTTGATCATTTAAGTCACACCTCATTTAAAACACTTAAAAAGACTAAGACACTCAAGATGTATAGGTATTAGCCTCTACCAACATCATTTTCCTCCATTCTTGACTGCTGATAGCCGGATCCCAAGGATTAGCCTAGACGGATCCCTCATTGGAGGGAACCGTGGGAACCGGCTGGAAGATTCAGTAAATCCTACCTAAAACAATCATTTCAAGCCATTTTGGCTAACTTGAACACTCCATCTTGTCTCATAGATCAGTGCAAATCTGTAGTTAACCCTTGTGCATGCAAATCATCACACTTCTAAGTATTTTAGTTGTTTAAGTCTTTAATGCACTTCTCAAATCCTTCCCTTTATAAGTCATCTTGTTAGAATCTCTTAGTCGTCAACCACAACAGAATTCTCAGCATTTAGAAACCTTCCCCTTAGTCATTTCATCATGAGGAAAGCCCCTAGTGCTAACTCATCCACCAAAGAACCACCTAAGAAACTTGCTCGTATTGTACACGAAATTTCCTCAACCGAATCATCTCCCGTCAAATCTACAAATGCTAGGATTTCTCCTCCACCAACTAAACCAATCAAACCAATCCCCAAAAGGATTGTTCCCACAAAAATATCATCACCAAACACCACAATTCCTACTAAACCAAACACACCCATTTCCACCCAACCATCATCTTTGGTTCCTAGAGCCATATCATTTACCACCTCACAATCATCTCCACCTCTCTACAATTTAGAGGACTTGCCTCCTAGGCCATCTAATCCTCCACCATTACCGACACTCTCTTTAATAGAGAAGAATGTGCAACAAACCCAAGGTGTCGAATCAACACTTGCACCGGTATCCTTTTCTCCATTTCCCTCAAATGGTCCATTTTGGATTATGAGGAATCATCAAAGTCAATCACCCGACCACATGGAATTTGACACCTCTCTACCTCCACCATCATCCTTTTTTGAGCCATCATTGAATATGCCTCCACCAATCCATCCTTCGTTTGAGGATCCTCAACCTCCTTCACTTGAACCTCCACATCAACCCGCTCCATTTTTACCACCACCTTTTCCAAGCCATGACTAGGATTGCTATTATTGTCAACACGTTGATGACTTGATAAATGAACTACGTGAAGAGAAACGTTTCATGTTTTATCACCTCCTCGAATGTTTCGATGAGGTCAACAAACCTAAACAACCGTGAGCTTAAGGATTCAAGTGGTGTTCTAGTCTTAAGCTTAACTTAGATCGTTTAGGAATCACATTTCACGTTTAAATCATTCTCTTAGTTTTAGAGATTTGTAGATCATCTCATATTTTAGTGAATGAAATTACATGTTATATGCCATATTTATTTTGAGTATATGTTTGTTGCTTGAATACATATCTCACTTTGATGTTAACATCATTTGTTACATCACCATTGCTGGATTCTGTGTTTAGACAGACGGATCCCTCCATTATGCTTAGACGGATCCCTCCAAGGAGGGAACCGTGGGATCCGCGCAACAGAAGACTTATTTTTTACTCTTGAGTCTTATTTGCAGGAAATTATGCATTATATACTTGTCTTCTAACATTTGTATTGTAGATTTTCAATATACACAAGAAGACTTTGACACACCCTAAGCTAGGGGGAGTTTCATGTCAAAGCGATACATTGCAAAATCATTTGCAATACATTTTAGGATTACGTCACATAACGCCCCTTTGAAAAATTGCAATCATCAAGGGGGAGCATTATCGTCACGAAGACGAAACCATTTGCAAACATTGTTGCAATGCATTTGCTTAGTAGTTTTTCTTACTTGACGCCCTCACAAAGGGATGGACTCGTCAAGGGGGAGTTAAGACGGGAACTCTTCCCGTCACTTGCTCTCTATTTTTTTTATTACATGTTTTTCTAAAAACAATGTGTTAGTTTCTTTTCGACGCTCTTTTTGTTTCGACAAAAAGGGGGAGAAGTGAGTTAAAACTCCAATTCAAACTTTTACGAATTTTAGTTTTTCCTTAAAATTATTTTATGTTTTGTCATCAACGAAAAGGGGAAGATTGTTAATACAAATAAGCCGTAAAAACGTTTATTTATATTTTACGATATTCTAATGTTTTGTCGATAACAAACGTAAGATCATTTTAACGAAACAAATAAAATACGTAAATGGTTTGAGCCAATAGTTTACTAACACACTTACGTTTTCACATAAAACACTAAATAAGTAAAAGTGATTTTATGATTTAGTAATACATACGTACAACAACTAGTGTTTACATATTAGGTAGATATATACATAATTAAGTATGTATTATAATGGGTAATATAATGGGTAGAAGTTTAAGTAATTGACCCATTGACTAAATACATTGAATGTTGTTGGGTAAAACCCAAAAACCCATGGAGCATAGTCCATAACCCATTCTATGACATCATGCATAAGTCATAATGGGTATTATCCATGACCCATAGATTTAACCCATGACCCATGGACTATATACATTGTACTTACTAGATACATTGTATCTACTTAGATACCCATGGTCCAAAGACTAGGACCCATGACCCAAAACCCATGGGCAAAAGGGAGTGTCGCACGGATCCCTCGGCTAACACTAGCCGGATCCCTCAGGCAAGGGATCCGTGGGATCCGTGGAACAGTAGCTAAATTTCTTCTATAAATAGTGAGTCATTTCTTCATATTGAGTTGCCACTCCCACACATACTTTCTCCTTGTATTGTAACCCTTCTAACCTCGGATCCTGAGGATCTCTCTATGTAGTTTGTTTTGTTTTTGTGTGATTCTATAGGTTCCTCTTAAAGGCGAGATCACCACTTCTTGAAGTCGAGAAAGCTCAAGTCCATGAGTTGCCATGCTTCGTCATCATCAAGACTACTGAGGTTCTCTTGTTGATACATCTTTCTCCCTCCATAAGAAGTGTTGTGTCAAAGGCATTAGTGACGGATGCCGAAAGAGTCAAGACGAAAGCATTAGTGAAAGATTTTTAACATCCGTGTCAAAGGCATTAGTGAAGAATTCCAAAGGAGTCAAGATGAAGGCATTAGTGAAAGGTGCCTAACGTCCGTGTCAAGGGCATTAGTGAAGGATGCCTAGAATTCAAGTCAAGTGGCATTAGTGAACGATGCCAAGGGTGTATAATCGATGAGGTGCATCGATGTACGAAATAGAGATAGGTTGTAACCAAGGATATTGATATCCTTGATGATGTTGTAATAAGGAGTTGGTCTCCTTTGGGATAGGTCTTGTGTAGTGTTAGGTAGTAGTTCCTCCATTGTAATGGAACTTGGTATCTAGCCTAGTACCGGATAAAGGGTAGGCGACATTGTGATAGGTGTGGTTCTACCTTGTGGAAGAACCTGGTGTTTAGCCTGGCACCGGAAAAAGGGTAGGCGACGTTGTGAATGCTTCTCCGCCATAAGGAGTTGGTGTCGTGTAGTGTTTACGAACTCTCGAGTAAGTGACTCGGGGAATGGAGTAGGGCAAGGAAGGTGTCCTTGTAGCCGAACCACTATAAACACTCGTGTCGTGGTTATGTGTTTCTTACTCCTTATCTTTCCATTATCTATCTATCAATGTCCAACATACACATCCAACTAGATTGACATAAGTTGATCTAAATATAGGAAAACAAAGTTTTAATTGGTAAAACTATTCAACCCCCTTCTATTTTTCCACAAAATTCACCCTCATCTAATTCGGTATTCGGAGGTGATATCCCGGAATCAACTTCTTCTCTTGCTATAGTTTCTTCAACTTCACCTTCATCTAATATCGGACCTTCCTACGACGATCTTTCAAACATACACATACTTCCACGGAATCGGGGGTTAGTCTTGACTTTCTTTCCGATATAATTCTACCGCTAGTTGAAAAGGCCGATTCGGAAGCTACCGTCGAAGCTTGGACCGCTAATAAGTCACGAGCCATATCGGATAAAATTAGAAATTTGATTTCCCTTTCTTTCCACCAAGCCAAAATGTCAAAGTTTGCAAACTCTTCGGAACTTAAAGTTATTAAAAAGTTTGTAGCCATATATTGTCCCAACTCGCTTGTTGGGGCCATGTTCGTTGACGCTTTGTAGAGTCTTCACATAAACTATTATAAAGGTTTATATTAATGTCCCTTGCCATTTGAGACGATCCGGCCGCATTTGGTCAACAATTGGGTTTTGTTGACCATATTTTGTTGCATAAAGTCCAAATAATTTTTTAAAATAATCGTTAAATTTAAAAAGTTGGGATTCTAAATAATTGGGGTCTTGACCATCTAACCCAAAGGATAAGTCTAAATTTTCCGTTATTTTTGTAATTAAAAGTTCTACGCCTCCAACATTTAAACATGGATTAAGTGCGGCGGAACAAGTAAAAACTAAAGGTAAACTACCAAAGTATTTTATAAACTTCTCTTTTATAACTTTAACCATTTTTCTAAACATTTGAGTAAGTGAGCTTTTTAATTCGTCTAATTTTTCCGTCATAGTATAAATTTGCTTTAAAACTAATGAGCTAGTTGGGTAATAAACACCCGATACTATAGTTTTTGCCTCTTTAAAAACGTGTAAAAAAATAGTTAAATCATTTAGTCGATCCCTATCTTGGTCGTCTATCGAAACGGAATTATTTCTACTAACAAGTCTTTCATTAAATGCGTTTAGAGTCACACGTTGTCGTAATATATTTTCAAACATCATGCAAGTAGAATTCCACATAGTATTATTATCATAGCAAGATCCTAGGGGTATTTCACCACGTTGTTTACGAAAACGTCTATAGTTCAATTGTCGTTCGTTGCTCGAACTATATATAGTTGCTAATAAACCCCTAAATTTACTTTTTAAACTATCACATGTTTTTAATGTCGCTTGCACGAATAAATTTATAACATGAACAACACAACGGGAATGAAAAAAAGCACCATCTAAAACGGATTTTATACGTAATTTTAACAATTCCATAGCTCTAGTATTATTGGATGCATTATCTAGTGAAATTTTAAAAACTTTATCATCTAAATTATATTCAATTAAAGTGTCATGTTAAATTTTTCTTAAATTAGATCCCGTATGCGGATAACCAAATAGTTTAAAAGCAATTGTCCGTTTCATTAATAACCAAGATTCGGGATTAAACCAATGAGCCGTAACGGCGAGATAAGGATTTGCCGTACCATGTGGTGCGGTCCAAACATCCGTAGTTATAGAAACACTATATTTATATTCACGAAAACTATTAATAATATATTTTTTAGCCATTTCCCATAATTTAAAAGTATCACTTCTAAGAGTAGTACGACTTACTTGTTGATACCGCGGTAGCCTCTGTTTGATGATCTCCGTAAGCTTGGCGTTGTCGAAGTGGTTGAATGGAAGCGCTTGTTGAATGACAAACTTCGTAAAATCAAGTCGAAGCGCATCATCATCATATATAAAAACTTGACCATCCGCACCAATATTACCTTATGACGCATCATTTTAGCTAACCGCACTACAACCGTTCATATGAGTCCTTAGAGTAGTGTTAGACGAGGAGCTATAAAATCTCCCACATTTCTTGCAACGCGTCTTTTCCACCATATCATTCTTAATACATAATTCATAATTAGACCAAACATCCCTTTTTCGTTGAGTTGGTTTAATTCGGTATACATCATCATTTGAGTAAACTTTTCGAGTATTGCTAGTTCCAACGGAGGGAGTAGTGGAAGCTTGTTGTGATTGTGAGTTTTCCATTATAGAGGGATTAGAGAAATATTTGAGAGATTAGAGTATACATATAGAGATTAGAGAGTGTTTTTTATGTATTTTCAATCATAACCCATTAGATATATTTATACTACAAATCCTTGGCTTGAAATCCAAAGAATTCAAAAAAAAAACACACAAAAAACTCAAATGTAACGGCTAGTAGCCGTTAGGCTGAATTAAAAAAAAAGCCGTGTAAAACCGGTTTTTCATTTGACCGGTTTTTTAACCGGTTAAAACCGGTTAATTCATAATGGATACAAAAAAAAACCCGATAAAAACCAGTTAAACCCGGGTTCATAACCGGTAAAAAACCGGTCTAACCGGTTCGGTTAAAAAACCAGGTTTTTTTAAAACCGGTTTAAGATTAACCGACCGGTTAAAAAAAACCGGTTTTTTTTTCACCTCTAGTCTAGGCAGTAGGCAGTGGGCACACACATCAAATGAGAGCGTTTGGTTTTCTTGAATGTCGGCCCACAAGGGAAATGTGATAAGGAATTTTAGCCCATTGTTAGAGTTACTTTTATGGCCCAATAAAAAATTCTCAACCAACCCATAATCGAAAAACAGCAATTGACATATTTTATTCAATTCCTTCCATTCGTTTATTTACTTTCTATCGACAGTTTGTATATGTTTAGCGATTTGGAGACTTTTGGAGCTGACGAATATCACCACAACAAGGCAAAATGATTGTTATCCAGGTAAGATTCTATTGCTTTATAATATGTTGAACGTTACTTAATGATTATATTTTGTTTACTTTTTTTAACATGTCAAGGCTAAATCTATTGTGTGCTTGCGTAGAGGGTATAAAACCCTGATTTTGGATGATTAAATTGGTTGTTCGGCAATATTATATAAATTCAAGAATCAAGAGCCGAGTTGTTTATATGCTTGAATAGTTATCTGCAAGTAGAGGTGCACAAATTAACCGGTTTTTTAATCGAATCGGAAAAATCCGAAACCGGTTATTCTAAAAACCGGTTTTAGTATAACCGAACCGGTGATTTTAAAACGGTTTGCATGTTTAGATGTTCAGAGTCATGGAACGCTGTCAGTTTCAAACTGAACTGGTTTGAGTCAAAACCGGTTTTTGACTATTTGACTCAAACCAAAACCGGTTTAAAAACGGGTTTGATTTTAAACTTTAACCGATTTGTGCACTTCTGTCCGCAAGCTTAGCTTATTAAATTATTATGGCTTGATACAAAACTTGTGCTTGGGCAATTTGTTAGTTAAGTAGAGTTGTTTGCATGCACAATGGACAAATCTTAGGTTAACACTCAGTAGCTTCTCTTTGATGCATAGCACACAATCTGAGCTAAATAATAATCTAATCTCGTTCTTACTTAAACTCGTCTATGATTAAGGAGAATTAAAAGTAAAGTGAGCACATCTTACATCTCCTAATCACATATCAAATCTCTTGCTTTATCAGCTAATTCTAGTTAAATTAGTTAAGTTGGTGCTAAAAAAATTCTAACTCGATCTTAACTAAGTCTTATACATTAATTTACATGATTGTCTATTCTTATCCCCATTTTGTCAATCTTAAATTACAAAGGATGTTACATAACCAGCACCTTTTTAGTTTTTACAACCTTATAAAATGTTGGATATGCATTGTATGTCATATATGAACAGTCTTGAGGGGATTATGAATTGTGTGTTTATATTATCAGGGCAAAAAGTTGACTTCCAAAAATAAAAGAAAGAATGAAGATAGGCTTAGCGACTTGCCTGAAGAGATTCTTACGCACGTACTATCTTTTCTGTCATTGAAAGAGGCAGTACGAACTAGCATTTTATCTAAGAGATGGAGATACAGTTGGATGTTTGTCACTAACCTTGACTTTGATGATGTTACCCCATATGAATCTGTGGACCAGGTCCTTGAGCTTCGCAAATCCAAAGTTGAAATCTTACGGTTGCATTTTCTTAAGTGGCCGGTTCCAAAACCAAGTGTATCAAAGTGGATTAATGAAGCAATAAGGTTAAATGTCAGTGAGCTCGACATACTAGTTGGACGAGTTGATTTGCCTGTGAGTTTGTTCACTTGCAAGACACTCACAACCTTTAGATTAACGTTTCATTCAGGAAATAAGGCGTTGTGGGCGTGTCCATCTCTAGTGAATCTCCCTTGTCTCAAAACTCTTGACATTGTTGTTTATTCTGACCCTTTAGAAAACGCATTTAAACTCATCCATGGTTGCCCGATACTTGAAAACTTATCTCTAGAAATAACGAGGCGTGAATCTGAAGAAAACTACTATTTCGAGATACCTACTTTGAAGCGATTGACATTATCAATCTTACAATCCATTGAAGCTGATAACAAAGTTGTTCTAAACGTTCCTAATATTGAATACCTCTCTATTAGGCAGGGTTGGTTGCGCTCACTTTTCGTGATAAAAGATTTGTCCTCTTTGGTTGAGGCAAAAGTTTCATGCTTTATAGAAAATGACGATTATTTGTGGTGTGAGATTCTGAAAGGAATAAGAAGAGCCAAATGCCTTTCTTTAGATATCAGTGTAAGTTTCTTTTCTTTTTATGTACAACTTGCATTTAATTTTTAATTTATTAATTTCGTTCGTTCATTAAAGTACAGTACTCAACTTTCGAATTTATCAACCCATTAAATTCATCTATACCCGAGTTTCCAAATGTAAAGCAATTGAAGTGAAGTGGTTTTTTTAGTCGTGCAAGCTTGCTAGTCCCTAAATTTCTTGAAAGATTTTCAGAGTTGGAACATTTGTGCATTGACGAGGTATTTGGACTATTTTAGTTTTTATTTTTAAGTTTCTACTAATCTTTAGTATTCTTGTTTAGTGACGTGCTTTTTTCTCTGTGCTGTTTGTACTAGTGGCAATCTGGATATTTCTCGAATGAAGAGCCACAGTCTGCTCCTAGTTGTATACTTAGAAACCTTAAAACCATAAAACTAACTAAATCGGCGAGGAATGTGCATATTTTAAAGTTCCTTAAGTTCATGTTGGCTAATTCAAAAGTTTTGAAGTCGCTAACAGTTGAATTTCATCATCGGGTATTCCCAAATAACGAAGGTGCGTTGAGACGATTTATTTCAAGGCTTCCAAGGGCTTCAAAGGGTTGTGAGCTTCATTTTGTAGAGAAATGACCTCGTGTGTCACAACTCCTTGGTATTTCTGAAAATTAAATTTCATCTTTTAATTTATGCACTAAATTGTGATGTGTGGTGGACATTCATATGAACATTATATCCCGACATTTGACATCATGTAAAAATTGCATCTATTATGCAATGTAATTTGATTTTTCGTTTCATTGTTTTTATGTTGTTGTGTATACTTGAGCGGTTATTGGATGTTTGTCTACAAAGTGATTGATGTGGCGTTGCAAGAATCAAGACTAAAATCGTGTAATTTTAGCAGTCTAATCAGAGATAAGACCATAAGATGATTGAGTACAATGTTGGAATCATATCAATGATAATTTGCAGTTTTGTGTAGTTATCCAGGTTATATTCTATGTTATATTCTATTGCCTAGATAATTTGTTGACGTAACTCAATAATACTTCTGTTTACTTTTCTTACCATGTCAGGCTTAATGTGTGTTTTCTTCGAATAAAGTATAAAGCCTGATTTTGGGTGATTAAATTGGTTGATCGGCAATGTTATATAGAGTTTAGATGATTGTTTGTTTAACCGCAGACCTATTTACACGAATGTATGAATGCATGATTACTACTTATTTTGTAGTGAATTGTTTATTGTGCTCTACGGAAAACCTCGCATGCACAAGTTTAGGTTATTAAATAATTGTGGCTGGATATTAAAACCTATGCTTTGGCATTTGAGCAATATGTTAGTAAGTAGACTTAAATACATGCGCAATATGGACAACTCCTTGGTTAACACTCAGTAGTTTCTCTTTGATCATAGGTTTTGAGGGTGTGAACATGCACAGGATCTAAACTACCTAATAAGTTACTATTAGAAAATTAATCTAATCGATCTCGTTCATAATCAAGTTCATATATAATGAGAGTAAATGGATGTAAGTGAGCACATCTCACATTTTTTAATAACAAATCAAAGTTTCTTGCTTTAGTTAATTCTAGCTCAATTGCTTAATTTAGTGCAGAAAACTTTTCGCCGCTCTTAATTAAACCTTAAATTATTTTACATATGTTTGTTTATTCTTAACATTGCTAGCTGTCTTGTTAATCTTAAACTATAAAAGATTTTACATGCTGAGACCTCTATATATAACAACCTCATAAAATGTGGATTTACATTGGATGCCATATATGAAAAGTGTTGAGATGAATATAAATATGTGTGTTTGTATTATCAGGGCTAGAAGATGACTTCCAAAAAATAAAGAAAGAACGACGACAGGCTTAGCAACTTGCCTGAAGAGATTCTAACGCATGTACTATCTTTACTGCCATTGAAACTGGCAGTACGGACTAGCATTTTATCTAAAAGATGGAGATACAGTTGGATATATTGGTCTCTAAGTCTCTAACCATGATTTTGATAACGTTACCCCATATGAATATGTGAGTCAGATCCTTGAGCTTCGCAAATCCAAAGTTGAAATCTTACAGTTGCATTTTTCCAAGTCGAAGGTTCCAAAGCCAACTGTGTCACAGTGGATTAGTGAAGCAATTAGGTTAAATGTCAAACAGCTCGACATACTAGTTAAACAAGTAGATTTGCCTTTGAGTTTGTTCACTTGCAAGACACTCGCAACCTTTAGATTAAAGTTTCATTCATGAAATAAGGCGTTGTGGGTGTGTCCATCTCTAGTCAGTCTCCCTCGTCTCAAAACTCTTGACATTGTTGTTTATTCCAACCCTTTGGAAAACGGATTTAAACTCATCCATGGTTGCCCGATACTTGAAAAACTTGTCTCTAGAAATAATGAGGCGTGAATATGAAGACAACTATTATTTCGAGATACTTACCTTGAAGCAATTGACATTATCAATCTTATATTCCGTAAAAACTAACAACAAAGTTGTTTTAAATGTTCCTAATCTTGAATATCTCTCTATTAGGGAGACTTGGTTGCGCTCTCTTTTCGTGATAAAAGATTTGTCCTCTTTGGTCGAGGCAAAAGCATCATGCGATATAAAAAATGATGGTTATTTGTGGTTTGAGATTCTAAAAGGAATAAGAAGACCCAAATGCCTTTCTTTAAATATCCGTGTAAGTTTCTTTTCTTTATGTACAACTTACATTTAGTTTATAATTTATTAATCTGGTTCGTTCCTTAAACAAACAGTACTATTCATTCTGATTCATAAACCCATCAAGTTCATCTTTGCCCGAGTTTCCAAATGCAAAGCAATTGGAGTTAAAGGATTTTTATGACCGTGCAGGGCTAGTCCCTAAATTTCTTGAAAGATGTCCAAAGTTGAAATTTTTTTCATTCACGAGGTATACTATTTTGGTATTTTTAAATTTATACTAAAAATTTAAATTCTTGTTTAGTGATGTGTTTTTTCTGTGATGTTTGTACTAAAAGTCATATGGAAATTGCCTGAATGAAGAGCCAGGGTCAGTTCCTAGTTGTATTCTTGCAAACCTTAAAACCATAAAAGTAACCAATATAAGGGGGAACAAGAGTGTTTTAAAGTTCCTCAAGTTCATGTTGGCTAATTCAAAAGTTTTGAAGAGTCTAACACTCAATTTTTATAAATGCTTATCCCTTAATGATTTTAGGCGCGTTGAGTCAAGTTATATCTAGGCTTCCAAGGGCTTCAGAAGATTGTGAGTTTCATTTTGAGGGGAAATGGCCTCATGCAACAACTCCTTGGTATTTCTGAAAATAAAATTACATCTTTTATGCAGTGGCTTTGTGAAGTGTGGTTTTTTTATGACCATATGTATACGGTCGACATTATTTGAAAACTACATGGAATTTGATTTTTATTTCATTGCTTTTTGTTGCCGTGTATACTTGAATGGTTGTTGAACGTTTGTTAGCAAAGTGATTGATGTGGCGTAGCAAGAATCAAGACTAAAATCATATAATTGTAACAAGTAACAACTTTTAGACTTTTAGTGTAGTTATCAAATGTCAATGAGCAGTTGAGGACCCATGAAGACTCTCGTGGGCTGAATTCACCCCGCAACTCGTGTGTTTAATCTAACTAAAATAAAAATAAAAATAATACTGATCCATATGTGGGCTGAAATTACTTTGGCCAATATATGAATATGTGTATTTTGTGAGTTATGTTTAAGAAAAAAGAAACAACTTATTTTGATAGAAGTGACGGCAATTATTATTATTATTATTTTCATTCCATTCGTTTATTTTACTTTCTGACGACTTTTGGAGCTAAACGAATATCACCACAATACCGAATAACGATTAGATTTTATTGTGTTGGTAATAAGTGTTGAACATAAAGGTGTATGAACTGGAAATCCTAATTCTCTTTGGTGAAAAATGGCGACACCCTCTAACCCTCCTGATCAAATTGATTTCTCTTTTTCTACTTGATTCTAATATATATCCAATAAATTGCTAACTACTGTGGATTCTCTATCCTTTTAGTTAGTTTTATCTGATTGTTGATCAAATACTTCTAGGGTTTTTTTTCCAGAGTTAGGGTTTCGATGTTTCAATTTGTATTGCATACCTCCATTCAACGCTTTTATTGTTCAATCATTCCGTAATTATGTAAGTCGATTAGTTTATATCGGTTGACTGAACCCTTTTTGGGTTTTGTCTTGGCGATCCGAATCGCTGTGCTGCTGCTGCTGTTTTATTTTGATCGTGAGTAATTAGGGTTTGTATTATTTTCGTTCTTTATTTTATTATGGAGAGTGGGTTAGAAGCTGGTAATCTGAGTGGTACAGGTAGGGATGCACATGTTAATGAGTCGAACAGTTAAAAATCTCCTGTTACGTAGAACCAGGTGGTTAATGATGATAACGGACATGTGAATGATGCTTTTATCTCGTCTAAAGAAGGTGTGAATGTGCAAAAAACATGGATTCAATCAGGTTCTACTCCTTTATCTTTTGCGGATATGTTTAAGGATAAAACACCCAAGAAGACCGTTAAGATTTCGGAGATGAGAACAAAAATTGTGTCGATGGAGCTAATGTCACAATTCCTTTGGAAGCTGTCGATGAGGTAAGCTCTAGATTCGCTAATACTTTGTACGGTTATTTTATTGGTAAGAGATTAGCCTTTCCGATAGTTGAAAATTATGTTAGAAATACATGGGCTAAGTTTGGTTTACAAAGGGTTATGCTTAATAATAATTTTTTCTGTTCTAATTTGAAACCAAAGAGGGTATGGAAAAGGTGTTGGAAGAAGGTCCATGGTTGATACGATTGGTGCCTATCTTTTTGAATATTTGGATTGCGAACACCAAACTTACAAAAGATGATATAACTTTAGCTCCTGTTTGGGTTATACTCCATAATATTCTGGTTGTTGCGTATTCTGAGGTTGGTCTTAGTTTGATTACAACGCAAATTGGTCGTCCAATCATGCTTGATTCCTACACGAGTACGATGTGCATTAAGTCGTGGGGTCGTAATTCCTTTGCTAGGGCCCTTGTGAAAGTGTCGTCAAAGGAAGGCTTACTTGACTATCTTGTGGTTGCTATCCCTTACCCTAATGGGTCAGGTCATTCATTGGAAAAAATTGATATTGAATATGAGTGGAAGCCGCCAAGATGTGAGACTTGTAAAGTATTTGATCGCAATGATGATGGATGTCCTAAGAGAGTGAAACTGGTTATGAAAGATAAATCGTTGGTTGATGAAGAGGGTTTCGTTGAAGCTTATAAGAAGAAAGGTAAATGTAAGCTTTAGGGTACTAATCGTCAGGTTGATGGGATTCGTTTTCAAAAGCCTAAAACTTCGTATTACTATAGGTTCTCCAATTGAATACATGTTCTCCAATGGTTAATGTAGGTTGTACTTCCTGTAACGAACCTACTACTGATCCTACTTGTAGTTCGGCTCCATCCCGGGATGACCAATAATAATTAGGTGGATGATATCAACCTTGTTGATTTAAGGATCAACTTTTTTTTTTTTTGTGCAAAGGTGAAAAAATATATTAGCTCAATTCCAAAGATACATGAAAAGCATCCAAAACAGAGCTAATGACAAGCCATAGCATCTGAACTTGGAGGTGAAACAAACAACCATACAACATTCAAACCATGGAACTTATACAAAATAACACTATACAAAATAGCATATGTTATTTTGAAGTTCCAGAAATAACAGATACCACTTTCTCGTATGGGGCATCCAGTTTTTCATTTTACTTCCCATTTTTTCTTGTAATACAAAAGCTGGTTTGTTGTTTTAAACCATAGTTTTGATTCTTCAACATTAGTAATCCTTTAATCATCCACAATTTTATCAAGAAATTTTATCTCCTTCTTCCCTTGTTCTATTAAATGATCTTCCATTCTATTAGGAGGAACAGTTTTGATGGTCTTGCGGAACAAGATTCGGTTATGGAACCTGTGATTGGCACTACATGTACGCCTGAAGTTATTTCTAGTTCTTCCAAAATTACGTCTCCATTGCCTATGAAGAACACTCCTATTGTTGACAAAATTGGGAAGTTAGAAAAGCTTACTATTGATGGGAAAGCTACCATTGTGGATGATGATGGTAAACCTATTAAAAAAGTTGTTTCTTCACCTAAGGTGGGCAGTAACTCATTCTCTAAGGTGGGCAATGTGATAGTTTCTAACAACGAGGATGATGAAGTTTTTTATGATCACATTGGGACGTTGTATTCCGAAAGTGGATGTAAGGAGCAGAGTCTTTATAAGCAATGGAAAGCGGATACATGTGATGATAACAATTATGATGATGATGATTTCGGCCTCTCTCCTGCTCAGTTAAAGGCTGATGGAATTCAAGATTTTTGTCTTAACTAGGTTGTTTTATTTTTTTGCATAAATTGTATCTTTTATGCTGGTTTTTGGTTTGGAGGTCTAGTTGGTTGTAGCTAGTTGTCATTTATGGCATGTCATAAATGATGTAGTGGTTGTGTCAAGCGATTGCTTGCGGTTAATGTAGTACCTCAACCACATTTCATTGTACTTAAACAATTTTTTGGAGTAATATATTTTATCGGGTGAAATACCATTTAACAAAAAAAAATAATAAGTGTTGAACATTTACTTGATGATTCTTTCTTGTTTGCTTGATTATCATTAATTTGGTAGATTAATTGGTGAAATTTTATATGTAATATATTTGCTTAACCGTAAGCCAATGTACATGAGCATATGTATTATCAATAAGACAAAAGTTCAATGCAGAACACATTTTATCTAAAGATCAAACCACTTAATCTCAACCACCCATCCAACTTCAATCCAATGGTTTAGATTAATTGGCCTTTTAATTTAATTATTTACTGTGGGGCATTTTGGTAATTATACTTTCTTACTAACTCAACTGACAGGGTCAGTTCAGATAATTCATTTATCACCAAACACACACACACTAACCATCCCAAACCACCGTATCAAACATTAACCGATATTCATGCCAAATTGATCAAAATCAACGCTATTAAATGGACATAGAAGATGAAATATCAATATCTAAAGGTGATTTGTTGCCCCAATCGTCTTCACTGCCAATTTTCGATCAGAATAAGCTTCAAAATGTGTTCTGGTATACATTTGATTTTTTCTTTATATTATTTTGGTATATAATCAGTAGATATTGCTTATTTTGTTTCTTATTTTGGATATTAGAAGTAGATGTTGCTTATTTAGGTTTTTAGGTTTTTGTCACTTATTTTATCTTATTTTGGATGTGATCTGTAGAAGTTGATTTGGAAATAATATAAGGGGTTGTTTGTTATAGCTTATCTTTCAGGCTTACTAGTTAGCTTATATAGCAATTATAAGCTCATCTTAGTGTTTGGATAAGGTTATAAGCTTAGGCTTATAAGCTTATTTATGGGTTTTTGATAAGTACGTTGTGGCTTATGGGCTTATCTAGTCTTGTTCCTTTTTCCACCTTTTGTATCTTACCAAGAGCTTATAAGCTTATTAGCACTTGATGCTCTGTATCCACCACATATATGAAACATGCAAAATAAAATATTCTCTAATGATCACATGGTAACTGCTCTTTTTTTTACAACTTCAACATGTGTATATCACTTGTTGGTGCTTTATGCTCTTTAAAGTGTACCCGCTGTCCTCAAGTTTCTAATTCCATAGACAATTTTTTATTGCAATTTTGTAATATAAATTGAATATGTAGCATCGTCATAGATGACAATACATAATAGCTTGGTTGTTCTTATGGGGGCGTCAACCCGTCTATCAAAAATATAAGGCATTAACATTTGTTTATGGGCCGGCTGTTTTGGTTCTTATTAACATTTTGTATGCATGACGTGCGTTACTTATAGTACTACTAGACTGTTAATTCTTGGATGGTGTAAATTCTTTCACCGTTTGTTTTGCGGTTGAGGCATGTCAAGTGCTTCTTGTGTCCAAAGAGAGAGACTTTCAGTTTCATTAGAATCTATCGTGTTTCCTTAGCTTCTTCAGTGACAAATTATAATGTTTTGTTTTTCTTTGCTCATCGATGAAAGTTATTTCACCTCAGTTATATATCCTAAACTTGTTCTTATTCGTTGATCATTGGACATATATAATGCCCAAAATTGCAGCCAGTGGACAAGCATATCATTTGACCATGTTACTTTATTGCATATTTTAGGCTGTCCTCATCAACTCAAGTGGAGCTTGGAAGCTTGGTGGATTCGGTTTTCAATATCAGTAGGTGAGTCATCTACGGCTACCGTGCAGCCCTTCCATTATTCGGTGAGCATTAACATAGTAATTTTTGAGCTTGCCTTGTTATTTGTTGACTATTACATTATAATATCACCAATTCACCTTACTTATTGAGTTAATGGTTTGGTTCGGAGTAGGAGACAGAAGGTTAGACGAACCATGCCTCAAATCAAGGGAAGGTGTTGAGAACTTGAGATCTCAGCAAGCATAAACAAGCCTTCTAATGTATCAGTTAAACACAACATTGTGCAGTAAACCAATTGAAAAGTCTATTTTTGTTGCATTTAAGCAAATGTGCCATACAAAACGGACCTTGAGTTTAACCAGTTGGTTATTTGTAACTGCACATTCTCTCTGTTTCCGATTTCTAAGTATCAATATGATGTAGCTTATCTTAGGTGGTTTTTAACAATTTATCTACCGTACTTGGAATGGAACTTATCTTTTTTGTTTAATTAGTTTACTTTTTGGTTGTTTTTTGTTGTTTCTTAGATTCTTTCTTTTTTAATTATCTTGTTAACTGAGGAGGGATGTCATGTATTGTATCTAGTCTAGTGATTCTTTTAACGAATCATTTGTGTTTCATACAGAATCCCATGGGATTTATACAAAATCCCATGGGATTATACAGAATCCCATGGGATTATACAAAATCCCATGGGATTATACAAATCACAAGTGAATTTTTTACAAATCCCGTCGGATTTTTCTGGACGGAAATTTTGAAAAAAAAAGTTCGTCTTTTTAAGAATCCGGGGGGATTTTTTTACGAATCCCGTGGGATTTTTTTACGAATCTCGTGGGATTTTTTCTCGGGCCGGAAATTTTGAAAAAAAAATCGTCTTTTACTTAATCCGTGGGATTTTTTTAATGCCGGGATTTTTTACGAATCCGTTGGATTTTTCTCGGCCGAAAATTTTGAAAAAAGTTCGTCGAAAAGTATATAAAAGTGCATATCAATAGAAACATGATTTTTTGCTCGTCGCGATGGTATATTTTTTGTAGCTTGAAGATTTACCGTTTGCAAGATATGTTGTTTTTTAAAAAAGGGTGAAAAGTGTGTTTTTATAGAATTACATTTTTATCCTTCATTTGTTAATTTTTGCTTTCATCTCATCCATTGATTGAAAAGAAGATAAATGATTGAGATCTTATGATTTGTTTTTCAAATTATATGTGTTTTGTATTATTGATCTCACCTCTGATCAATAATTATTTGGATTTGCACACAAAGCAAAATTTATATATGACTATCTAATATGCATTAGTATGTATCAATCAAGTTTCACAATGTATCATTGTTTTAATTGATAATATCTTGCTTTATCATAAGGGTCGTAATCAAAATAATTGAAGTATACTTCATAATTTAAAAGACTATCATGCAGGCTCTTTAATTATCTCACCCTTAAAATGATTAAATGTTCTTATCTCCACTAGATATGTTAAAATAATACTCCAAAATTGATACTGATCATGGTACAGATTGCTTAATTTATCAATACGTTACCAACATGATATGTTAGTTTATTTAGAAGTAAACACTTGAAGATTGATCTTTTGTCTTTATCTAACAAGCCAATATTGATGAAACTGACAGGTGGCTGTTTCAGCTCCTAGAATGGAACCCACCCCCGGTTTTCTTTGCCCATTCTGCCGGTAATCTATTACTACAGCCGGTGGTTTTCTTGAAACCTTTGTCTTCTTCAGTCCACAGTTTCCATTTGTCACATTCATGCATTCAATAACCAAGTGGCAACTTATTCTATTTAACCCTTATAGTTTTAAGTTAGAACAAACAATCCTCTACAATATTTCACGCGTGCTTATTATGTGTTGTTGGAGACTAGTCCTTAAGTAGGATTCGTTTTCGTAGTGTTAAAGATTATTCATAAGAAATTAAAGTCGGTTACGAAAAGAACCATCATTCATACTACGACAGTTGTTAAGACTAATGTTAATTGTGATCATAATTTTCTTAGATCACCCCTGCTACAACAGTGTCATGTCAGTTTTTTCACTTCAAAACTACACACCGACCATAAACAAATAGCAAGACGACCGCAAGCACAACTAAAAACAAATAAAAGAAAAACCACACACACAAACCAAATTGAAATTTTGGTTGGGCAACCGACCAAGACATTTACTTGGTTGAGGGATGACTCGATTGGGTGATGTCGGGCTGGGGTGCGGGGGGTAGAGGGGACTCCCCCATTAGCATTAGCCTAAAGACTGTTGTTGTAAGTAAAGTGATAACAAATCCTTTGATGGCCTATGTCGATGAGTCTCACAACTAATATTGAGAAGCTAAATCACATAATACAATGATTAAAAGATATGAGAAGATCCCATGATCTCCATTTTATGATGCATGTCCTGATTGTCCTCCGCTATAAGGCTAACATTGTTGAAAGTAGGGGTGGCAATTCTCGACACGACACGATAAACGACACGAAGTTAAACAGGTTTGGGTTGAGGATAAATAGGTTTGGGTCAAAAGCGGGTCAACCCGTCTAACCCGTTTAATAAACGGGTCGTGTTTGGGTTGAGTAAGTATTAAACAAGTCAACCCGTGAACCCGTTTAAGTATATAAGATCTTAAAAATAAAATATATAACCTAGTTTTTATGTTGGATGTGGATTAAATGTATTTTGTTATTTACTTAGTATGAGTGAATTATAATTTTATACGTTAGATATCATGAAAATTGACGTTGTAATTCAGAAAATTATCGCATAGTTATTTGTATGTTATTCTAATCATATTTTAGATCCTTATATCATTTTTTGCGTATAAACTAGTTAAATCGACCAACCACCAACTTTATTCACTGCTTGAACTATTTACTTAGATGGGTTAAACGGGTCGCAAATGGGTTACACGTGTTATGCAGGTCTGGGTTAGGGTTGAGTTTCTTGACACGATTAATAAATGGGTCGTGTTTGGGTAAAGGCTATACTAACCCGCCAACACGCGAACCCGAATAGGTTAACACAAACACGATTCGATTACCACCCCTAGTTGAAAGTATGGGACAAAGACTTAAATATATAACATATATGAACTCTCAAATTTATATGCTAAATTTACAAATAGATAAAACTACAAGTGGCTAAGAGGAAAGTTCTTAAAATGGCCCAACCTTTACTATATATAACAGTCTCCAAAACATCCAAATTCATTCCTCCTTCACTCACCTTAAACACACCTTCACTAGCTCTTAAGCTTTCTTAACTCTTTTAGATACACATACTAAACACACAACAACAACATCAGCAACAACAAGAACTTACAGAGGTTGTATACATATATAGATGATCTTGAGGTGTATCATATCATTGTTTTAGCAAAGGATGAAACAAAAAGATCAATTTTCATCAAAGTGTGAGAATGTCATAATCAAGAACTTTAAGGACTTAACTGCTATGAATGGAAAGCATGCACCCATGGTTGATTCCACAACTGGTTTTAAGAAGTTGGAAGACAAAACAAAGCAAACTGAAGAATCTCTCAGGATTGTTATGTATTTGAGCTCTTGGGGACTCAACTGAACAAGCCATCAAGAGGTTGAGAGGGGCAAATGGTCTATATTTATTAGAAGTAGTAGATCAATCAATGGTTAAAATGTTATCGAAAGATTTCATGACGTATTTTGTATATATTTCGGTTCATAATACAAAGCTTCAATCATACTACTATATATACATATGCTATGCGTTGATAGTTTAAGTAATGAACTTTTCTATAAATCGCAGTAATAATTTCTATCATATTTTATTTATACATTTGAGACAAGATACTTTTATGAAGGACAAAATTAAGACTCATGCTGTTATGTGGCAAATAGCATATCATAATTAAAATTTCCCCCTCCTTTCAAGCTAAAGAAAAGCAACAGTTTTGGACATTTTACCAATGTTAGAGCATTCACAATGCTCTAAGTTTTCAATAATTTGAAGTATTTTAATGCACACTATATTTATTAGCTAAAGCTTTTGGGAAAAACTTGATGTTTGTCAAGTCTTTGTATAAAGCTTTTTAAAAAGCTATTAATGCAATACAACAAAACACTTCTAAAAGACTTTTTAGGCTTTTTAGAATAGGGAAAAGCTATTGCCAACTTGACCCATTGCAGATACTCTTAGTTCGAACTGAATCACTTCATGTAGAATGCACGTGACTTAGTGTTGGGGCCTTAAACAAACTGCATTTAATGAATCGTATATTTATTTATTAAATGAACGAACATAACAACATTTTACGTTTTTTTTTATTAAAAGGTTGTTATACCCGATGAATAAATTACTCCAAAAAAATGTATAAGTACAAAGGACGTGGGTGAAATCCCACACCTTAGTCCGTTATATAGGCGGTAAAGTTAACATAACAAAGCAGACTACTTCTACAAACGAAGAAACAACTACAACTAAATTACATTCGACTCAACACGACACCAAATATAACCTACACTTTCCTTCGACCCCGAAGCCTGATGTCCAAAGCGTCACAAAAAGCCTCTTGTACTTCGGATAGACCATGAGTATCGTACTCATCATCATCAAATGGCTCATAATCTTCATCATCTAATGTTTCATTCCAACGTTCGTACAAGCTCTTATTCCCATATCCACTTTCACTTCTCGAATGTTTTGAAGCGATAAAGTTCCGAGTTTCATCATTAACACTTTCCACTTCACTCTCACTCTCGTCACCAGCATGCACACTCGACATAGCTACTGATTTAATGGTAGAAATTGTAGGAATTGGATCCTCATTGGCTAGTTGATCCACATCTACAGGAGTAGCGATAGTAGGCGTCGTATTCAAGTTCTTAACAGGTTCATCATTTACCCTTTGCCCCTCGTCCAAATCACCAAGACCATTAAACGAGTTTGTTGTTTTAACCAAGTTTGCATCCTTATTTGGTTGTCTAGATGTGGAAGCCTCCTTTAATTATCCCTAGGCGAAGAAACCTTATTCGTTGCTGCATGTTTCACAACAGGACGGTAAGCTAATTTCTTGTTTACTGATTCACCATCAAATTTCCTAGGAATAGGTCCTTTACGTCTAGCTTCTGTAAACCCATATCTTTGATCCCCTTTCGATGCAACAGTAGGTTTTGAAACGTTTTACGTTCATTTAGTTAAGTGAATGGCATGAACAAAAGTATTTTCCGTTTGTATATGTTCATGAACGTCCGATTATGAATTCGTTTATATTCAGTTACTTAATTATGTTCGTCTATTGTATCTTTTTATTATATACTTATAAATTTGGTTTACTTAAACAAAACCGCTATAAAACATAATAGTATTATTTATATTTATAAATTTTATGTTTATTTTTCTACGTTTATTTAAGTTCATTCTTTTATATTTGTTTAGTGGCTAATGAACGAATATAAATGGACATCAACAACCTTATTTTCTTAATAAACGAACATGAATAATAAAATTTGTCCGTTAAAGCTACCGTGTTCGTTTATTTGTTTGGTTAAAATTGAACAAATTGAACAAACACGAACAAGACTCTGTCCATGTTCATTCAGCTTGTTTACAGCCCTACTTGGTTCCAATAGTTCCAAAACACCCAAAGACCTCGTGAAGTCGTGAACCACATCAACAAGGGCAATTTGTTCGATTCTTTTTACCAATACCAAATAATAAGCACGAGTGGAAATAATTATTGGCACAAACATCACAACACTGTGTAATTAGAACAAATTTATGCTAGTTTATAATGTTTTAAAGTAGTCGTTATATTCATGACTGAGTTTAGTTTCGGTGAGAAATTGGGAAAAAAAAGAGAAATTACGGAAATCACAATATTTACACATAAATGTTTTTTAGCTGATTAGAAGCATATTGGTGATTTAATGATTTGAAAACATAAATTTTGATTCATAATATTTGAAGAATATCATATAAATGTCACTGACCTTGTTATATCCAACTAGTATATTATTAATCGTGGGTCAGTTGTCATTGTTCTATTATTTTTATATATTGCAGATGCTGATGATTGTGTCCACTATTATCGATTTAACATATTACTTGTGCGATCATAATGTCCGGAGGTTGATTAATTGGTACGTTTTGTTTGAAACCCTAACTGTTTCAGTTAGGGTTTTATCTAAGTGGTCTAATTAATTTGTTTAATGTACGTGGGTATTGAGAGAGATAAATAAGGGTTTTTTAAATAGCACTAGCGCGTCCAATGATTCTACTAGTGTTCGTGTTGATGTTGATGAATGCTGCTTTCGTTTAACGGTTAAAGGGAATGAACACAGGAACTCCGATGTTTCTCAGTGCATGATGGTTTGCATAGTCTTGGTGAATCGAGTTTCAACGATGATGAACTCGGTACCTCTGCTAATCGTAGTATTGATGGTAGTAAATATTACGCTAACACTTCAAGTGTCGGTCCAAAGGTTGTAGTTGATCCTAAGTGTGTCGAACCTCATTGTTAATACTTCAATTTGTGTCTCTAATGGTATTGATCCGATTGTCTTGGGGGCTTGTAAGATCTTTAAGGAAGCTATGCGTGGTGCTACTTCATATGAACCTAAGAAATACACGTCCTAACTTTCGTAGGAGTGTAGCAAGATAACGAATGGTGTAGATCTTCTGTCCCTATGAAAGTGGTTGAATAGGTGAACACTAGGTATGAGAATACTCTCTATGGTTATTTCCTTGGTAAACGCATTGCTTTTCCTGTTGTTGATTATTATGTACACAACGTGTGGGCTAAGTATGGTATCTGAAAGGTTATGATGAATGGCAAGGGGTTCTTTTTCTTTAAGTTTAATTCGAAGAAAGGTGTTGATGATGTCCTTGAAAATGGTCCGTGGTTGATTAGAAATGTCCCTATTATTCTTAAACCATGGACCTTGAACACTAACTTACTTAAAGAGAATTTAACCAACATTCCGGTGTGGGTTAAGTTCCATGATGTTCCTCTTGCTATGTTTTCTGATGACGGTCTTAGTCTTCTTGCTACATTGATTGGTACGCCGAAAATGTTAGATGCTTATACTAGCCAAATGTGCAAGGAATCATGGGGCCGCAGTAGTTTTGCTAGGTGCTTGATTGAAGTTAAGGCGGATGATGTACTTAGGGATAACATAGCATTTGAAATACCCTACTTGATGGGTCCAGTTGGACTATTGAGAAGATATCGGTTGAATACAGTGGGAAACCTCCTCGATGTGATACGTGTAAGATCTTTGGTCATACTCTTGTTGATTGTCCAAAATCTGTGTTGCCCCCTATTCATCCTACTAAGAGTGTTAATGATGGTTTCCAAACGGTCAACAACAAGAAGAAGGGTAAGCAAGGTGGTCCAACTACTTCGGGTCAAGGAGGGTTTACAAAACCAAATGTGGGTAAGCTCCATATCAACCCAAAAGCCTCCTGTGATGTGCCTAGTGCGAGTGGAACTAAGGTTGCTACATCCAATAAATTTGATGCCCTTAGTATGGATGATATCGATGTCTTTGGTATTCCTACTAAGGAAGTGAATAAGGATGTGGATGCTGGTAGTACAATGGATGAAAAGAAGAAAGAGTCTCCAAAGACTAGTAATACATTGCAGAAACCGCTTGTGAGTGATTCAATGGAAGCTAACGAGGTTGGTCCTACCCCTATTGTAGAGAAAATTGGGGAGTTTGAAAAGCTTTTTATTGATAGGAAAGCTACTCTTGTGGATGATGATGGTAATCCTATTAAAAAGGTTGATTATTCGGGTAATAAAAAGGAATTTCCATCTACGTCTTCTACTAAAAGGGTTAATCCATTCTCTAAGGTGGGAGAGATTGTTGATTGAAACTGATGAAGAAGGTTGTGAACTTTTGATGAGTCAACGAACCTATTTGGTGGTGGTCATGACCGTGAAGATGATTATGATGATTATGATTATGATAACTATGCGGATTAGGTCTACGATCTTCCAGGAAATTTGGATGCTTATTATGACACTTATGGTATCAAGCTCCAAGGCCTTGGTAGGAAGTAATCTTGTTTTCATAGTAGTCTAATGTTATCTTTTGAGTAGTGGTTTATTTTCTTGTTTAGAGAATAGGAAGTATCTTGTTATGTAATATTTTCCGCCTATGTAGCGAAATATGGGAATGGGTTCATATCCTGTACTTTCGCGTTTTGGAGTAATATATTTACCGGGTCTTTGACCTTTTACCCAAAAAAGAATATCATATAAATTTCAAAGTTTTGAATCGTTTTTAAATTTCAGAATATCCACACTAAAATGACAATTATGAATCACTTGTTTGTATTGAATCAACAAAAATGATATTTCTACTTATAAAAACTATGGATCAACGTGATTATATGCATTTCTCACTTTAAGGATTTCTCATTTGATTATGATTCTTAATGACTTGCCCTTTGCTAAAAAAATAATAAAAAAAAAATCAACACGTGTTTCATAAAAACTCAAATCTTAATGTTTATTAATAAGCACTAGACGATTACTCGCGCAAATCTGCGATGATGTATGGTAACGTCAATTTGTACGTGCAATTGTTTTATGTATATATATGTGTGCAGAGTGAGTGTGAATAAATTTAGCCGAGTAAATTGTAATTAGGGTAAATTACATTGTTGGTCCTTGACCTTAGGGCGCATTGCGCATTTGGTCCCTAGTTAACGGAATCCGTGGGAATGCTCCCCAAGGCCGGATTTTTGGTGCCCGTTTGATCATTTGAGCCCCGTTATACGTAACTGTCATTATTTTTTTGACTCGTTATATCTTCTATTTGACTTTCAAACCATGAGCTTTTTTGTAATTTCACTTTTTGTCACTATTTCACCGTTGGTCCCAGACTCATAATTCAAAACAGTAACCTTTACTGAGGCTTTATTTGTCTTTTTCCCCCCATTACACCGTTGGTCCCTGAGGCAGTTTTGTAACACCCCTTAAATACGACAGGACTAAAAACGTGAATTTTTATTTTATATATTTATTTATTTATTTTTCTTTTACAAAAAGTACATCTGAAATCTGACCCACTGTCAATCTTTTATAATCTGACAAAAATCTATAAACATCTAGACCTTGAGACTATTTTTAAATGAAATTAGACTCAATTACCTTGAAATGTGCTTACCGTGGTGACGAATTTAAAAGATATGATTTTTCAAACCGACAAAATCTCACTTCCATACCGAAATTGGCATACCGAAATTTGGAGTTTTGGTTCCAAATTTCGGTACCAAACCGAAATTTGGTGTATTGGTTCCAAATTTTGGTACAAAACCGAAATTTGGTTCCAGATTTCACTTTCAAACCGAAATTTGGAGTTTTTGTTTCAAATTTCAATACCAAACCGAAATTTCATTGTGCATTCCAAACACCCCTTTTCTGCATACTTCTTTTGTACACTTTTGACCTATTTTTCAGAAAAACGACTTCTATTACTCGAAAAGACACTAAAACTTTCAGAACTTATTAAAACATCATATATTAAATAAAAATATAAAGTTTCAAATATTTACAACACTCGGACACGTGATTTACAGAAATGAGAGAATTACACCATATGACCCATTTTTACCCGTACACTTTTATACCCATAAATTTCTACATTACACTCTAAAACAATACTTAATACAATTTGACATGACATTAACAAAGCATAACAAAACGTTCTTACATAATCTTAACACATAACATTCCAAAATGGGTGAGATTGGCTATATGCCAAACACCCCTTAACTACATCATCAACATCTATTTACTAGGACATGACCCATTACACTACCATTTACAAGACACAACTTGGACACAATTTAAAGACTACAAACACATAAAAGACCAGATGAAACAAAAGATATACCAAATTGAAAAAGCGACACTTCACGGGCTTCCAACTTTCGACACACTTGGTCCAAGAAGGGGTCTTCTACTTACCACCTCAAAAAGTTAATCTCCTACCATGATAACGCCTAAGCCTTATCCTTACCTTTGCCTTCAACACTCGAACCTACAAAACATCATTAAACTTATCCGTAAGCAAAGCGGCAGTAAGTGACATAAACTTAACATTAACAAGTCATAACTAACAATTTTGCTAGCTACAACATATCAAGGAATACATTCACAAACATTAAACATACCTTAATCAAGCATAATTACTATGCTAACATTACAAACTTTCTAGCATTGGATCCAAGCTACTTAACTTTAACAATTTCCTTGATCATTATATCATAGAACATCATAATTCAATATAAACTAAAATTATGAAACATTAACAAGTTTAGTCAATATACTTACCTCAATAACCCACTACTTCTCTACTTTGGAAAATCAATACTTGCTCTTCAATTAGCTCTTGTGGTGGATTAATAGGTTAGAGAGGTCTTTAAACTTTGTTGATACAAATAAGCTGTAAAAACGTTTATTTATATTTTACAATCTTCTAATGTTTTATCGACAACAAACGTAAAATCATTTTAACGAAACAAATAAAATACGTAAACGGTTTGAGCAATAGTTTTCTAACACACTTACGTTTTCACATAAAACACTAAAACAAGTATAAGTGATTTTATGATTTAGTAATACATATGTACAACAACTAGTGTTTACATATCGGACAAATATATACATAATTAGTATGTATCATAATGGGTAATATAAATGGATAGAACCTTAAGTATTTGACCCATTGACCAAATACATTGAATATAGTTGGGTAAAACCCAAAGTCCAAAACCCATACCCAATGTCTAGATACATTATACCTTGGTGGGCACTCAAAACCATGGACTAGATGCATTGCATCTTGTAGATACATTGAATCTACTTGGTACCCATAACCCATGACCCATACCCAATATCTAGATACATTGTACCTTGGTGGGCACTCAAAACCATGGACTAGATGCATTGCATCTTGTAGATACATTGAATCTACTTGGTACCCATAACCCATAACCCATGACCCATGACCCAAAACCCATGGGCAAAAGGGAGCGTCCCACGGATCCCATTTAATACACTGGACGAATCCCTCAAAGGAGGGATCCGTGGGATCTGGGGAACAGTAGTTGTTTTATCTCTATAAATAATGAGTCATTTCTTCATTGTTTCTCACCCCTTTCACACATACTTTCCCCAAGTATTGTAACTCTCTATCCACTGATCCTAAGGGATCTTTCTATGTAGTTTGTCTTTTGTTTTTGTGTGATTCTCTAGGTTCCTCTTAAAGGCGAGATCAGCACTTCTTGAAGTCGAGCAAGCTCAAGTCCATGAGTTGCCATGCTTCGTCATCATCAAGACTACTGAGGTTCTCTTGTTGATAGTTCTTTCTTTCTCCATAGAAGTGTTGTTTCGAAGGCATTAGTGAAGGATGCCGAAAGAGTCAAGACGAAAGCATTAGTGAAATATGCTTAACGTCCGTGTCAAGAGCATTAGTGAAGAATACTAGAGGTGTTAAGACGAAGGCATTAGTGAAGGATGCCAAGGTAATCAATGAGGTGCATCGTTATACAAATAGTGATAGTTTGTTTCTAAGGATGTTGATATCCTTGATGGTGTTGTAATAAGGAGTGGGTCTCCTTTGGGGTTAGGTGTGGTGTAGTGTTGGGTAGTAGTT
Organism: Chrysanthemum makinoi; assembly: GCA_910596185.1. NCBI lineage: Eukaryota > Viridiplantae > Streptophyta > Magnoliopsida > Asterales > Asteraceae > Chrysanthemum > Chrysanthemum makinoi. The sequence continues at coordinate 12,193,228 of OU343223.1, forward strand.
CCTCCATTGTAATGGAACTCGGTGCTTAGCCTAGTACCGAATAAAGGGTAGGAGACGTTGTGATAGGTGTGGTTCACCTTGGTGTGAAAGAACCCGGTGGTTAGCCTAGCACCATATAAAGGGTAGGCGACGTTGTGAGGTGTGGTTCACCTTGGTGTGAAAGAACCCGGTGGTTAGCCTAGTACCGGAAAAAGAGTAGGCAACGTTGTGAAGGCTTCTCCGCCATAAGGATTTGGTGTCTTGTAGTGTTTACGAACTCTCGAGTAGGTGACTCGGGGAGTGGAGTAGGGCAAAGAAGGTGTCCTTGTAGCCAAACCACTATAAATACTCGTGTCGTGGTTTTGTGCTTCTTACTCTTTATCTTTGCATTATTTACTTACGTACTTATCTATCAACATCCAACATACACATTCAATAGATTGACATAAGTTGATCTAAATAGTTTAAAACCATGTTTTAATCAGTAAAACTATTCAACCCCCTTCTAGTTTTCGACAATTGGCATCAGAGCTTCGTTACCAAGTTTCTTAGAGTATGTTGCACTTTAAAAACTTGATACGATCCGTGTATGTTTGAAAACTACAAAGAAGGGAATTTCTTAAAACAAAAAGTCATGTTTTTAGAAATCACCACTTTTTGAATGTTTGATAGTGATAGATCATTCTATCATCTTCTTTTGAGAAATCTACGTAGCAAAGGATTTGGGCATCCTAGAAGACCATGAAGTATTTCGCGTCTATGGTTTCTAAAACCAAAAAAAGGGAATATAGCAAAGGTATGTTCTCTTAGTTACAATTATTGGTCAAAGACGTACTAAATTGCTTGTGGATAAAATGGTGATATATGCTTCTAATAAGCATAATATGAAAAGCGTCTTAGTTATTTTTTCTTTGAAGTTTTGTGTTTGATATATGTTCATTCAAGCTTGAATAAAGATTGGAATAGCAAATATAACCTCACTAAAAAGTCTACAAAGGTTAAACCTTTTCGTCGGGTCAAAATATGTATTTTTGTGAATTTGTGTCAGATCCGCGGATCCCTCAGGTTACACTGGACGGATTCCTCAAGCAAGTGATCCGTGGGATCCGTAATACGAAAACGCTTTTGTCTGAATTTCAAAAATTCATAACTAATTAACCGTAAGTCGTTAGAAGTCGTGCCACCTATCGTTTTAAAGGTATTTGAGTCTACTTTCATTTAAAAATGATTTCATAAACTGATTCAAAACAAAAATTTACAGAATCATTGATTTATAATAGAAAGTCATTTTTTGGTCATAACTTTTGCACAAACTTTTGATCTAATTGGAAACGGATGTTTTCATCTTTGAATAACAATGTGTCCTCTTTTGAAATTAAGGCTTTGATCATATTTATAAAAGAAACTAATCAAGCTTGGTATACATGTTTATATTTAACACAAATCGATGAAAAGAACTTTCGTTTGCTATGCTAAATGATTAATTGTCTTGCCTTGCATTACTTGATTATTTGGTTATCTCAAATAGTTTTTGTGCTTGTTTGTTTGAATAACATATGTGGTTTCCTCACCTTGCTATTCATTCTCTTGTTTGTCGAGTTAGTAATATTTTTCTAATCAATGTGCTTTGACATCTAGGTGTGTCGAAAATGTTAGTTTAAATACTTAGATAAGTCATATAAGTTGAAAAATGTTTAAAACACGTAATATACTAAATGGCTTCTTATTGAGTTTGTCATGTGTGCAACATAAATTTTTTGTGTGCTTATATGATTTCTTGATTTCATATTTTCTTGTATCGTTTTCTAAAAATAACAAGAATGTACATCGGATCATAACCTACACTTGTGTTGATGATGTACTGATGAGTGTCTAAATACTCATCATTTTTATACTGTCTAGACTGCAAAAACATCTGAAAACACTCAGAAATGCTTCAAAATGATAAAAATATCACAAACAAGTGTTTTATGTGTTTTAAATGCCAAAACATCAAAATCGGTGAAAACATATCAAGTTTGCATTATTGGCGTTTTAGTCCCCAAGTTTGAAAATTTGTCAAAAACAGTCCCTGGTCATTCCAAAACTTGTAAAATAACACAAAAGGTCCTTAGGGATTCTTAAGTTGTCAAAATTGGTCCTTGAAATCAAAAATTGGAAAATTACAACTTAGGTCCCTCAAGTTTTGAAAATGTCAAAAATGGTCCTTGGACAAATTAAAAATAGAAAATAATCAACCTTGGTCCTTGTACTATTCATTTATGGCAGGTTTGGTCCTTGTGAGAGCTTTGGAAAAACCACAAGATTGGTCCTTCAACTTTGGCGAGAATTAGGTTTTGGTCCTTGTGTAATTAACTAAAACAAACGGACCCTTTCTATTATTAATATCCAAATCCAAATCCAGTCCAAACCGGCCTTGGTCCAACACCTACCCAAGCCCAACTCCCCGCTTTAAATAAAACCGCCACTATTACCACTCTCTACTGTTCATCTCTCACAAACAAATCCAAAACCAGACACCTACTTTAAACCACCATGGTTTCTCAAATACACCTTTCCACCTCACCCCTAACAGATGTTTACCAACCCTTCCACCACCACTATTGTCCAAGAATCCTTAATTAGAAAAACCTGCTCAAGAAATTTTTGGCGCCAAAAGTGCCATTTGGCAATTTTGATGATCTGGACCAAATCAATGGTACGGAAATTGGTGGGATTAGTTCAGAGGTCGACAAGGGATTGAAAAAGCTCAATAAATACAAGTGGGAAGCTATGTGAAGAATCATCTAGTATAATTTTCATTTTCTTAAGTCGTCTTAGCTAAAATTTCAATTCTAGTGTATTTCTTAACTTTTGAACTCTGTATTTCAAGTATTTAGTGTGTAATAAATCTTTTAAAGTCATCAATTTCAGTTGCAATTCAAGTTTCCAGTTTATGCATATTTTCAAATTTCACAAATCTCATGAGTGCTCAAATGTTGTTTTCAGATTGTTAGTAAGGATTGAATAAGCCACATAAGCTCCTAAAAAGCTTATTCAAGCTTTTAGAAACCTTAAAATCATATAGAAGCAAAAACGAAAAATCATCAAAAATACACATTAAATAAGAATAAAATAAAAATGAGTGTTCATGGTGATGAAGGCTTGACGGCGAGGTTGCTCATGGATTGCCCTGGTTTAGATGCTTCTTGGGAAGCTATAGGGTATGTTTGTGTGCCTCAGTTCTCATTGTTCACTTGGATCCAATCTTGTAAGCCTAGTTCCATTTTTATTCATTTCATTTGTTAGGTGTTATTTAGCTTAAAATCTTGGTATGCTTGTGTTTATTAGTTATAATTAATCATAATTAAACAATAAAACTAGTTGTTTGTTCTTTTAAAATTGTAGTTATCAAAAATTTTATTTTAACAGTTTTTAATAGCATAATCATAATTTTTTAGTTGTATGTTGTTATTGCTGTTGTTTAGTGTTCTTTTAGTCTTATTTAGTGATAATTTTAGGTCTGAATTCATTGGCATGATCTTAATCTTTGATTTGCTTTGAAAAGTTCCAAATCAGTTTAGTTAAGGTGTGTTTGGTTTTGCTTTGTTAACCAAGTTAAAAGGTGGTCAAGTCAGTGTTATTACTTGTTTAGTGTCACACTTGGTCCAATTAGTTCAAACAAACCATATAAGTCAGTCCTTATTAAAGTAAAAGTCAAAATACCTTTGATCTCTCCTTGTTCATCAAACTGTTGGATTTTAAAAGTTTCATGATCAAGGATTTGTGTTTATAAGTTGTTATAATCTCTTAATTTAGTCTTAATATAACCTAATACATCATAATTAATAAGTAAGATCAATCCTAAGTTCAGTTTAGTCAATTTTTAGTGTTAATCAAAAAGTCAAAGAGTGCTCTGTGCACAGTTGTGGTACCTCATTTCACAAGCTCTTAGAGAGATTATTAATGGCCTTAAGCTTGTGTAAATTAACTTTTTGAGAAGCTCACCTAGCTATCTCTTTAATCCAGTACTAGTTTTTCAATTTTCAGCTTATTATTAGATAACGCTCTTTTCAGCTTATTGTTTTGTCCATTTTCTCAGTATACACTGAGTTAAACTCAGTGGTTTTTCAGTTTTTTAATAAGCTCATTAAAAGCTCTCTAGTGGATCCCACTGTGAGTACTTTTAGCTTTTGAAAATTTGCCTTAACCTGGTCAACTAATTAGTCCCGCTTTTGTTTTAAGTTTATAGCTTATTTCAGTGCTTAAAAATAAGCCTAAAGGTGCCTAGTGAATCAAAAAGTGTCCTGTGCTTATCAATTAATCAGTGCTTATTTCTGTTTATTCAGTGCTTATTTTCAAGTTATTAAGCTTGTTCAGTTGTCATTTCAGCTTATTTCAAGTTATTTAGCTTATTTCCAAGTTTTCCTTTGCTTATTTTTTAGCTTAAAAGCCATTTTGGTTTAATCTTTTGCTTATTACCTTTTATTGCCTACTGTTGAGAAAATAAGCTCAAACTGAGCTTATTGGTCATTTTCATAAAAAGTTGTAGTTGTGAAAAGTGCTTATAATCATTAGCTTAATAAGTTTTAATAAGAAAATCAAAAAAATAGAATAGTAGCAAAAAGGAGTTGCTGGGATTCGAACCCTGGCCACCCACTTCCACCACCACACACACCACATCTTCCCTAGGGACTTTTTCAGTTTTTATTTGCAACTGCTTAATATATAACCCTTTTGTTTCTAATAAGCTTATACGAGATATTTAGCTTATTTCTAGCTTATTTGAACTAGCTTTTTTCAGTTTTTGTATTTTTTATAAAATTGTATTAGTATTAAGTATTTTAAAAAAGTTTTGATTTTTATAAATAGTTTTAGTATTTTTAAACATTTAATTAGTGTAAAATAGTATTTAATTCATAAAAAAATATAAAAGTCTAAAAAATATAAATCTTTTTTCTAAAATTTTATTTTGTCATATAGTCGTAATAAAATTGTTTTTACACTTGTAGGACTTTTATTTCATAAATTTTACGTTTTTGCTTATGACTGCGTAATTTTTATAAATAACTTACGTTTTCATTTAAAATCTAGTTTTTAGATAATTTGAGTTTACGTTTTAGTTAAAATAGTTTATTTAAGATATTTTGTTTTATAAAATCATAAAAACATAATTGTAAAAATAGTGATAGCGTTTATTTAATATATTTTTAACTTTTTAATTTTCTTAATTTGCATTTAAGTCGCTGTAATTTATAAATCTTTTCTTTAGATAATTATCCATCAAAATCCTACTCGATCACTATCCTTAGTGATCATTCTATCATCCGATCAAGTGTTTATACACCAATTCATCCTCCGTGGGACTTAACGACCCAGAATCCACTATTCCTCTCGATCTTCATTGTATTGGTTTTACGGTTTTAAGTTTATTACGGTTAGCCATTCACAAGTGGCTAGTTTGTGTGATATAGCTTGACTGTTTTACACCAACCAAATTTTGGCGTATTGCCTTGTAGCGTGTTCTAAGCATTTTCGCACCATTTGCACATATACCACGTTTGTAAAAGTTTTACTGTAAAGTTAAATATAAATCAAAAAGTTCATTAACACTTTTCCTAAAGTGTTAACAAACCCCAAAAACAATATAAAACAACAAAACAATCGTAACGCGTTTCTAGCTTGTGTTTTCTTTAAGGTGATTCTTAAAGAAATACGATTTGGTTAAACGAGACGATACCAAAAATATTGTCAAAAAGTTTTAAACCCTTTGCACAAATCATACCTACGTTTTCAAAGGTGGTACTTAAATTCATAAAAATCAACCACCGCAAATCAAGGCAGACACCCTACTAACGGGTGTGACCATAATAAGTTCCCGAACATCAGATTTAAAACTTGCCTTTGTGTCCTTGTGATTTGGTGTACCTTTTCAAAGAAGCCATTTCATTTGTGATTATTGGTTAAGTTCACTTGTCGTTTTGCCTCGCATTTGTTTTGAAAAATTGATTTTTATACTTAGTGCATGCACTTTTCGTTCTTCCAGTTCTACAAGTCCACTTTCGAGAACTTGGAAAGATTCCTCGAGACGTAAGAGGACGTTCACTCCTTGGCCGGATGAGGAACGCCTACCACCACCACCTCCTCCGTAAATGGCGAAGACAAACCCATGAATGAGCTTCTCCAAGCACCCATCGAGGGTTACGGGGATGCCATTGTTGTCCGACCATTGTGGTGATACCTTCGAGCTCAAAAGCGGGTTGCTTAATCTAGTAACCCAAAGCCAATTCTATGGTTTTGAGCGGGATGATCCTCATGCACACATTCGATGGTTTAACAAGATAGCATCTACCATCAAGTACAAGAATGTCCCACATGAAGCAATATCAAGCTTCTCTCGCTCCCATTTTCTAGAGGGACAAGCCCGGGAATTGGCTTGAGAAACAACCCCCTCGTTCCATTGAGACATGGGAGGATCTAGTTACCAAATTTGTTAACGAATTCTATCCTCCATCCCGAACTACAAGTCTTAAGAATGAGATAATGAAATTTTCTCAGAGATTTGATGAATCATTCGGGGAAGCATGAGATCGTTACAAAGAATTGCTCCGCAAGTGTCCGCATCATGGTTTTACCGAGTTAATGCAAATGGAGACTTTCTACAATGGTGCGAGACAAGTGACCAAGACTCTCTGAATGCCTCCGCGGGAGGTAATTTCCTTAGCAAAACCACAAAAGAAGCCTTACAAATTATTGAAAACAAGTCCCAGTCCGCTTCTTTCGCGACAAAGACATATCGGCATCGGTCTACTGGACCTTCTACTTCATCTCCTGTGAGCACATCTAGCACCGATGCTAAGATTGATAAACTCACAGATATTGTTCAGGATTTGGTTCTTGCTAACCAAAAGAAAGTCACCTTCACTCAAACACCATCACATGGTGAAGTGAAGAAAGTTGAAGTTTGTGTTACTTGTGGTGGTCATCATGCATACTACAAGTATCGCCACCGATGGTAGTCCGTTTGAAGCAAATGCTATAGCCGGTACTTCAAATCAAGGAGGTAATCAATACCGTCCTCATAATGAACCAAGCTACTGTGCTAACACTTATCGGGGCACCACCCTTTTAACCAGAATCCTAACCAGAATCATAATCAACCTAGAATGAACCAAGGTTATCAAAACCAAGGTAATTTCTATCCTGGACCCAATCAAGGTTTCCAACAACAAGGGAACCTTCATCTAAACAATTTCAATCGAGGAATCAATTTCGGGAATATGAATCCTAATCAAGGGAATTTTCAACAACAAGGTCCTAATCAAAACATCCGACCTCAGAATTTCCCTCCACATCCTCCAGTACCATTATCTGATGAGTTATTGAAGCGGTTCATGAAATCCCAAGATGAAATGAACAGGTTGTTGGTCGATCCGATTGCTGATCTTAAGAAGTCTTTAAATGATCAACCCTCGGGCTCTAGAAAACTTCCGAGCAACACGATCGCTAACCCGAGAATGATGCAAAGGCGATCCTGACGAAGTGGTGTTTCATATGATGGACCTGCTATTCCTACTACCTCTTCTTCATCTTCTCTCCCAAAGGTAGTAGAAAATGAACCTCAGACACACAATGGACCTACGACTCCAATGCCTCCTCCACTAGGAGAAATGAGTCAAGTTACCAAGGATACAACGGACAAGGTACATTATTCAAACCCACGAAGTACTGCACAAGTCCTACCTTCGGTAGTCCATCCTCAAGTTGTCCAGAAACCCAAGTCTAATCCAGGAGTTGTTTTTGAACCACCACATAGCCCCGTTGAAAATACCAAATCCAAAACTTCTATTCCTTACCCATCACGTTTGAATGAGCAGAAGCTCCGCGAAAAGCCAGGTCATCGAATGGACAAATTTTTTCAAATTTTCCAAGAACTACATTTTGACGTAAGCTTTGCGGATGCTATCATCTTGCATGCCCAAGTTTGCATCAACTCTCAAACACATGTTAAGCAACAAGGAAAAGCTGTTTGAATTGGCTAAAACTCCTCTTAACGGAAGCTGCTCTGCGGTTATCCTGAAGAAGCTTCCGAGAAAAGCTTGGAGATCCGGAAAATTTCTCTTACCTTGTGTATTTCCAGGAATGGTTGAATGCTTTGCCCTAGCAGATATTGGTGCAAGCATCAACGATGCCTTATTCAAGTATGGAAGAAACTCTCTTCCTTAGGAACTTACTCCTACATGCATGACTCTCGAGCTTGCAGATCGTACAATATCCCGTCCTCTTGGCATTGCCGAGGACGTATTCGTGAAAGTAGGGAAGTTCCATTTTCCAGTGACTAGTGGTTGTTGATTTTGATGCCGATCATCGGGTTCCTCTCATTGTTGGTCGAGGATTCCTGAGAACGGGCCGTGCTCTCATTGATGTATTCGAGCAAGAAATCACATTACGTGTTGGTAATGAAGCGGCACTTTAACCTTGATCAAACTTCGAGGTACTCCGCAAATTATGATTCTTAATCGGTTAACCGAATAGATATCATTGATGTTGCTTCTGAAGAGTACTCTCAAGAAGTTCTTGGTTATGACCATAATTCTTCGAGTGATAATCTCACTCATTCATCTCAACCCATCATCGCCAATTCTACTCCTTCTCTCACTCCATTTGAAGGAAGCAACTTCATCTTGGAAGAGATTGAAGCATACTTGGCTAGTGATTACTTCCATGGGAAATTGATCATCAATTGACATTGAGGGACATACTTCTCATTGAGAAGTTGCTTAATGATGATCCATCATCAACCCCTCACACTAGTGATTCAATTCCTGATGAGATTAATCAAAATGAGATTAATCTGGAGGGAGATATTCTTCTTGAGAAGTTGTTAAATCATGACATTTCTCCTCCTCTTCCTCCCGTCAAACTTCATAACAAGGAAGTCAAGTCGTTGAAAGAAGAATTTCCTAAGGTTGAGCTTAAGGACTTACCACCTCATCTTGAGTATGCATTTCTTGAAGGTGATGATAAATTACCCATCATTATTGCTAGAGATTTGAGTAAAGATGAAAAAGCTGCTCTCATAAAGATCTTGAAGTCACGCAAACAAGCAATTGCTTGGAAACTCTCCGACATTAAGGGTATCAACCCCGAATTTTGTACTCACAAAATCTTGATGGAGGATGACTTCAAACAGCTGATTCAACATCGGAGAAGAGTAAATCCAAAATCCATGATGTTATCAAACAGGAGGTTATCAAACTTCTTGATGCATGATTGATTTAGATCTCGGATAGTCCTTGGTTAGCCCAATTCATTGTGTTCCTAAAAGGGTGGCATAAGCTTGTCACAAATGAAGATGACGAGTTAATTCCAACTCGTCTGCAGTTACGGGATGGCGTGTTTGCATTGACTATCGTAAGTTGAATGACGCTACCCGTAAAGACCATTTTCCTCTACCCTTCATGGATCAGATGCTTGAGAGATTGAGGGGAATGAATACTATTGTTTCCTTGATGGTTTCTCGGGGTACTTTCAGATCCCCATTGATCCAAAGGATCAAGATAAAACTACATTCACCTGCCCATACGGAACTTTTGCCTACAATCGTATGCCTTTTGGCTTATGTAATGCTCCCGCACGCTCCAACGATGTATGATGGCCATTTTCCACGACATGATCGGGAAACAATGGAGGTGTTTATGGATGACTTCTCGGTCATTGGGGATTCGTTTCAAACATGTCTCTCCCATCTAGATAAAATGCTCAAACGATGTGAAGACACCAATCTTTGTCTAAGCTGGGAGAAAAGCCACTTTATGGTCAAAGAAGGCATAGTCCTTGGCCATAAGATTTCAAAAAATGGGATTGAGGTAGATAGAGCAAAATTCGATGTTATTGCTAAATTACCTCATCCTACTACAGTCAAAGGTATTAGGAGTTTTTAGGTCATGCCGGTTTCTATCGTAGATTTATACAAGATTTCTCTAAAATCGTCCGGCCAATGACCCATCTTCTTGAAAAGGATGCTCCTTTTATCTTCTCACTCGAGTGCATCATAGCTTTTGAAACATTGAAGAAAAAGCTTACTGAAGCACCCATTCTCGTTCTCGACGGGATTTACCCTTTGAGCTCATGTGCGATGCAAGTGATTTTGCTATCGCGTGCGATCTTAGGGCAACGTAGAGCTAAGCATTTTCGCCTATCCACTACGCAAGTAAGACTATGAAGCTCAAACTCATTACACCACCACGTAGAAAATGAATTATTAGCTGTGGTGTATGCGTTGAGAAATTTCGCCATACCTCATCTTGACCAAATGCGTGGTGTATACGGATCACTCGGCTCTCAAATATCTCTTTGCTAAACAAGATGCAAAGCGAGATTGCTCGTTGGGTTCTCTCCTCCAAGAATTTGATATCATCATCACGTGATAAAAAGGAGCCGAGAACCTGCTGCCGATCATCTGTCGATTAGAAAACCCTCACCAAGATGTTTTCGAGAAAAGGAAATAAATGAAACATTTCCTCTCGAGACACTCAATGCGGTTTCTTTTAGTGGAAACTCTTCTACCCCATGGTTTGTCGATTTCGCAAATTACCATGCCGGTAACTTCATAGTGAAAGGGATGTCGACCCAACAGAAGAACAAATTCTTCAAGGCTGTTAAACATTACTTAGGGGACGACCCCCTTCTTATTCAAAATCTGTGCGGATCAGTCATCCAACTGTGTTTATGGACAAGAAGCTCTTGACATTCTCAAAGCTTGCCTTTGGACCCACCGGGGCCATCATAGTCCAAACTACACCGCCAAAAGGAGTTTGATTCGGTTTTATTGGCCCACCATCTATAAGGATGCCGCGATTTTGTCAAAACCTGTGACGCTTGTCAACGTCATGGAAATATATCTCAAAGAAATGAAATGCCACAAAATGCCATTCAAGTTTGTGAGATATTTGACATCTGGGGTATTCACTTTATGGGGCCATTTCCATTTTCTCGAGGTAAATACATACTGGTGTTGATTATTTGTCAAAATGGGTTGAAGCAAAAGCTTTACCTACAAATGATGCCCGAGTAGTTGTGAAAATTTTGAAATCTCTTTTGCGAGGTTTGGAACTCCTCGTGCTATAATCGGTGATCGTGGTACACATTTTTGTAATGACCAATTTGATCGTGTCATGCAAAAATATGGTGTTACCACCGTCTCTCTCTTGCATACCACCCAAACAAGTGGGCAGGTGGAAGTTTCAACCGGTATTAAAAGAATTTAGAAAGGACAGATGGCGAAAATCGTGCATCACTGGTGGGATAAACGGATGACGACTCGGGCCTTGACCGTGCATACCTTACAAAACACCAATTGGGTGTACTCCATACAAGCTGGTGTACGGAAAGGCATGTCATCTTCCGATTGAGCTAGAGCACAAGGCTTACTGGGCCTTGAAACCTGCAAACTTCGATATCTGACGGTGGTGATCACGAAAAGTTCAAATGAATGAACTAAATGAACTCCGTGATCAAGCATACGAGAACTCTTTGATCTATAAACAAAAGACAAAGAAGATTCATGACTTTAAAATCAAGAACCGCTTTAGCGTTGGTGATCGAGTCCTTCTTTTCAATTCAAGATTGAAGATTTTCTCGGGAAAGCTTAAGTCCGTTGGTGCGGTCCATTTACTATCACTAAGGTTTATCCTTATGGCACCATTGAGTTATCTCAACCTGATGGTCCAAATTTTAAAGTAAATGGTCATCGATTAAAGCATTATTTTGAGAGGACATTCCACCCGTGATTGTCCCGGATCTACAAACATTCCCCATGAACCAATGAATCGCGGGATCGAGTCAAGCTAGTGACTCGGGGAATAAAAAAAATAGTAGCACACACCATATGGGTTTTCACCCATGTTTACGTCTTCTTACCCTTTCTACCACCCTAGTGTGGGGGAGTTTCCTATCACACTTCGCTGTATATATCAATCTCTAAAAAAAAAAAAAAAGTGTATATATCAAAAACAAAATAATGGCCGTAATATTTCCCTTTTTATGTTCTATGTTTCAAGCATAAGCCGGTACTTTGAATATTGAGGGCAATATTCATTTCTAAGTGTGGGGGAGAATTCTCACGAATTTTATCATGTAATTACTCCACCCAATTCCCGTTTTGGCCAAAATTTTTGGAGTAAGTGTTTTCACTTTTCGGCAAAATGGTAATCACCGCCATGTCTAACCATAAGGATTGGCTAATCCAGGAGCAAACGGCTCTTGGTAAAGATATCTCAAAACCGTTTATGGCTTGCAATTTGCCCAAAATTGTATGGTGTTCAACTCACCATATCTTTAACCTAGTGAAAAGTTGGCTAGCGCCAAGTTTATGGCTTGTGGTAAAAGGCGGTTGGAAATCCATAATTGGTAATCAGCTCACCAAAGATAATATTGATAATTTATCTGAGAGTTGGCTAGTCCGGCAAGCAAACGGACTCGGTAAAGACAAATCAAATCCGTTGAAAGCTTATGATTTGCTCAAAATCATTTGGTTATCATTGTACCAAAGTTCTTACTTGAACTAAAACAATTGGCTACTCCTGAAGTAATGGCTTTTGGTAAAGAGATAAAATCCATTAACTTTTCATAAATCATTGCTAGAGACTAGCAATATCTTAGTGTGGGGGATTGATGAGTATCTAAATACTCATTATTTTATATCTTTGTCTAGATTTTGCAAAAACATCGAAAACACTCGAAATGCTTCAAAATGATAAAAATATCACAAACAAGTGTTTTATGTGTTTTAAATGCAAAACATCATAAAAAATCGGTGAAAAACATATCAAGTTTGCATTATTGGCGTTTTAGTCCCCAAGTTTGAAAATTTGTCAAAAACAGGTCCTGGTCATTCCAAAACTTGTAAAATAACACAAAAGGTCCTTAGGGATTCTTAAGTTGTCAAAATTGGTCCTTGAAATCAAAAATTGGAAAATTACAACTTAGGTCCCTTAAGTTTTGAAAATGTCAAAAATGGTCCTTGGACAAATTAAAAATAGAAAATAATCAACCTTGGTCCTTGTACTATTCATTTATGGCAGGTTTGGTCCTTGTGAGAGCTTTGGAAAAACCACAAGATTGGTCCTTCAACTTTGGCAGTACGTTTTGGTCCTTGTGTAATTAACTAAAACAAACGGACCCTTTCTATTATTAATATCCAAATCCAAATCCAGTCCAAACCCAGCCTTGGCCCAACACCCTACCCAAGCCCAACTCCCTCGTTTAAATAAAACCACTATTACCACTCCTACTTCATCATCTCTCACAAACAAATCCAAAACCAGACACCTACTTTAAACCACCATGGTTTCTCAAATACACCTTTCCACCTCACCCAACGGATGTTTACCAACCCTTCCACCACCACTATTGTCCAAGAATCCTTAATTAGAAAAACCTGCTCAAGAAATTTTTGGCGCCAAAAGTGCCATTTGGCAATTTTGATGATCTGGACCAAATCAATGGCTGGAAATTGGTGGGATTAGTTCAGAGGTCGACAAGGGATTGAAAAAGCTCAATAAATACAAGTGGGAAGCTATGTGAAGAATCATCTAGTATAATTTTCATTTTCTTAAGTCGTCTTAGCTAAAATTTCAATTCTAGTGTATTTCTTAACTTTTGAACTCTGTATTTCAAGTATTTAGTGTGTAATAAATCTTTTAAAGTCATCAATTTCAGTTGCAATTCAAGTTTCCAGTTTATGCATATTTTCAAATTTCACAAATCTCATGAGTGCTCAAATGTTGTTTTCAGTTGTTAGTAAGGATTGAATAAGCCAAATAAGCTCCTAGAAAGCTTATTCAAGCTTTTAGAAACCTTAAAATCAATGATAGAAGCAAAAACAAAAATCATCAAAAATACACATTAAATAAGAATAAAATAAAAATGAGTGTTCATGGTGATGAAGGCTTGGAGCAGGGTTGCTCATGGATTGCCACGGTTTAGATGCTTCTTGGGAAGCTATAGGGTATGTTTGTGTGCCTCGGTTCTCATTGTTCACTTGGATCCAATCTTGTAAGCCTAGTTCCATTTTTATTCATTTCAATGTTAAGGTGTTATTTAGCTTAAAATCTTGGTATGCTTGTGTTTATTAGTTATAATTAATCATAATTAAACAATAAAACTAGTTGTTTGTTCTTTTAAAATTGTAGTTATCAAAAATTTTATTTTAACAGTTTTTAATAGCATAATCATAATTTCTTAGTTGTATGTTGTTATTCTTTGTTGTTTAGTGTTCTTTAGTCTTATTTAGTGATAATTTTAGGTGCGAATTCATTGGCATGATCTTAATCTTTGATTTGCTTTGAAAAGTTCCAAATCAGTTTAGTTAAGGTGTGTTTGGTTTTGCTTTGTTAACCAAGTTAAAAGGTGGTCAATTAAATTAAATTATCGTGTTATTACTTGTTTAGTGTCACACTTGGTCCAATTAGTTCAAACAAACCATATAAGTCAGTCCTTATTAAAGTAAAAGTCAAAATACCTTTGATCTCTCCTTGTTCATCAAACTGTTGGATTTTAAAAGTTTCATGATCAAGGATTTGTGTTTATAAGTTGTTATAATCTCTTAATTTAGTCTTAATATAACCTAATACATCATAATTAATAAGTAAGATCAATCCTAAGTTCAGTTTAGTCAATTTTTAGTGTTAATCAAAAAGTCAAAGAGTGCTCTGTGCACAGTTGTGGTACCTCATTTCACAAGCTCTTAGAGAGATTATTAATGGCCTTAAGCTTGTGTAAATTAACTTTTTGAGAAGCTCACCTAGCTATCTCTTTAATCCAGCTAGTTTTTCAATTTTCGGCTTATTAGATAAGCAACTTTTCGGCTTATTGTTTTGTCCATTTTCGATATACTGAGTTAAACTTCATGGTTTTCGCTTTTAATAAGCTCATTAAAAGCTCTCTAGTGGATCCCACTGTGATAACTTTAGCTTTTTGAAAATTTGGTCAACCGTCAACTAATTAGTCCCAGTTTTTGTTTTAAGTTTATAGCTTATTTCAGTGCTTAAAAATAAGCCTAAAGGTGCCTAGTGAATCAAAAAGTGTCCTGTGCTTATCAATTAATCAGTGCTTATTTCTGTTTATTCAGTGCTTATTTTCAAGTTATTAAGCTTGTTCAGTTGTCATTTCAGCTTATTTCAAGTTATTTAGCTTATTTCCAAGTTTTCCTTTGCTTATTTTTTAGCTTAAAAGCCATTTTGGTTTAATCTTTTGCTTATTACCTTTTATTGCCTACTGTTGAGAAAATAAGCTCAAACTGAGCTTATTGGTCATTTTCATAAAAAGTTGTAGTTGTGAAAAGTGCTTATAATCATTAGCTTAATAAGTTTTAATAAGAAAATCAAAAAAATAGAATAGTAGCAAAAAGGAGTTGCTTTGGATTCAACCGCCACCACTCACCACACCACACACACACCATCACTCTAAGGACTTTTTATTTTATTTGCACCATTTAATATATAACCCTTTTGTTTCTAATAAGCTTATACGAGATATTTAGCTTATTTCTAGCTTATTTGAACTAGCTTTTTCAGTTTTTGTATTTTTATAAAATTGTATTAGTATAAAGTATTTTATAAAAAAGTTTCAGATTTTTATAAATAGTTTTAGTATTTTTAAACATTTAATTAGTGTAAAATATTATTTAATTCATAATAAAAAATATAAAAGTCTAAAAAATATAAATCTTTTCTAAAATTTTATTTTGTCATATAGTACATAATAAAATTGTTTTTACACTTGTAGGACTTTTATTTCATAAATTTTACGTTTTTGCTTACGCACTCGCGTAATTTTTATAAATAACTTACGCTATCATTTAAAATCTAGTTTTTAGATAATTTGAGTTTACGTTTTAGTTAAAATAGTTTATTTAAGATATTTTGTTTTATAAAATCATAAAAACATCATTGTAAAAATAGTGATAGCGTTTATTTAATATATTTTAACTTTTATTTCTTTTAATTTGCATTTAAGTAATTTATAAATCTTTTCTTTAGGTAATTATCCATCAAAATCCTTACTTGCGATCACTTATCCTTAGTGATCATTCTATCATCCGATCAAGTGTTTATACACCAATTCATCCTCCGTGGGACTTAACGACCCAGGAATCCACTATATTCCTCTGATCTTCATTGTATTGGTTTCTGAGCAGTTTTAAGTTTATTACGGTTAGCCATTCACAAGTGGCTAGTTTGTGTGATATAGCTTGACTGTTTTACACCAACCATGTACTCTCCCGTTTTCCTTTTCATGATCGCTCTCCAAGCTTCGTAGTAGGATTGACAACTTGATTATTTCATCCGATATACTCAAGTAAATTATTTTGCAACGCAAATATAATTGTTCATATCCGAAAGTCCAAACTCAAGCTTTCCAACAACATATGTTGAACTAGCTCATCCAACCATTGTTTTTGTTCACCATACGGACAACTTTTATTTTTTCTTACACCTTCGTCACCATAGATGTTTCAAGTATAAAATTAATAAAAACGAAGCAAAGTATCATCATTGTTACTCTTCGATAGGCCATTGTAGGAATATAAATTTTCCTAACTTGAGAATCAATATTGGAGAACTTATTGCATTAGAAACTCAATTTGACCTAATGGTTGAATTGCTTCCTTGATAGAAGTTGGGTATGTGGAATCTCCCGTAAAAATGGTCGTGTTTAGTAAGTTGAGAGCAAGCTAGTAATAGTCTCATATTCATTCTCTCACTTGAGAAATCTATACTCCTATGTTTTCCTAAAGAAAGTTTACAATGGAAATACTTTGCATTGTCATAGGATTACTAATCAAACAAGTTGTAAAATTGATTTTTCTTTTAGTTAATCACAACCACTTGCCTCATCAATCGATTATCTTGCTTTGATCGAGAAGAGCTACATGACTTCATGGACGAAGTTCATTATACGCTAATCACCATCCGTAATAACTATACTTAGTTCATTACCTTCACTAAACCAAAACAACAACTCCACCTTCTAAATGAAGTCTAGGATTGTCCTGAACTAGCACCTCACAACTCTATTGTCTTGAACACCATCATGTACTCTTTTATTTCTTGACATATACCTTGCACGCCATTGTTAATACAAACAATTTACTAATCTAGATCATAAATCTATTTTGAGCTTCTTGAATAGTGTTTGCTGAAAGTTTGTTTAACATGTGTGTTATTTGTGAGCTTGATCTCATTTGATTGCTTATGTGCTATTTCTACATGCTATACTTAGTATGTTTTACTTGTATACATGTATGCTTACTGAAGGGATAGTTAGTTTCTAATTTCAATACTTAGAACAAAATGTTGCAATCTTACTGTTAAGGAATATGTCTCAGATGCCGGATCCCTCAAGTGAAGGATCCTTGGGATTCGGGTGGACAGAACTGCATTTCTTGCTTCCTTGCATTAATCCAACCTTCCAGACCTTCTCATACTATCTAAAACATGATACCTTATGATCATTTATGTCTTCCTCAAGCTCAGTAGGTGTCACACTCACTCATAGATAACTTAGGATCATTTTCAAGGTGTTTTTTATTTATCATTTCACCAAAACTCACCATATTTCCGCTCTTATACTCACACATGATCCCTCACACGTTAATACATCTAGCTTTAGAAATTTTTCAATTTTAGCAAATTGATCGTAGTCATCCTTACCTCAAAATAGGTCGAAATGGGTCAAATTCTGGCTTTCCCATCTTAAGCTTTTAGGATAACCTCCAAAACATTATCTTAAGTTACTATATGGTCTCTAGGACCATTTAGCTTCATTTGACACTCTCAAGTTTTTAGTGTCATCTTTGTTTATTCATTGATACTTATAAAAGTTCCAATTTCTTCCATAAAAGGCAATCATTAGCTACATCACTCATTGCCTTTGAACACTTAAGTACCCTTTCATTTAAGATATTTAGGAGGACTGAAACACTCAAGATGGTATAGGCCTTAGATCTTAAAAACATCATTTTTATCCTTTCCTAGCTGCTGAGAGCCGGATCCCTAGGATTAGTCTAGACGGATCCCTCATTTGAGGGAACCGTGGGATCCGTATGATAGTTTCATGTCAACTCTAGCTAAAACCATCATTTCAAGCTCATCTTGCTAACTTGAACACTCCATCTCATCTTAATTAAGTTCCTAGATCAGTACAACTCTGAAGTTGACTCTTGTGCATGCTAATCATCACATTCCAAGAAATCTTAGTGACTTAAGTCTTGAATGCACTTGCCAAATCTCTTGCTTTATAAACCACATTGTAGGACTCTTAAAGTCATCATCTTCATCCTCATTTTCAGCACTTAGAAACCTTTACAAACCTCTTTGAATCATCTCATCATGAGGAAAGCTCCAAGTGGTAACTCATCCACCAAAGGACCACCCAAGAAAATTGCTCGTGTTATACACGAAATTTCTTCAACCGAATCATCTCCGGTCAAATCCACAAATGATAGGATCTCCCCTCCACCAATCAAACCAATCCCCAAGAGGATTGTTCCCACAAAAATATCATCACCTGTAAGAGATAATAGTGCTAGAATCCCACCTCAACAAACCCAATCAACAATTGCCAAAAGAACCGCAAGAATTAGCATTAGACCTTTTGGGTTAGAAAAGGGTTCATCAAGCTCTAAACCAAACGCACCTAGTTCTAGTAAAACGCCTAAGTATTCATTCCTAGAACATAGACAACATTCCTCCACCAACAACATTCTCCTCATTAGGAGGAGTAATGGTACAAAATAAAGGTGTTGAGTCAACACTAGCTCCGGCTTCCTTTTCGCCGTCACCATCAAATAAAACCATTTGGATTATAAGAAACTATCAAAGTCAACCACCCGACAATATGGAAGTTGACACTTCTCTACCACCACCATCATTCTTGGTCTAGCCATCTTCAAATGCGCCTCCACCAATCCCTCCATCGTTTGAGGCTCCTCAACCTGCTTCACTTGATCCTTCGCATCAAGCAATTTCTTTTCTTCCACCACCACTACCTAGCCATGACAAAGATTGTTATCATTGTCAACATGTTGAAAGTTTGATACATGAAGTACGGGAAGATCAACGTTTCATGTTCTATCACCTCATCGAACGTTTCGACGAGATTAAACCTAAACAAACTTGAGCTAGAGGATTTTAGTGGTGTCCTAGTATCAAGCGTTAATTAGATAAGTCTAGTAATTCCAAGTCATGTATCGCTCATTTTCTTAGTTTTTAGAGTCATGTTTATCACACCTCTAGTTTTATTAAATGAAATTACATGCTACTTGCTATATTTATGAGTATATGATTATGTTGTATAATACATATCTCACTTTGATGTTAACACTATTTGTTATATCACCATTGCTGAATTGAGTCATCAGCCAGACGGATCCTTGAAATTTGCCTAGACGGATCCCTACAAGGAGGGAACCGTGGGATCCGTGAGACAGAAAACTATTTTTCTACTAACTTGAGTCATATTTGCAGGAAATTATGCATTATACTTGTTTTCTAACCTTTGTTTTGTAGTTATTCAATTTACACATGAAGACTTTGACACCCTAAAGCTAGGGGGAGCTTTTGTCAAAGCAATACATTGCAAAATCACTTGCAATAATAGGATTACATTTCATGACGTCCCTTTGCAAAGTTGCAATCATCAAGGGGGAGCATATTCGTCACATAGAAGAAATCTTTTGCAAACTTGGTTGCAAATGAACTAGCTCAGTATTATTTTTTCTTGAAGCCCTCACATAGGGATGGACTCGTCAAGGGGGAGTTAAGACGAGAACCATTCCCGTCACTTGCTCTCTTTACATATTTTCTTTTCACATGTTTTTCTTAAAATAAATGTGTTAGTTTCCTTTGTAACTCTTTTTGTTTCGACAAAAAAGGGGAGAATAAAGTAAAAAATACAAACTCAAATTATTACGAATTTTAGTTTTTCCTTAAAATAATTTTATGTTTTGTCATCAACAAAAAGGGGAGATTTTTAATACAAATAAGCTGTAAAAACGTTTATTTATATTTTACGATCTTCTAATATTTTGTCGATAACAAACGTAAAATCATTTTAACGAAACAAATAAAATACGTAAATGGTTTGACTCAATAGTTTTCTAACACACTTACGTTTTCACATAAAACACTAAAACAAGTATAAGTGATTTTATGATTTAGTAATACATATGTATAACAACTAGTGTTTACATATCGGGCAAATATATACATAATTAGTATGTATCATAATGGGTAATATAAACGGGTAGAAACTTAAGTATTTGACCCATTGACCAAATACATTGAATGTAGTTGGGTAAAACCCAAAGTCCAAAACCCATACCCAATGTCTAGATACATTGTACCTTGGTGGGCACTAAAAACCATGGACTAGATGCATTGCATCTTGTAGATACATTGAATCTACTTGGTACCCATAACCAATGACCCATACCCAATGTTTAGATACATTGTACCTTGGTGGGCACTCAAAACCATGGACTAGATGTATTGCATCTTATAGATACATTGAATCTACTTGGTACCCATAACCCATAACCCATGACGCATGACCCAAAACCCATGGGAAAAAGGGAGCGTCCCATGGATCCCAGTTAATACACTGGACGGATTCGGGGAACAGTAGTTGTTTTCTCCCTATAGATAGTGAGCCATTTCTTCATTGTTTCTCACCCCTTTCACACATACTTTCCCCAAGTATTGTAACTCTCTAACCACTGATCCTAAGGGATCTTTCTATGTAGTTTGTCTTTTGTTTTTGTGTGATTCTCTAGGTTCCTCTTAAAGGCGAGATCACCACTTCTTGAAGTCGAGCAAGCTCAAGTCCATGAGTTGCCATGCTTCGTCATCATCAAGACCACTGAGGTTCTTTTGTTGATAGTTCTTTGTTTCTCCATAGAAGTGTTGTGTCGAAGGCATTAGTAAAGGATGTCGAAAGAGTCAAGACAAAAGCATTAGTAAAAGATGCTTAACGTCCGTGTCAAGAGCATTAGTGAAGAATGCTAGAGGTGTCAAGACGAAGGCATTAGTGAAGGATACAAAGGTCGTATAATCAATGAGGTGCATCGTTATACAGATAGTGATAGTTTGTTTCCAAGGATGTTGATATCCTTGATGGTGTTGTAATAAGGAGTGGGTCTCCTTTGGGGTTAGGTTTGGTGTAGTGTTGGGTAGTAGTTCCTTGATTGTAATGGAACTCGGTGCTTAGCCTAGTACCGAATAAAGGGTATGTGACGTTGTGATAGGTGTGGTTCACCTTGGTGTGAAAGAACCCGGTAGTAAGCCTAGCACCGTATAAAGGCTAGGCGACGTTGTGATAGGTGTGGATCACCTTGGTGTGAAAGAAACCGGTGGTTAGCCTAGTACCGGAAAAAGAGTAGGCAACGTTGTAAAGGCTTCTCCGCCATAAGAAGTTGGTGTCGTGTAGTGTTTACGAACTCTCGAGTAGGTGACTCGGGGAGTGGAGTAGGAAAAGGAAGGTGTCCTGTGGCCAACCACTATAAATACTAGGTAATGGTGGTTTGTGTTTCTTACTCTTTATCTTTGCATTATTTACTTACGTACTTATCTATCAACATCCAACATACACATTCAATAGATTGACATAAGTTGATCTAAATAGTTTAAAACCATGTTTTAATCGGTAAAACTATTCAACCCCTCCTTCTAGTTTTCCACAAACTTGAATTTCTACTTCAGTTTTTGATAAATTACTCAGAAACACAACTTGCTTCTTTCTCTCTCTTCTCTTCTTCCTGGAGTGACACCAACAACCACATACACACTCTAATTCTCTGAAAATTTCTTTAATTAACTAGTAATAGATATTTATTTGTTTATCTTTGCACAATGGCAATCATAGCCCCTCAAATCTCATTCTTCCTAGTTTAGCCACACATCTTTATACTACTTAACACTTGCTTATATGCAATTTATAACTTTATCATTTTCCTACAAATACATCATAGATAATTTAATATCATTACTTTATTATAAAATAATACCTCATCGGGTTACTGGTGTAATAAGTTTTGTCTTTTTTTCACTTTCCCGCCTTATATCACATCACATGGCTAGACAATCTCGAATAGTTATCTGACTTATATCTAATCATGTTAAACTTTATCATTATCCATGTAAACATCTATCATTTTCTATGTAGACTTTATAAATTTGGGCTAAAAATGTAGTGATATTGCTAAATTTTCTATTGTATGTAATAAAAGTTTAATTACGAGAAAATGATGACGTTGTATATCCTTGCCACATATTATTCCAATCACTACTAATATGTTTTTCTTTTTCTTTCAACACCAACTCATTTAGAATATTTTACACATAATATATAACAAAATTTATTAACAATATTACACACTCATAAATAAACTTATAAAACAAATTTACACACCAAAATAAAAAAATAGAACTACAAAAAACAAGCACAATCTTATTACATAATTACATACACTTTATGACAAAATTATACAAACCTTACATAAACTTTAGAACAACAAATTTTATAACAAACTTTTACATGAACTTTACACCAACAACGGCGATGGCGACTAAATCCAGCGAGATTGTGGCGGCAACAACTTTTTCCGGCGAGAAAACATTCCCGTCTACATAAAAAAACATACATTTTCATACATAAGTAATGTAGAAAACTAATTGTTGTTTCTTATACCCCATAAATCATCTAAAATGCCGACCTTGGGGACTATCCTGGCGAAACCCTAAAACGGAGGACCAAACGAGTAAACAGAGTGGAGTTTAGGGACCAATGGTGTAATTTTCCTTTATAATTAAGTATTTAAATATTTAAAGTATTGTATTGACTTTTATAATTAATGTTATTTTAGTCTAATATCATTACTCATTTATTAAGTTTTTAAGTTTTAAGCAAATATATGTATTTTATTTTTATATTATATAAAGAGTCTGACTAATGCGTAATCGTGTCATTTATGTGACTATATTTTGTGACAAACAAATGTTATTCCGACTCAAATAAGCAGATAATCAGAAAGAGATTGTTACATCCAAACCTAAGATGGCTGAATCTATTGTGTGTGAAGTATAATTAATTAGTGTTGTAGATTTTTTGATTCTTTCATAAATTATAAATTCTTTTTATATTAAGATTTTCATAACTAACATTTTTATATATATCAATGAATTTTTTTCAATTTTATATATTACAAGTATTGATATGATGATTACATTTTTTTCTTCATTGAGTCAATTATTTGATCATTAATATAACGGTTACAAGTTTAGGTAATTGTTGAACATTCACAACGTCTTATATTAAAAAAAAAAATTCTTGAATCTTATAAACTATGAAGTTTATTATATTTATTTGGAGATAGGAGTGTGTGGGGGTTATCCACATCCATATCTCAATATGCACCACAAACACAAATTCAAATAATTCTAAAGAAAAAAATAACGGGCATTAGAATTGGTTGGTTGTGTGCCATCTTCCATATCTTTTGAAGTGTATTCATTTCTGAGCCCAAAATAAACACCATGAGTGCACTAAAACTTTGCAAAAGCACTAGTTTACGTTCATCATTTCTTGCACACCACCCTATAGATACTCGTATCAACATATCAAATATAAACGTTAAAGCTCATAGAAGAACAAAGTTGGCGTTAAGAGCTAGTGTAGATGGTCAAGAAGAGAAAAAGACCTCCGAGAGACGAAGTTTTTTGACCTTAGAAGAAGCAGGTCTAGTCGAAATGTCTGGTTTAGCCAGTCACGAAGGTTTTTTGTGTCGCTTGACGGTATGGTTTGTTGCTCATAATAACTTGTACGTTTTTCTATGATGAAAATTATACCAGTAGTTTTTTTTGGTGTAGGATTTCCCCGGTAAATATTATTATTCCAAAAAAACGCTTAAGTATAACGGATAAGGGTGAAACTCTCATCTCAGCCCAAAAATATACTTGAATTACATATATACTTGGAATGACCAAAACTGAAACAATGAACAAGTGAAATTAGGAACCTATAGCAACCACATGAACGATTTGTGTAATTTATTGTTTCTGTAGTTATTAGTTAACGAATTAATGAGTTATAAAATTAATAAATTATGTACTATGAAGTTGTGTTTTGCGACATTCTAACAAGCTGTGTACGATTCGTATTGTATAGATATCGTCGTTAAATCTTTTGAGGGTGATAGCCGAGCAAGAAGAGTGTAGTATTGAGGAACTAAACGCGGGAAGGGTGTGTGATTGGTTTGTGAAAGACAAACTCAAAAGAGAGCAAAACTTGGATTGTGTTCTTGAATGGAATGAGTCCGATTTCGTAATGTGAAAGAATACCATTTGAGACTCTTTGTTCCCAAGCGTGTAACCGATGTTACAACTTCTGATTTGAGGGTGTTTTTGTCACATGAGTATGTAGTTATAAATTGGACATCGTATATGAGTTCTAGGTGTTTAAAACTTGTTTTAAAACATGTACTTTATGTTGCTTCAAGTCCGACTCACTGTGAGAGTATATTTTGGTCACTGAAAATTATCATTAGATATCGGGTTATCTAAACTATTAGAATTTGCAAACTATACAATCTATGTTAGCATGTTAGTATGTGATTCGATAAATTTATCTAAGTGGTTAAGATTTGCTCGTAGCACTCAAATAAATCAAGTTACATGTGTTTAAATTTGTTTCCGTACTTGTACTCTATACCTTTGATTCTCGTTATCTACAGGCTACATCTATAAATAATTGGGCTTATTGGGCCGTAGTTGATTTTTAAATACAGTCTATTGGTTTGAACTTTGAAATATGACATGTAATAGTTAAAGCTGGCTAATTCTTTGAAAATTGAAGTTGATTATGAACATATTAATGGCAGACACATCTCATAACAAGAGATCCTCAAAATGTGACAAATTCATGTTTTTTAAATTAAAATTGGCTCAACTGGAGATCTCCAATTCGCCACGTGGCAAAAAATTACAGTCAAAATTGATGCTCCATGCATTTGGTCGACCTTTAGAAATGTACGTGTGGATTGTTGTAAGAAAAAATGTGACAAACATATACCTAATATGTCATTTTTATTACATTGAGGCCCTGCTCCGGCAGGATTAGATATGTTGTTATTGTTTAATACTTTCGGTGAAATTGTAAAATTTTGAAAAAATAAACACGTTACACACATGTTCATCTTCATTCATACACATACACCGAAAGAAAATCACTTCGAGAAAAATACTTGGCGCCCTAAACCCTCCCCTACATCAAATTAATAAAAACATCGAACGCTAATATAGCCTTGACGTATGTCTCTTCTAGATATTATTTAATCAATTATATGCAAACCAATTGAAGTATGTCTCTTCTTTTCCATATAATGATATATTTGCAAAAGAGATCATTATTTATAATCAATTTAAGAGTAACGTTAGATCCGCACAAATTTTATTAAAGTTAAATCCACACAATGATTTGTCATGATAATATATGATAATATATATATATTTTTTCTTTTAAACTTCTTCTCTTATTTACATTCACGAACTAACCTACACATCATTTGTAAATTTTCTTTTGTAAAACTCGTGTATATGTAACATTCCTCTTAATTTTAATAAACATACACTGGTACACAACATCTCAAAGGATTAAATCAAACACATACTAATTAATCCCACCACCAAATCCAATGACAAAAAATTAAGAAGAAAACTAGTAGGGACAAAAGAGTAATTTAAGTTCAAAAAAAATAAAAATCCCTCCCTTTCCTCCCAACCTTCACTCTCCTCCCATTGTCTGTTAGAAGAATTGTGGACCGAGGATATTTGTCTCACTCGAAAAATTTCTGCGTGACTCGGAAGCGAAGAAAGGTAAGAAGCTTGAGGTTGGTTGGGTGGCTAGGCCGGAAAGGGGACTGTTACAGGTCAAGTCTGCCAACGGCGTAAACAACAAATTTAAGGGGGTGTATAGGAAAAATTAATGAATAATTAATTAACATAAACAAGAATATGCGTACCTTTATTGATTCTAGCCGAACAAGAATCAAATCCACAAAACTAGCAATTGGATGAACCCTAATTAGGGTTTATAAGATTATAAGAATTACCACTTACCGATTTTGTAATTCGATCCAAGAATACTAACAATAATGTGTTAGTACCACTTTCTTGTACACACGTACTATAACAAATTAAAGTACAATAATGCTAGTTTTAATTAAACAAAACAATTTTATTTGGAAAAGGTGTGGATCGACACCCTTGTGGTGGTGGTCGATCGAATGAAGCAAACACACACACAAACTATTTAGGTTTTAGCTTATAAGTACAAGAGATGCAAAACCAAGACCCCTAGCCTTGTATATATACTTAACATAACTTGGTGAACAAGTTGAGTTTGGGTTGGGTTGGTATAACCCCTTGGCCGATCGGTATACTAATCCCAAAGGGATTCCGGAACATTCCCAATATTAATTTGCCATCTAGTCCTTCCCATTACATTTAACGACCGTTAGTCCATTACACTTAATTACTTAACGTCTGTTATATTATTTCGTGTAATTAATAAATAAATATAACATTTACAGTTAATTATTAACTTTAATTCTCATACGTAAATCGTGCAATCCCGTGGTCTCGAGTTCGATCCTAACTCACGTCTACTAATTTATATCCATAAAACCAACAGCTCCCACTTCGATATATCTTAATAGAGTGAGCACATCGGTTAGCGTCTAGCAACACTTCGATGCCTCTAGTACAACTCGATTAAGGCTCCTGGAAAACCTTTTAATGATTTCTCATTATTATTATCCTTTTGTTTCTAATATCACGTTAAATAAAGATATGGAATTAAGTAATTCTTTATTCAACTATTCTGTTTCTCACTTTAAGTGACTGACCAAGATTACCAAATCTTCTGAACATATTCAGGGGAGATTTTGGTGCCGCACAAACATCTTGTCAACCCTACGAGGGGCAAGAGTATTAAACTCCAAATAAATTTGAATGAACAAATTCTATCTTGACTACGAGACCAACCCACAAACTTTGTAAGATTCGAAACAACCCTTATGACTACCGATTACGCATTATAGCGTTAAGTTGCTCTACAAAAATGCACTACATTCATGACACTTATCTGGTATCCCAAGTCTGAGGATAACTATTCATAATTTACTTATAACAATATCCACAAAGTAAATTATGTAGTCGGGATAAGTCATATATTCAATTCATTGAATATCAACTGAAATTGGTATGCATTCTCATCAATATACTTTCAAGTATATTCTACCACATCTCTCAGATTTGTCTTAGTTTAATGATAGTCTCATATCATTAATCGACAACGGACAATTTAGAATAACTTAGTTACTCATGGATTAAACATGCAAATATAGGACAACAATATTATAAATGAAAATAAACATAATCAAAATTTTATTTCATCAAAATAATAAATGTTTTACAATATCCTTTATCCAAATACTAATCACAGTTCTGCATGAAACTATTAGCTAAACGAAGTCCAATTCCATTGGCAAGTCTAACAAGATTTTCTCTAGCCAAAGCCTTAGTGAATGGATCAGCTAAGTTGTCATATGTGTGAACTTTCAATAGATTTATTTCACCTTCGCGGTCTTGTTCCCGAACATAGTGATACATCCGTAGAAAATGTCTGGTGCCCTTCATGACTCCAGGTTCATTGGCAAATATGATTGCAGTAGAATTTTCACAATACATATCAATAGGCGATTCAATTGAAAGCATAACACCAAGCCCTGAAATGAATTTCCTAATCCAAACGGCCTCATTGCGGCTTCCGGCTATGTATTCGGCTTATGTCGCATGACATCACAATCATACTCGCTTCTTGCTCTTCCGGTCAACTTCTCCTCCATTGATGACAAAGACATAACCCGTCTGAGACTTCGTATCATCTTTATCACTGCCGGGGCGCATCACAGTAACCTGTAACATCAAGCTCTGTTTCTGGATTTCCACCATACACTAAGAACATATCTTTCGTATTTCTAAGATACTTCAAAATATGTTTAACAGCAGTCCAGTGAAGTTCACCCGGATTCTGTTGATATCGACTGGTCATGTTTTTAGCGAATGCCACATCTGGCCTTGTGCATCTCACATCATACATAATATATCCTACTGCCGAAGCATAAAGAACTTTCTGCATGCGTGCCACTTCAGCATGTGTTGAAGCACACATATCGCTACATAAGCCATGCTTTACTTCCATCGGCAAATATCCTTTCTTGGAATTTTGCATATTGAATCTCTTCAATATTTTATCAATGTAAGCACTTTGACTTAAACCAATTAACCGCTTTGACCTATCTCGGTAGATCTTGATTCCCAGAATGTATGCAGCTTCTCCTTAATCCTTCATGGAAAAACATTTTCCAATATATGCCTTAACATTTTGCAAACTTGGAATGTATTTTCCCATAATTAATATGTCATCGACATAAAGGATAAGGAAAATTACATCACTCCCACTAACTTTGTGATATACACATGGCTCATCAAGATTTTGAATAAATCCATACCTTTTGATTTCTTTATCAAATCTTTTATTCCATTGCCTCGATGCTTGCTTCAATCCATAAATGGACCTTTGAAGTTTGCATACACGGTTTAGAAATTGTGGATTCACGAACCCCTCAGGTTGCTTCATATAGATGTCTTAATCTAAGCGACCATTCAAGAAGGCGGTTTTGACATCCATCTGCCATATCTCATAGTCATAGTCTGCTACAGGAGAAAAGGTCTCCTCGTAATTTATGCCATAAGTTTGAGTAAAACCTTGCGCAACTAGACGAGCTTTATAGATGTGTATATTGCCATCCATGTCAGTCTTTATTTTATAGAGCCACTTACTTCCAACCACCTTGGCGTTTGGAGGTAAGTCAACCTCTTCCCAGACTTCATTATCTCTCATGAATTGCATTTCCCCATTCATTGCAACTTGCCATTTGTCCTTTTCAGGACTTGCCATGGCAACTCTATAATTAGCAGGCTCTCCAAGATCTCCTAATATAGTTTCCTCAACCTCTACTTTAAGACATAGACGTTCAGGTGCACGCATAGACCTTACAGATCTACGAACGGGAATCACTTCAACTTCTGGTGGAGAACCCAGACTATCAGGTTCTCTTGGAAGTACGCTAGTGTTTTCAGAAGGTAATGTATCTTTATGATCATCTTCCAGATCATAAACTCTCCCACTGAATTCTTGAGATACGAGATCCTTTTCAAGAAAATCTCCATACCTAGCAACAATTATTTTATTTTCAGTTGGATAGTAAAAGTAGTAACCCATAGTTTCCTTAGGGTATCCTACGAAGATACACTTTACAGATCTTTGTTGGAGTTTATCTGCTGAGTCATGTCTAACATACGCAACCCCGCACCTTTAAATAAGACAGGTTAGGAGCTTTATCATGCCATATTTCATATGGTGTCTTATCAACCTTCTTTGTGGGAACCATATTCAGAATGCGAACAACTGATTCTAAAGCATAATCCCAAAAGGATAAAAGTAGAGTAGTAAGATTATACATTGATCGTATCATGTCTAACAATGTACGATTTCTTCTCTCAGATACACGATTTTGTTGTGGAGTATATAGACAAGTGAGATTCTGGACAATTCCATTCTCAGCTAAGTAATCTTTAAACTCTTGGCTTAGATACTCGCCTCCTCTATCGGATCGAAGAGCTTTAATCTTCTTTCCCAATTGCAGCTCTACTTCTGCTTTGAAAACCTTAAATGTTTCAAACACCTCATGTTTATGCTTAAGTAAATAAACATAACCATAACGGCTGAAATCATCCATAAAGGTTAAGAAGTAGCTAGCACCTCTCTTTGACTCATGTCTAAGTGGTCCACATACATCAGTATGAATAAGACCAAGTAGATCAGACGCCCTCTCCATATAGCTATGAAAAGGTTTCTTTGTCATCTTCCCAGATATGCATGACTCACATTTATCAAATGATTCATCATTGATATTTTGCAAAAGCCCTTTGTGTTGTAGCTTTTGCATGCGAGCCTTGCCTATATGAGCAAGTATACAATGCCAAAGATAAGAAGAATTCAAGTCCAACTTCATTTTCTTATTGATGCTAAACATCGAATTATTATATTTGTTAGATTCATTTCCAATCATATCAATTTCAAACACACCATTCACAGTTGTCGCATTAAAATAAAATACACCATTTAAAGAAATAGAAATTCCATTACGTGAAATAGTATGAGTAAAACTATCATCCAACAAAACTGAAAAGGAAACAACACCTCTAATTATAGAAGGTGCGTAATAACAATTGTTCAATAACAGTACTAAGCCCGAAGGCAATACTAAACTAAACACTCCTATGGCTTCAACAGCTGCAGGTGCCCCATTGCTGACATGCAGATATTGCTCCCCATAGGCCAGCTTCCTTTCCACTTTAAACCCCTGCAGTGTATTACAAATGTGAATACCACATCCAATATCATATACCCAGGAATTTTTAT
This sequence comes from Chrysanthemum makinoi, assembly GCA_910596185.1. NCBI lineage: Eukaryota > Viridiplantae > Streptophyta > Magnoliopsida > Asterales > Asteraceae > Chrysanthemum > Chrysanthemum makinoi. The sequence goes on from OU343223.1 coordinate 12,223,795, forward strand.
GATTTATAGTAAATAATTCAATTACAAATAAGTGACCTGAAGGACCGACGCCCGAGGACCGAGCATACTTCATCTTATTTGCCGCAATTCATCAAGATAGAGAGCACAGTGTCTCTTTCAATGCCCAACGACCCTGCAGTGGTGGCATGCTTGATCCCTTTTAGGATTTTCCTTCCTAGGAGTAGGGTACTTCTTGGGTTCTGGTTGATGGGCCATAACATGTTTACCCTTATCAACTTTCCCTTTGCCCTTTCCCTTTTTGTTGTTCGCACGCTGCGGTTTTGGCTTATTTATCCTTCCACCCTGAATAGCAAGTACTTGGGGAGTAGGAGCCTTCTGAGGTAACCCTTTTTCATAGTCAATTAGCAATGCGTGTAGGTCAGTAACTGTCTTCCCCACGCAGTGCGTATTGAAGTTCCGAACAAAAAAATTGAAATCCTTGTTAAGGGATCTGTTGATCAAGTTCACAGCAATGTCATTTTCATAAACTTTGCCAAGTGCTACTAAATTGGTCCATGTATCCTTTCATCTCTGATACATGAGCACTTACGGGTTTACTCTCTCCCTGCTTGCAGCTGTGTAATGCATCGATCAAATCATAAATTTCGATAGCCGCAGGTTTCTCAAACATAGTTTGAAGTTCGTTGAGCATGTTGAATGGTAAGTAGTTTTCGAACTGCTTTTGGAGAGCAAGTTCCATCGTCCCCAACATTAGGCAAGCCACATCGTTATGACGCTTATACTCAACCCTCCACGCAGACTTTTCCGTGTCAGATACGGCAGGTGCTGGTTCAACAGGGCAAGGCGTGTACAGATAATCCAACCGATCAGCAACTCTACAGAAAATTCTCAAAGAGTGGTGCCAATCATTGAAATTCTTAGAGCCAGTTAACTTTTCTCGATCAAAAAAGTTTTGAACGTAGAACTTAGTGCAGTGTTAGTGTTATCGTTGTTTTGAGCCATTTCTAAAGAAAAAAGTTCAAGTATTAGTATTTTCGATAATACAACTTTTCAAGAAAATAAAATATACCCAAGGTAATATAAACATATAACCATATAATTTTCTCGAAAACTAGGATCCAAATTATCATAGTTTCATTACATCAGTTGATCTGCTAGTAACGAAAGCATATAATAAGGTGATATGTCGAACAATAATTGGCAAACAATTTCCAATTCCTAGATCATTATGGGATTTATATTTTCCAACGCTATTGCAAATATAAACATGTTTTATCTCATCTTATGCCTTGAGTCCAGGTCTCACTTCCTACTCAATTTAAGTGTCTAACTTAAAGAACTGCAAATATGTTCATGTAAGGTCTGACTTTACATAAAGATTTACCTTTCCATCACAATCTCGCCAAGTTCTGACATGACGTAAATTGCAAATTCAAGTGTTCCTTTAACTGGATGGCATAAACTTAATTTATAAAGGGTACTAGTTTTGATTTTATGGTGTCAAATCAAATATGTACAAAGATGTCATGCATTCATCTTGTAGCATAAATTTTAATAAAAAAACTTTTTATTAACCAATTCATAAAGATCAAATTATCAAAGTTTTGATTGAGGTATTGGTTTCGCCAATCAAGGAATTTACCTTTAATTATCGTCCATTATGTCGTACTTTTGTATAAGTCTAAAGACTTAGTGTTTCGGAAAATTACCACAAAAATAGCTCATGGAATTAAAGCTAATTCGCCCTTAATATGATTTTGTACGCATAGCTTACTTGGTAACTCCAATTTGACTCGCAAGGAAGCGGAGAATTCAGTCAGCACTGAAGCAATAACCTCCTTCTTTAGGGTCACAATTTAATGCGCTCCCCTCCTTGTACCCCCCACACAGTCCGTCAAATTGGGTGAGCTGTTCTCACTATTTGTACCAAAATCATCAATCAATTAAACTCTTGAAAACTTAACTCTTAAAAAATAAATCAAATTTCACCATTGTTTAGTCCGGTTTATTTTTCTATTCAAAATTACCCTTTGCTTAAACTTGTCACACATAATAAACAAACAAGTAAACAAATAAAAAATAAATAACTAAAAACAATGCGCACATAACTAACAGTTAATACGTGTAAACAAGTAGCCACATGCAACTTATTTGATAAAACATATTAATAATCAATGTCTAGGTTAATTAACGTATATATTAATTAGGGCTTTCACTTTCCCAATTGAAAGTGAGCCACATACATCGACGAATCGATTGCGTAAGCTATAATTAAAATATATCAAATTGCACATAATTGATTCGTTAATATATAATTGGAGTCTTCCCTAATTCAAGATTTATCAAAACAAACATGTGATAAAATATCTTAACAATTAAACAATAATATAAGCAACCATCCATGACGAATATGCATATATCATCATGGATATAACATAACAATTATTCAATTAAGTCACAAGATCGCATACAATTCCATGTCACATAACATATTATTCATGAATTTATCACGTAACACATATATATTAATTCTAGGTTTCGATAAGGTTAACATAACAATTAATATATAAACCCTAAAAAAAATTTAAAAGAATCGACTAAAAAAAATAAAGGGGTAAGCCCCATAAAAACTTTTAATCGACCCAAAAACAATTAGGGCAAAAGCCCTAAATCTAAAACTAGGGTTTACATAATCATAACCATAACCATGGAACAATCATATCAAACAACATACAATATTCATTTTTTTACGTGTTTAGTAATTAATTACTCATTAAAACCAATGACTCGTGATGCCACTATTGGAATTATATATCATGACAATCAATAATAAAACACAAAACATCAAAGAATACATGCGGAAGCGTATATGAAAGATTAATGAATATTAATTAACATAAACAAGAATATGCGTACCTTTATTGATTCTATCCGAACAAGAATCAAATCCACAAAACTAGCAATTGGATGAACCATAATTAGGGTTTATAAGATTATAAGAATTACCTCTTACCGATTTTGTAATTCGATAAAAGAATACTAACAATAATGTGTTAGTACCACTTTCTTGTACACACGTACTATAACAAATTAAAGTAATGCTAGTTTTAATTAAACAAAACAATTTTATTTGGAAAAGGTCTGGATCGACACACTTGTGGTGGTGGTCGATCGAATGAAGCAAAAACACACACAAGCTATTTAGGTTTTAGCTTATGAGTACAAGAGATGCAAAACCAAGACCCCTAGCCTTGTATATATACTCAACATAACTTGGTGAACAAGTTGAGTTTGGGTTGGGTTGGGATAACCCCTTGGCCGATCGGTATACTCATCCCAAAGGGATTTCGGAACCTTCCCAATATTAATTTGCAATCTAGTCCTTTCCAATTACATTTAACGATCGTTAGTCCATTACACTTAATTACTTAACGTCCGTTATATTATTTCGTGTAATTAATAAATAAATATTACATTTACATTTAATTATTAACTTTAATTCTCATACGTAAAGCGTGCAATCTGTTGGAAAATTTAGTGCACTTGTGAGATTAGTTCACACCTTGTAATGGGTTAGGAGGTACGGAGTGTACACCCATAAGGTCCCTGAACACCCTGACTCTAATAGTGGTTTGTATTGGTAGTGCTAGTAGAAACTACTGCTTGTGGAAAGTACGCTTGTGGTTTCCAGCGATAGCGTTTCCATCGATAAGCGGTGTTTCCACCGATGCGAGTTTCCACCTAAAGCAGTGTTTCCATGAAGTAGTGTATCCATTGCTAGCTATGATAGTACTTGATGAAGGTACGCTTGTAACGGCTTTGACCTATTCAAGTGGCGTTACAACGCATAATGACCACGTTTAATTGGTCATGTAACCACTAACGGCTATAATGGGGATAATTATGAGGCTATTAATGGGCCGATTAATACTCATAATTCTATTTGACTAGCTAAGAGTAACCTCCTATAAATAGGAGATCTGATTATGCATGAGGAACACACAAAAAACACTAAACACTTTTAAGCGAAAGGGTTATTGAATTGTGCCTAATTCTATAACTGCATTTGGTCTTATCCCAAGTAGATATTCGTGTAACCCAGGCATAAGGGTCGAATAGTTTACTTTGGAAAGTGATCACACGATTCCAAGTGATATCCGGTAACCACCTAGTGGTATTTGTTTCTGCTGAATTGTTGTTGGTTTCTGCTGAAGTTGATTATCTTACCCTGCTCTGGGCTCATACACACCAACAATCAAAGTAAACTATTTTGTGATAATCAATGGCTGCTGGTGCAATGAAACACATGGCTTCAAACTTTGCTAAGCTGGATAAGTTTGAAGGGGTGGACTTTAGGAGGTGGCAGAAGAAGATGTTTTTCTTACTGTCAAGCATGAGTGTGGTCTATGTGCTGACTACTCCTATTCCACGATGATGGTGATGATGCTATTGTGGAGCGGTCGGGAGGAGGAGCAAGTGGGAGAATGATGACTACATATGCAGAGGTCTAATCTGAATGGTATGTCGATTCTCTGTTTGATATTTATCGAACATTGAATCTTCCAAAGAAGCGTGGGATTCCTTGGATGCCAAATATATGGGTGAGGATGCATCAAGTAAGAAGTTCCTTGTTAGTAATTTCACAAATTACAAAATGACTGATTCAAGACCAGTTATGGAACAATACAATGAACTTCTTGGAATACTTGGAAGGTTTACACAACATAATATGAACATGGATGAGGCTATTAAAGTCTCTTGTGTCATTGAGAAACTCCCTCCTTCTTGGAAAGATTTCAAGCATACCTTGAAACATATGAAGGAGGAGTTAACTCTTGTTGAGTTGGGCAGTCATCTGCAAATTGAGGAATCTCTCAAGGTGCAGGATAATGACAAGCCAAAGAGCAACAATGCTGCTGGTGCATCTGTTGTCAATATGGTGGAGCATAACAACTCCACCAGGTACAATGACAACAAAGGCAAACGCAAATTTCATGACAACACAAGGGCAGATCTTAACAAGAAGGCAACACCTACTTGTTGGAAATGTGGCAAAACTGGTCACATTAAAAGGGATTGCAAGAGTGTTAAAGTTTGTGGTAAAGCCAATGGATCATGCACTAATGGTTCAGGGAGTGGTGGTTCTTCCAACTCACTGAAAGGTCAGAATATGTTTAATAAGTCTTTTCAGATTTATTATGTTACATATGTATCTGAATCTTATTATGTGCAGGATGATGATGTTGCGTGGTGGGTTGACTCTGGAGCAACAGTACATGTGTGTAAAGATAGAAGCTGGTTCAAGACTTATGAGTCACTGAATGATGGTTCTATTCTTCACATGGGAAATGAGTCAATAGCCTTGGTGCATGGTCGTGGTTGTGTAGATCTTAAGTTTAGTTCCGGAAAGATTGTAACTTTGTTTAATGTTATTCATGTTCCTGATATAAGGAAGAACTTGGTTTCAAGTAGTGTTTTGAATAAACATGGATATAAACAAGTTATTGAATCTGATAAATTTTTTCTTTCTAAGCATGGTGTTTTTATTGGTTTTGGTTTTTTATGTAATCAAATGTTCAGGCTTAATGTTACCACTGATAGTGTTATTTCAGCTTATGTGACCACATATGACCAGACTGACTCTACCCTATGACATGCTAGACTTGGCCATGTTCACTATAAAAGGATGCAAGATATGTCTAGGGATGGTTTAATCCCTGCTTTTGACATGGACACTGAAAAGTGTAAAACTTGCATGTTGACCAAGATAACCAAGAAACCCTTTTAGGGTGTTAGTCGTGAGACTAAGCTCTTGGAGCTGATACACAGTGACCTGTGTGATTTGCATGCCACTACTTCTTTGGGGAATAAGAAGTACTTTGTGACATTTATTGATGATGCTTCTAGGTTTTGTTATGTTTATCTGTTACATTCCAAGGATGAAGCATTAGACAAATTCAAAGTGTTTAAAACTGAAGTTGAATTATAACTTGGGTCTTTGATCAAAAGATTAAGGACTGATAGGGGAGGTGAGTACATGGATACTCAGTATTTTGATCTGTTGGTATTATCCATGAAACGACGCCTCTTATACTCCTCGGCAAAATGGTATTTCGAAAGGAAAAAGCAGGTGTGAAGGAGATGGTTAATTCCATGTTGTCCTATTCAGGGATGAGTCAAGGGTTCGGGGTGAAGCTATGTTAACAGCTTGCTATTTATTAAATAGGGTTCCCAACAAAAGGAACAAGGTTACCTTTATTAACTCTGGACTAAAAGGAAACCCAACCTGAATTATCTCAGGGTTTGGGGTTGTAGGGCTGTTGTAAGACTCCCTGATCCAAAGCTGAAAACTTTGGGTGAAAGAGGCATTGATTGCATCTTTGTTTGATATGCTGAGCATTCCAAGGCTTTCAGGTTCTATGTTATTGAACCAAATGAATATGTTTCAGTTAACTCAATAATTAAATCAAGGGATGCAACTTTTGATGAGAATAGATTCACATCGGTCCTAGACCAAGTCGAGGATTCCTAATGGAACTCATGACACTGGTGTATCGAGAGGTCCTCGATGATGAACCATCGGTGGTCCCCGATGAGGTTGTGGTTCAACAACTTGAACCATTGCTCAGGAAGAGCAAAAGGGTCAGGACTCCAAAGTCATTTGGACCTGAGTTTCAACTATACTTAGTTGAAGAAACCGAGGATGAGGTCTCGACCAATACTCCTATAGCTTCATTGTTGAGGATGATCCCAAGACATTTGAAGAAACAATGAAGTCCTAGGATATTGCTTTCTGGAAAGAAGCAATTAATGATGAGATGGATTCCATCATGGGCAACAACACTTGGGTATTGGTTGATCTACCACCGTACGCAAGCCTCTAGGTTGCAAATGGATTTTCAAAAGGAAAATAAAGGTAGATGGAACTATTGAAAAGTTCAAGGCTAGACTAGTCATTCAGGCTTTAAACAAAAGTCAGGGATAGACTATTTTGATACTTATGCCCCTGTGGCTCGTATGATTACCATAAGACTGATTGCTTTAGCATCTATTCACAATCTGTTATTCATCGATGGATGTGAAAAAGCTTTCTTGAATGGTGAATTGGATGAGGAGGTTTATATGAACCAACCTCTGGGCTTCATCATGCCTGGCAATGAAAACAAGGTGTGTAAACTAATTAAGTCTCTTTATGGACTTAAGCGGGCACCTAAGCAATGGCATCAAAAATTTGATGAAGTGGTTTTGTCTAATGGTTATGTTCTTAACCAAGCCGACAAATGTGTATACAACAAATTTGATGATTCTGGTAAAGGAGTCATCATTTGCCTATATGTTGATGACATGTGATCTTTGGCATGACCAAAATCGGGTTGACGACAAAGGAATTTTTGTCATCAAGGTTCTCCATGAAGGACATGGGGGAGGCTGATGTTATCCTTGGTATTAGGATTAAACATGAAAGTAAAAGAATTTCTATCTCTCAGTCTCATTATATTGAGAAGGTGCCGAGGAAATTCAATTACTTTGATTGTACTCCAGTGAGTACACCTATGGATACTTGTGAGAAGTTGATGCCTAATCATGGGAAGGCGTATCTCAACTTGAGTATTCTAGGGTAATTGGTCACTGATGTATGCCATGACTTGTACAAGGCCCGATATTGGTTTTGTAGTGGGAAAATTGAGCGGTATACTAGTAATCCTAGTGCTCATCATCGCAAGCGTTCAGAGGGTATGAAGTATTTGAAGAGGACTATGGATTATAGTCTCTCATATACTGGCTACCCATCAGTGTTGGAAGGTTACACTGATGCAAGTTGGATCAAGAACATCAAGACAATTCGTCTACCAGTGGGTGGGTATTCCTACTTGGTGGAGGTGCAATTTCTTGGGCATCCAAGAAACAAACTTGCATCACCAGTTCAACAATGGAATATGAATTTGTGGCTTTAGCAGCTGGTAAAGAAGCTGAATGGTTGAAAAACTTGCTTCTTGAGATTCCATTGTGGCCTAAACCTATAGCACCTATTTCTATCCGGTGTGATAGTGCGGCTACATTGGCTAAGGCTTATAGCCAGATGTACAATGGTAAGTATAGACACTTAGGTGTCAGGCATAGCATGATTCGTGAGCTTATCATGAATGGTGTGGTATCTATAGAGTTTGTGAGATCTCAATGAACTTAGTGATCACTTGACGAAGGGTCCGGCTAGAGACTTGGTGATAAAGTCGCTAAAGGGATGGGTTTAAGTCCAACTTAGTCACTGAATGCTAGGACACCCAACTCCTCCTAAGGAAACTTGGGAGCTGAGTTCAATGTGGAAAGCTGAACATTCAGTGGATTGGAGCACATGTTTTATATTACATCCCAAGGTTGTGCTCGGAACTCTGAAAGGAGGATGAAGTCTTTACTTCTCAATGGTTAATTTTCTTTGAAAAAGTGCTTGGCAGGAGCATGAATAAAGAGAAACCACCTATGTAAATGTTGAAGTTTTGCCGCTTCAGAAAGCTTTGGACTTTTAGCTTTTACAACATTTATGAATTTGGATATGGACACATGGCTTGTATAGTGTCACGAGCTTTTAAGTGTTTGAAAACTTGTGTGTATTTTATCTTCAGGTATTCAAATGGGTTGAAGGGTTCAATTCTTAGAACACCCTGATTCTCGAATATTTGAACGTGTAATTTACTAAGATGGAAATTCAATCCTCAGGACATTTTCGTTTATGCACATGTTTTGCTTGATGTTTGTTTTTCATGCAAAGGAAGTGAAGTAAATTTGGGGAGGATTGTTGGAAAATTTAGTTCACTTGTGGGATTAGTTCACACCTTGTAATGGGTTAGGAGGTACGGAGTGTACACCCATAAGGTCCCTGAACACCCTGACTCTAATAGTGGTTTGTATTGGTAGTGCTAGTAGAAAGTACTGCTTGTGGAAAGTACTGCTAGTGGAAAGTACGCTTGTGGTTTCCACTGATAAGCAGTGTTTCCACTGATAAGCAGTGTTTCCACTGATAAGCAGTGTTTCCACTGATGCAGTGTTTCCACTGATGCAGTGTTTCCACTGAAGTAGTGTATCCACTGCTAGCGCTATGATAGTACTGATGAAGGTACTGCTTGTAACGGGCTTTGACCTATTCAAGTGGCAGTTACAACTGCATAATGACCACGTATAATTGGTCATGTAACCACTAACGGCTATAATGAGGATAATTATGAGGCTATTAATGGGCCGATTAATACTCATAATTCCATTTGACTAGCTAAGAGTAACCTCCTATAAATAGGAGATCTGATTATGCATGAGGAGCACACAAAAAACACTAAACACTTCTAAGCGAAAGGGTTATTGAATTGTGCCTAATTCTATAACTGCATTTGGTCTTATCCCAAGTAGATATTCGTGTAACCCAGGCATAAGGGTCGAATAGTTTACTTTGGAAAGTGATCACACGATTCCAAGTGATATCCGGTAACCACCTAGTGGTATTTGTTTCTGCTGAATTGTTGCTGGTTTCTGCTGAAGTTGATTATCTTACCCTGCTCTGGGCTCATACACACCAACACAATCCCGTGGTCTCGAGTTCGATCTTAACTCACGTCTACTAATTTATATCCATAAAACCAACAGTTTGGATGGATAAGCCGGAAAGGGGACTGTTACAGGTCAAGTCTACCAACGGCGTAAACAACAAGTTTAAGGGGGTGTCTTGGTTATTTTAACAAATGCCAAAGTCTTAATAGTTTTATATTATATATTGTTTCCTTTTAATTGTTGTCTTGGTGAACAAGAGTACGTCTATTTAAGGTAGGAGAGTCGATTAGGGTATTGAGTTTTGTTAAAGTCTTGAATAAAAAAATATTTTTATTTTTCCTATTTTTCTTGAAATCATGACAAATAGAAAAGTCTCAGAATTTGAAGAAAGATTTAATTCGTTGGAGAAGAAGTTGGATTCTGAAATTGGAGCTTTGCGTTTGGAAGCAAATCAGAATCATGAGCAACTAAAGCAACGCCTTGATGAACTAAAGCAAATCAGATTTCACTGGTTTGGTATCCCTTATTAGGGTTTGTATGTTGGCTGCGTGCTCTGTTTATCAGATTGATGAAGTGTGTACGTGGGTTAAGGGAGAGATGGAAGTTATGTTGTTGGAGGTGTAGGGATTCGATATACCTACTGATGGTTCGATCTGTTTCTGCTGCTTATGTTTTGCGGAGCAAGATTGATGATTTATACGATGGCAATGTGTTCGAGCTGTTTACATATTACCCTCTCGGTAGGGTTTTGATCTGGCCGCTCTCAAAGACCTATTTGCTGATTCTGATCTTGGTCTTGGGATCGTATTTGCTGGACTCTAGGGTTGAGGCACCCTATGTTTATGTTCTTGCTCGGTATCACACTTATGTGCTGCTGTCGATTTGCAATGGATTCCACTCTTATCAGGTTATTAGATTATGCTTCTTGCATAATACTAATAGAAGTCGCAAATGGATTTGGTTTGGAATATGCACTTGGAAGTTGGGGAAACTTGGTTATGGGTTTCTTCATGTACAAGATCTGGATCGCTAAGATGACGAAGAAGACTCAAGTGTTTATTTGAGTTGTGACGTATTGTATTTTTATTTTTAGTCATTGTTAGTTATTTGGATATGTAAGTTATAAGAATGGCCTGTCATTCTTATATAGTGGTTTGGTCGTGTCCTAAGGGACTGAGATGAGGGACTCACTCTCATCCATTGTACTTCATTGTTTTTTTGGTTAATATACTTTACCAGGGTGCAGGATTACTCCCCTTTACCCAAAAAAAAAAATCTGCTCTTGTCTGGAACATCACCTGCTCAACTACCACAATTCAACCAAGCACTGCCATCTACGCTCTATTATTATGATTTGGAGTTTCCGATGCCACGTTATCATGCTATACTTCAACGTTTTGATTTACTCATGGTTAATAATGAGACACTTTTCTGGTCCCCAAACCTGCTCCTCCAAACAAGTCCTACCAGTAAGGTTTATCGGTCCAAGTTTAAGAAGGTAACCAATCATTAAAACATTGATACTTGTTAATCATATCGAAATGTTCATAATTTTGTTTTTTATTTCTTAATTAGTTTATTGAATGTATGATACTTGTGAATGTTAGACGATATGTATTAGGCTTTTTGTATTTAGGCCCGTATGTATTAGACCCATATGTATTTTATATATACTCATATTATGTACCGAATATTAACAAGAGAGATACACAGAAGATTATACCGATCATTATATTATCTTACATGGTATCAAGAGTTCCCTACCGATCCTAACAAACACAGCTTCCGCCTTATCTTCTCGTTCACAACTTTGGTTTCTCGACTAAGTTTAGTCGACAGTTTGGTTTGGCTAAGTTTAGCCCGTTTTTATTTTCAGTTTGGTCAACGGTTTCGTCGACAGTTTGGTTGGTCGACTGTTTAGTTGACAGATTGGTTTGCCTAGATTGGTTCACAGTTTGGTTTTTAGTTGACAAGTTTGGTTTTTATTCAACAAGTTTGGCTTTTATTTGACTGCTTGGTTTGACAAGTTTGGTACGATTGATTGGTTCTTTATTCAACAAGTTTGGTTTTTATTTACTGATTGGTTTGACAAGTTTGGTACGACTGATTGGTTTTTTATTCGACAAGTTTGGTTTTTATTTGACTGATTTGGTATGACAATCATGACAAACGACACCCCACCTCCCACACCGGCACTTACCCTGTCGGACAAACTCATGTCTATGAATCATTTAACCACGTTTGTTCCCGAAAAACTGGACGTTGATGCGATGAATTACTCATCGTGGATGTATTATTTTTCCCATCTTTGTCATGGCTATGGGATTTTGGATCATCTTGTTGATCCGGTTGCTTCTTCATCCACTACGCCTCCTACGGATCTAACACCTAAGGATGCGGAATGGACCAAGATCGACTTCATCATCCGGTCTTGGATATTCTCCACACATGCTCCATCACTAAGGACACGTCTGGTTGCTCTTAACCCTAAAACTGCAAAGGCTGCATGGACACATCTTGCGGCTATTTTTCAAGACAACAAGCGCCCGTGTGCTATGGCTTTGAAAGTTGAACTTCGCAACTTGAAGCTTGGGGCTTTATCTATTGATGGGTATTTTCAAAAGATTGAATCTGTTGTTTCGGTTCTTAATGGTCTTGGTTCCCCTCTTAGCAATGATGATGTTGTTACTTTTGCGCTTGAGGGCTTACCTTCCACATATGAGACCATCTCAACCGTTATAGTTAGTCGGGAACCCTTTCCTGATCTCCAAACGGTTAGATCCTTGTAAACTACTCATGAGATGCGCCTAAAGTCTAAGATTCGAGACCCTCTTGTCGATGCTACCTCCACTTCTCCAATGGTTTTAGTGGCGAAAACCAACGCTACGCCTCGGCGTGGTACTTCTTTGGAAAAAGTAAACAACCAGTGTTGGAGTTTTGCTATAGGTTCGTGTAGGTTTGGTGATGCTTGTAAGTATCTTCATAATGGTGTTCATGGCAAGTCTACTTTGCTTCCTCGTACCTCGGGCTCGGCTTCCGGTGTCTCGAGTGTGGCACGCTCGGATTTGGATATGTTGCAAAAAATGTTGGCTAAGTTTGGTTTAAATGCTGCTAATTGTTTCACCTCTACAACTCCTGTTGCCTACACTGTTTCTAACCCTTGTGTCGCCCCCTTTGGATCAACCCAATCTTCGCAGCCCATAGGCTCACAGGGGGTTCAACAGCAGTTTTTGCCTAGTTCACTTGGGGGTCATCGTTTGGCTTGATGGGTTCTTCCCACGGGGGTTCAGCAGGCACCTAGGGGTCGTTCCCGGTCGGTTCATGACAGGGTTTATCCGCGCTGGACCCTCCGTGCCACTAGTTCGGTTTTGCGAGGGTTCCCCACCGGCTAGGGGTCATTTCCGGGGGTTCGGGCAGTTCATGCCGGTGTTCAACACCACAAAGTGTTCCTTTTCATCTGAGTCAATTGATGGCGTCCGGTTCTCCAGGTTCGGGTCAAGCTACCGTTTTTCCGCATGCATTTACTACCAATACTCTTCAGGATCTGGCCACCGGCAATTGGGACATGGATACAGGTGCGACATCTCATCTTAATGATTATGTACATTGTCTTAGTGATATGCTTCATATGTGCATTTACCCGTCTGTTGCAGTTGGTGACGGGCGTTTTATTCCCGTTACTAACTCTGTGCATAGTGTTCTGTCTACCCCTTTTCGTCCACTTCGTTTAAATAATGTCTTAATCACTCCCAATATTGTCAAAAACTTAATTTTCGTTCGTCAGTTTGTCCGAAAGTGAAGTGTTACGTCGTCTTGTGTCTAGTGATTCTATTTCTTGTAATAAAGAGAAGCTTCCCGTTCTTTGTCATGCTTGTCAGCTTGGCAAACATGTGAAGCTTCCATTTGTTAGTCTGTCTAGTTCTGTTACTTCCTGTTTTGATATTGTTCACTCGGATTTGTGGACTTCCCCATTCCAGTCTTTCTGGTTTCAAGTATTATGTTTTTATTTTTGGATCATTATTCTCAGTATGTTTGGGTTTATCCGTTAATCAATAAATCTGATGTTTTGTCTAAATTTCATTTGTTTCGTAGTTATGTTCGTACTCAGTTTAAGTGTGAAATTAAATCGTTTCAGTGTGATCATGGTGGTGAGTTTGATAATCATGCTTTTCATACCTTATTTTCAACTAATGGCATTCAGTTTAGATTTTCTTGTCCTCGCACCTCTCAACAAAATGGTAAATCTGAACGTATGATACGTACAATTAATAACCTTATTCGTACCTTATTATTTCAAGCACATTTACCACCAAATTGTTGGACTGAGGCTCTTAATATGGCTGTTTATTTATTGAATATATTACCTTCTCGTGCCATTAATAATGAGACACCTTTTACCCGTCTTTTTGGTGCCAAAATCGATTATAGTGTCCTTCGTGGTTTTGGATGCCTTTGTTACCCACATATTGATACTAATCATAAATTAGGTCCACGTGCCACCCCTTCAATATTTCTGGGGCACGCTGCCAACCATTTTGGCTACCGTTGTCTTGACCTTAACACCAATAAGATTATCATTTCCCGTCATGTTACCTTTGATGAAATCGTTTTTCCGTTTCAAACACATAAATCCTTGCCTCCTCCCTCCTATGTTTTTTTGGAAGATTCTTCCGATCTAATTTCCACCATTATCCGTACCACACCCATTGGTCTAAATTCGGACCCGATACCCACTACACCCACTGAAGCACCTACATCACCAATACCAGTTACACCGCCATCACCACCTACACCACTTACCCCGCCTATGCCACCTATACCACATTCTCCACCACCTATTGTCGTACATGCACCTCCAATCACTACCCATCCTACCGTATCTACTCATCCCATGGTCACACGTTCTCGTGTCGGGACTACTCGTCCTAATCCTAAGTATGCTGGTCATGTGTCTACTATTTCTCCTTTACCTCGGTTGTATAAGGATGCTCTTAATGATCACAATTGGCGCAATGCTATGTATGATGAGTATAATGCACTTATTAAAAATAAAACTTGGACTAATGTACCTCGGCCTGAGGGTGCCAATGTTGTTCGTTGTATGTGGTTGTTTCGTCATAAGTATTTGGTTGATGGCACCCTTAGTCGGTATAAGGCACGTCTTGTTGCCAATGGTAGCACACAGGTTGAGGGTGTTGATGTTGATGAGACCTTTAGTCCGGTTGTTAAACCTGGCACTATTCGCACTGTGCTTATTTTAGCCATTTCTCGTCATTGGCCTATTCATCAGCTTGATGTCAAGAATGCATTTTTACATGGTGTTTTAGCTAAGACTGTTTATATGCATCAGCCTCCCGGATTTCAGGATCCTGCGCATCCTGATTATGTTTGTTTATTGCAGCGATCTCTTTATGGTCTTAAGCAGGCCCCTCGAGCATGGTTTCAGCGGTTTGCTGCTTATATTACTACTATTGGCTTTAGTTCTAGTCGGTGTGAGTCCTCCTTGTTCATTTACAAACAGGGTGCTGATACTGCATTCTTGTTGCTTTATGTGGATGATATTGTTCTTACTGCTTCCTCTGATCGTTTGTTACAATAGATTATATCCTCTTTACATCGAGAGTTCTCTATGACTGATCTAGGTGCTCTTAATTATTTTTTGGGTATTTCGGTTACGCGTGACTCTTCTGGGATGTTTTTGTCACAGCGTAAGTATGTTATGGAGGATTTAGAGCGTGCACAAATGGTTGGATGTAATCCTTCTCGGACTCCTGTTGATACTGAGTCCAAGTTGGGTCTTTGGTGGTACTCAGGTTGATGATCCCATGTTATACCGAAGTCTTGCAGGTTCTCTTCAGTACCTCACATTTATTAGACCGGACATTACATATGCCGCGGCAGGTCTGTCTTTTATGCATGATCGCGTGAGCCGCACTTCTCTGCTCTTAAGCGGATTTTGCGGTATGTTCGAGGGACTTTGGACTATGGTTTACTGCTTGTTTTCATCTACTATCGACTCTTTGATTGCCTATTCGGATGCTGATTGGTACGGTTGCCCAACTACTCGACATCTACTTACGGATATTGTGTTTTTCTTGGTAACAACTTACTCTCCTGGTCCTTTAAACGTCAACCGACGCTTTCGTTCGATCTTTGAGGCTGAGTATCGCGGGCGTTGCTAATCTTTGTTGAGACATGTTGGATTCGGAATTTACTTCGTGAGCTTCATACTCCGTTATCTTTAGCCACTATTGTGTATTGTGATAACGTGAGTCTTTGTGTACTTGTCCTCTAATCCTGTTCACATCGGACAAAGCACATTGAGATTGATATTCATTTTGTTCGTGATTTGGTTGCTACTTGTCAAGTTCGAGTTCTACATGTTCCTTCTCGGTTTCGATCTGATATTTTTACCAAAGGGTTGCCGTCTATCTTGTTTGCTGAGTTTTGTGACAGCTTGAGTGTTCGGTCTCCTCCCGCTCAAACTGCGGGGGAGTGTTAGACGATATGTATTAGGCTTTTTGTATTTAGGCCCGTATGTATTAGGCCCATATGTATTTTATATATACTCATATTATGTACCGAATATTAACAAGAGAGATACACAGAAGATTATACCAATCATTATATTATCTTACAGTGAACAACCTGCTTTGGCCTTTAAGAGGGTGGTAAGTAAGAATGTAGATGACCGAAGAAGCTTTTTTCATACTGAGAAAGAAGTTTTAGAGGACTTGATACACGATAACATCATACAGATGATAGGTTATTGCCAGGAGGGGGACGACCACGTGCTTGTGTTCGACCATGTTGAAGGAAGTCGTACTCTTGATCAGGTGCTTCGAGGTATGTTTACGTTATGTTTTACTTGATGATTTTGAATGAGTATATATGTGTGTGTGTGTGTTTGTGTGTGTACTGTATATGCTTCTTTAAGTTGATCATTTTTTCATACTGTGTTAACTATAGACGCAGATACTGTGTTGACCTTCGAGCAACGTCTGCATATTGCCATAGAAGTGGCAAAAGGAATCCAGTTTATGCATTTCCAAAGGAATCCGGTTACTCACTCAAACATCAATTCCAAAAACATCCTTGTGGACAGCGGGAAGAATATGGTTGTGAAAATCACTGGCTTCGAGAAAGCCGCAAGGATCACACAAACCAAAGAAGCACCCCACCACCAACGTCCTGAAAATGATATATATGATTTCAGTATCTTTTTGTTGGAGTAAATGACGGGAGAAGATATAATACATGAAATTCCTTTTATTTTAAGCATAAAGATGCATCTTTCTCTTATATATGGATCAATGGATCCGGAACTCTATCACCCCGAAAGCTGCTACAAAGCTTATAAAGCTGGCACAGGACTGCATCCACCCAGACGTTGGCAAAAGGCCTGATGCAGCTATGGTTGCTCTGCGCCTTCGGTATTAGATACAAAGTACTCAGGGACTGACTGGAACTTGCAATAAAGAGAAGACCCAAATAAGGTTTTTGTGCTATAACTAGATGTAGCTCAAAACTTGTTTGCTTTTGCCACTTTGCTTATTCTTTCATACGCTTGTGTCTGTCATATTTGTGCAGTTATCATATTGTGTCTATAATATCTCAAAACTTGCTTGCTTTGCCACTTTTAGACAGTATAATAAGTAATTTCTTCGAAATTTGAATTTGTATAGGCAATCATCAAGTTTCTTTTTATAAGATGACACTTTAGTGATTTTATGACGTGTTGCATATTGCTATTATGTTATGTTTAAGCCCCTTGACCAATTATCAATCAAATACAACGATGCCAGCATTAACCCATTTTCAATATGTATGTGACTTAAATTAGCTACCTGCACTTTTTATTGTTTTTACAAAAAGGAGACAGGAATGGTGGTTTGGCCTACCTTGATGCTTGCCAATATAATCTTTGAATCATCGATGGTTTTTAGTTGAACCCGGAAGTATACTCGCATAGTCCATTTCTTTCATGGGCGTTATAGTGTGTCAATTTTTATACTTAGAAGTGATATAAAGAGATTAAGGGGGTGTTTGTATGGGCGTTTCGAAAGTGGGAATGCTAAACATGATAAACTAAGCTTAGAACAAAACAAGCTGCATAAGATAGTGTTTGGCTGTAAGCTGCTAGAGGTTGTGATAGTCAAATGGAAGTTGTTCCAAGTATTTGGCAAATTCGGATTAGCTAAGAACTTAATGATAAAATAGAATAAAAGGTATATTCTTATACATTGTTAGATACTTTGGATTTACAATATCAATTATTGAAGCACGGTCTTGGAAAAACGAATATAGATTGTTGTATGGACCAAAGACTGTTTTAGAATGATACTCTAAACAAGATCTACATTTTTACTTCCTGTTTAAAAGTTGAAGTTGGACTAAAATATACGAGGATAACAGATATCTCATAAACATCTTTAACTGTTTAGTTCAAGTCCGAGAATTTCACAGACCGATATATGTTGATAGTCCGAGAATTTCGGTTCCTTTCTTGCATAAGGGTAGTAATGCAATATTAGTTGTTTTCCATTTCCCGTGGATACTCGCATATGAGATTCACTTTACTCCCAAACATCAGAAAGTTATAATAAGATAATTAGGTACAAAATATACATACAAACATAATATCTTGAAGAATATTATTGTTAGATGTTAAAACATAGTTTTTTCTTTCAGTTATTTTGGGTTGTTTATATGTGTCTCCTTCCTGATTTTAATATTAAATGTCTTGCTATGAAAGCGTATTTGCTAGTTTTAGAATGTGTTATGAGGCCTATTCATATATGCCCCGCATCAAAATCCCCTTCTTATGCAGTTACTTGATTCACCTACTTTTCACTTAACATTTTCCTGTTTAACAAAGCATCTCTTTATCTTCGTCTTTGTTAATTCTGGCTAGTTTGTTAGTGGTATTGACGTAAGATTGTGATTATTGTGTTACAAACTGTGCATCTCATCGTAATGGAAAAATGATATAATAGTACCCTCTATTATTATACAACGTCATGATGTATGTATGT
The DNA here is from genome assembly GCA_910596185.1 of Chrysanthemum makinoi. Lineage (NCBI taxonomy): Eukaryota > Viridiplantae > Streptophyta > Magnoliopsida > Asterales > Asteraceae > Chrysanthemum > Chrysanthemum makinoi. The sequence continues at coordinate 12,242,328 of OU343223.1, forward strand.
ACATTCTGTCCTGCACTATCTTTATATATCAAGTCAAACACACGCACTACCTGTTAACAGATCTTGCATCTACATCTCCGGGATCGAATGATCAAGAACAATATCATGTATAATCATCAACAAAGATTATGAAAAGGAAAACAAGAGAGATTGGGTTGAACCCCTTAATGAATCCAATGATAAATATAGGCTGGACAAGAATTGGCATCAGAGCCCAAGGCTAATCGATCAAGGGGAGAACGATTCTAGGGGTTCATAATCGAATCTGAGGGAAAGAAAGTAAGGAAAAAGAAATACCTGTTCCTTCATCGACTGGAGAAGTAAGATGACTATCAAAAACAGAATAACAAGTGATCATAATCGCTGATTGAAAACCCCACAGAGGCGGAGTAAGATCCGATCGATTGAAGGAGATAAAACCTTTCTTTGATAATCATACCAGTCGATCAAAAGGAAGAAACGCACGAAGGCAATCGGACTTAGGCCAGAGAAAACGCCAGAGGTTAACCGGAGAAACATAACCGGAGAAGATGAACAGTTTATTGAAACCACCGATTGACCCAAATCGAGAAAGCATCAATCGAAGAAGGAAGCGAATTTGATTACCCAATGACCGGACTGATAAACCAAACCAGAAAAGAAAGGAGAAAGAAGGGAAGAAGGAGATTCTTCTTTTCTGTGTGTTTGTTGTACCACCTGTTCACGGTCGAAAAAAAAGAGAAAGAAAGCAGGGTCCTCTTGGTTAGATAGAAGTAAGATTAGTCAATTTTTTTTACTTTTGTTTTTATTTCCTTTTAGTTAGTTAATATTTCTTTAAAGGATTAAAAAAAAACTATTAGTAACAAAGAATTGATATTAAATCGATCAAGTTTAATCAGAAACTTGGAAGATAGCAAGAATAAAGTTTTGATAAGAAAACTCTAGTGTTTCCAAAGTAAGTAAGTAAAGAAAACGTTTAGCGTTACAAAGTAAGTTAGAGAAACCGTAGCGTTTCACCCCGTAAGAGAAACCGTAGTGTTTCACCCCGTAAGAGAAACCGTAGTGTTTGGACCAGTAAGAGAAACCTCGGTGTTTCAAAGAAAGTAAGAAAGTACGCAAGTAAGAAAGCATGGTAGAAGGTGACAAGCATGATAACGCATCATGTAGAACATCAGTTTGAGAACAAGAAAATATAGCACTTCAATGTCCAAAACTAAATGAATCAAACTACACCACATGGGCAATTATGATGGAAACAATTTTAAAGGCCTATGGACTTTGGGAAACGCTTGAAGATGCAGAAAAAGTAGATGAAAAAAAGATGCATACAACAAAAGCAATTATCCTCACAACATTGCCGAAAGATATTCTAATGCAAGTTGCACTGTACGAGACTGCAAAGGAAGTATGGGAATCAATTAAAGTACGTTATATTGGAGCAAACCGAGTTCAGAAAGTACATCTAAAAACTTTAAGAAGCGAATTGAAGACCTTAAAAATGAAGACCAACGAAACCGTGAATGACTTTGTGGGAAAATTGGGAAGCATAAGAGGCGAGTATAAAAGTCTTGGTTCTAATCTTAAAGAAAAAGTACTAGTAAGAAAGTTGTTGAACTCAGTTCCAAAGAAGTTTCTACCAATTGTGGCATCCATCGAGCAATATTCGGAAGTTGATGAAATGTCATTTGAAGAAGCAATGGGAAGAATAATAACTTATGAAGAACGCCTCAAGAGTCAAGATGACCCGCAAGAAGATTACAAAAGCAAACTTCTAATGGCAAGTTCAAGTAATCAAGGCCGTGGTAGAGGTCGAGGAAGAAGCTTTAGTAAAGAAGAAAGAGGACGTGGAAGAGGTACAAGTCGAGAACAAAACAAGAAAGAAATGAGATGCTATGAATGTGGTGAATTTGGTCACTTTGCATACGAATGCACCAAATGGAAGGATAAAGACAAGAAGCAAGAAGCACACCTCATTTACCAAAGTGACGAAGAACCTACATTGCTGTGAAGACACGTCAAGAAATAAAGGAAGTACTGATTTTGTCATTAGGGGGAATATTGGAAGTTAATGACAGAATCAGATAAATCAGTTAGTATATCGTATGTAATAAACGCAAAGCCTAAGGGCCGAATATGTTAGTTTGTTAGTTAATAACCGAATAGCGGTTATAGTTAGTTAGAAAGTTAGTTAATGGTAGTTATTGGTGAAGGGTCACAATGGTTTATAGAACCTGTTAGTGTCTTTTCGGTATGTATATATATTCCACAAAAATAAGGTGTAGATTGGCGGGAACACCCTGACCCCGGGTGCTTTTTGGCACCAGCCATTGTCCACCCCACAAGGAATAGCTCCGGCAACTCTCCTGGCCTAGTGGTGCACCAACTGGAGTGAGCACGAGCCAAGACTCGGACCCCTGAGCTCTTATTTCACAAAGTCTATCCAGTGTGCCCATAGGTTTTGCGGAGGTGAGTACCTATATGAAGCAAATGCCAATGATGGGACTTGAACTTGGGTCTATTGACTCAAGCATAAGTGATCCAACCATTGGACTAATGCTTCATTGGTCGGTATGTATATATGTGGTCAAGTGTCTGTAAGATTGAATGAACAAAAATTGCAAGTATCAATCAAGTATATTCATATATATTACCTGTGATTTGTTTTATTCCAACACTACCTAGCTTCTGCCCGTTAGGATATAATACATTAAACTTGAAATGTTCCCTTCCATCTCTGTTGCAATCAAAGTTCACTAACTAGGTGTAAAAGATCCTCAATGGTAACTTGCTATGGCTTTTTGTACGTTTATGAACTTGTTTTCTTTAAAGCGTTGGTTCTATGGCTGTCCACAATGAACTGTCTAAAGTGGCCTTTAACTTTCCTTATTTGTCTTACGGTCTTACCACACTCAGGTACCAAGTGCTCACCGAAACATATTACTCAGTGATCTAGCTAGCATATCATACCTAGAGAATGGGAATATGAAAACAATGAAGTGTTATTTTAGTGAATTAGTTAGGTTGAAATTTATTAGTTAGACATATAACGCGATTCAAACGTACACTTAATATTACATAAGCTGATAATGTATCAATCAAATTAGTTATATACATGGAAAGAAGATATCGGCCACATTGTATTGACATAGAAGATTGTAGGATGCTATTTGTATGTTTTGATTGAATTGCTTTTTGTTCTAGATTCACAAGGATGCTGAGATTGTTCGGCTGTCACGTACTGAAGCTCAATTCAGAGTTGATAAAAAAGAGTTGGTTGAGAGATGCAATGCTGAAGTGTTCAAGCAACTTAAATCACAGTCACTAATCACCGAACAAACGTGTTCAATTCTTCAATCTCTCAGATCGGAATTCAATGAGCTTCAGTTTGATTCAGTAATCTATTTGAATGCATCTAATTAATGAATACTTATCTCTAATACCTTGGGATTTGTTTGTGTGTTATTTTGTAACTCAGTCATAACTCTTAGCCAGCTATCATTCAAGTATCAAAAATCAAATACGACAATATTTTTTATTGACAACGGAAGAACATCTTATTAGAAAGCTGTGATATACTCCTTGTCTTTTACTGCATAAGTAATCAATCCACTAGAAACTAAATTAATTTTATAATCGTTTTGTGGAGTTTGCTTTTGGGGCTTGTTTATTCATTCCATATTAACGATCATACTATATTTTTTGATCGCACCGCCTTGGACTGTTGGGATTATCAATTACTTGGTGTGCTTCATTATGATGGGTGGATAGTTTCATTGTTCTTCATCGTCAAAAACCCTAACTTCGTTGGAGTTAGGGTTTTTTCTATTTCGTTTACTGTAAGTGCTGCATGATGTGATTTTGTTGGTTTCTTGAATTTGTTTGTGGGTTGTGAGGGATGGAAAAGGGATTTTTGACTGATCGTAGTGCCTTTAAAGGTTCGAGCTCAGTTGGTACGAGATCGGGAGGTAGTGATGGATCGAACAAGATTTTTTGTTCAAATAACCAAGCCGATCAGGTTACTTCTACTAGTTTGGCCGATCAAACTAGTGGTTCGCAAACTATTGATGCACCATCTAACTTGGCCGATCAAGTTGGGTTGCTTAAGGATGATGAACTTGATGCACGGTTGAATACAGGCAATGATGATGGGATTACTGGTCAGAACGAGATTCTTGGTGATCATATTGAATGTGATGGGGCTGATAACGTGAATAAGGTTAAGAATAAGGTTGTTTTGGAAAATTTGGAGCAAAGCCATGATACACCTGCTTCTGATTCGGCCTCTAATGTTTCAAAACAGCCTAATGTGGAGCAATTGATTGCTAATGCGCATCAGAAATTTGATGAAGCAATGAATAAAATTGACAGTGATATTGCTAAGATGGCTTCATCTTCCGATGTGAACAATTCGAGTGGGATTGGGATTCAATCTAATTCGAATGGTACTAAAGTTTATTCAGAAAATACTTCTCCGTCGATTTTTGATGTCGCTATGCAATCCCAGATGTATGGTACTAATCATAGTGTTACTTCTGATCCTAATGCACCCAAGGTTGTTACTACTTGTGGTAATGGAGTTAAGTCGGTTTCTTACGCGGGTGTTGCTTCTAATGAATCCCAGAAACACGTGTCTAATTTTTGGAGGTTAGAATGCAGCAAAAAGATGGATGATGTTGACCTTTCAGTCCCAATGAAAGTGGTGGAAGAGGTGAACATGAGGTTTGAGAATACTCTCTATGGATACTTCCTTGGTCAACGCCTTGCTTTTCCTGTTGTTGACTATTATGTTCGCAATACGTGGGCGAAGTATGGTTTACAAAAGGTTGTGATGAACGCTAAGGGATTCTTCTTCTTCAAGTTTAATTCGAAAAAAGGCGTCGATGATGTTCTTGATAATGGTCCTTGGTTGATTCGTAATGTTCCTATTATTCTTAAACCATGGACATTGAACACCAACTTGCTTAAAGAGGATTTGACTAACATTCCGGTGTGGGTTAAATTCCATGATGTTCCTTTAGCTATGTTTTCTGATGACGGGCTTAGTCTTCTTGCTACATTGATTGGTACGCCCAAAAGGTTAGATGCTTTTACTAGTCAAATGTGCAAAGAATCTTGGGGCCGTAGTAGTTTTGCTAGGTGTATGATTGATGTGAAATCGGATGAGGTTCTTAGGGACAGCCTCACTGTCGAGATTCCTTTACTTGATGGTACGGGTTCGACTATTGAGAAGATCCGTGTTGAATATGAATGGAAACCGCCTAGATGTGAGAAATGTCGGGTATTTGGACATGCTTTGGTGGATTGTCCTAAGGTTGTGATTCCGACTGCTCAACCTCATAAGAATATAAGTGATGGTTTTCGTTAATAATAAGAAGAAGGGAAAGCATGTTGGGCGAATCCGGGTTGAGGAGGTTCTACTAAATCTGTGGTGGGCAAGCATTTTGAATATCGGCCCAAAAGCCTCCTCCGAACCCAAGAAAGTAAATGTCAGAAGAAGATGGCTTCGATGTGGCTAGTACGAGTGGAACCAGGATCACTACGTCTAATAAGTTTGATGCTCTTAATATGGACGATCTGGATGTGGATACCGGTCGTACAATGGAGGTTAATGAGGATGAGTTGATTAAGACTGGTTATACATCACATGTACCGCTTGTGAGTGATTCAATGGGAACAATGGATGTTGGTTCTACTCCCATAGTTGAGAAAATTGGTAAGCTTGAAAAGCTAATTATTGATGGGAAAGCTACTCTTGTGGATGATGATGGTCAACCTATTCGGTCTACCTCTTCTACTAAGAGAGTTAACCCTTTTTCTAAAGTGGGAGAGATTGAGGTGTCTGATTCTGAAGATGAGGTTGTTGCTAACCCATTTGATGAGTCTGCTAATATATTTGGTGGTGGCCAAGAGTTTGAAGATGAGTATGATGACTATGACTTCGATGACTATGCGAAACAGTTTCGTGATCTTCCAGGGAATTTGGATGCCTTTAATGCCATGTATGGCACAAAGTTTCAAGGTCCTAGGAAGTAATTTTATTTCGTTGTGTCATATGTTATCATTTGAGTAGTGGTTTGTTTTCTTGTTTAGAAAATAGGAAGTATCTTGTTATGTAAGCTTTATGCCTATGTAACGGGCTGAGATATGGGATTTCACTCATATCCATTGTATTTAAACGTTTATTAGGTTAATATATTTACCAGGGTGCAGGATTACTCCCCTTTACCCAAAAAAAAACATCTTATTACAAAGCCACAATTCACAAACGTCAGCATCTTCTGATATATCCTTTCGATAGTTCAATGCAAGTCCAGCAGAAAGAACATAATATTATTGGTTTGATACATGGAGTCATTAAAAGACGATATTTATATTCCATCGACGCAAATCCATTCACCCACAAACAGCTTCTTGCAGTTCAGATTTGGGTTGATGAAGTCGAAGAATCCGGAACTCAGCTTGAACTTTTGAGCAATGTCAAAACAAGTATCTCCACTTTGAACGCCGATAACAGCATTACAAACGGGGGGTTGTTCTTGAAAAATCTAATCGAAAATTAGCATAATGTTAATTGAAATAAATGATTTATATTAGCCACATGACGGAAATCAAATATCTTATATTGAGCATATATCATTGTCAATATATTGTTCTAGATGTAGTTCAAACATACACATTGATTTATAAATTAAATGGCACGAAATGATATGATTAAGAGGAATTTTAGGCTCACCGAGAGATGCATTCTGCCTTCAGTTGTTGTCGTCAAGATACTCACGAAAAGGAACACAAAAAGCAAATACACTACTGTTTTGCCGTTGTTCTTAGCCATGATATCGTATGACGATCTTACTGGTTGTAGAAGTTTGAAAGGATGATTTGGTTTTTGTAAATGTTAATCCATTTAAAGAACTCATAACCTATAATGAGACTAACACATAAACCAAAACAACATTGATGAAACTCAATTTTGATCTAAACAATGAAAACAGTTGTTACAACGCTACAAAAACAAAGATCAAGAATTTGTTACAAACTTGGATTTCGTAAGTATAAAATTATATAAAGCATAGAACAATGCCACATTTTGTTCACATTCGAGCATTGTTTCAGTGTATTGATTATTAAAGCAGAAGGCTCAGCTTCTTCTTGTCTCGTTAGTTTGTACTTAACGGTATTTCAAAGTAATAAATGACAAAATAATCAAATGTGAGATTAACAAATGTGCATATATATATATATATATTTTAGATTACTACTTCAATGATTTAGTCAATAAGTTGTCATGTGAGATTAAGAAAGTGCTTCTAAATATTCTCATCTTTGTCATTTGCTATATTTAGCTTACAAATGTAACTTGAACTGTAAAATTTATGTATGTTGTAAATGGCTTACAAGAGTACTTATATAATCAACTAATTAAGTACAAGTCTTTCATAAGGTAGCTTTTACACACACAATACAATCTACTTTCATTACTATTAATTTTTTATGATTAAATTACTTCTTCCATGTTTAAAGACAGAAGACCAGGTGTATGTATGAAAAAAAAAGAATACTATGACGAGTAGCCGGGTAAACACACTATAATTTAGTTACACTATTACAGACGCATTAGTGACAAAAACTGTTAATAGTAACAAGAGTTTTAGTGACACGTTTTGAATAAAGTGGGCAAAGATCATATTTGTATATTGCTAATTTTAGGGGGGGAAATTGTGTCACAAAGTTATCAAATAGGTTACACTCTTTTCTGTCACTATATAGTTCGATCTTTTACCAACGGCACATTTCTTGCACATTTTTTGTTGAAGATATATTTGGAAACTTTATGACACTTCTTTTACAATCAATGACATTTTTTCATGATGTTATTTTACACATGTATACCACCTATCTCAAAGTATATGACACAATTGTTTCCAATGAGATTTGAACTCCCGATTTCTTGGTTGGTGAACACACTCACATATCAAATGTGAAGTCCCAAAAGGTTAGACGCTTTCACTAGCCAAATGTGCAAGGAATCATGGGGCCGTAGTAGTTTTGCTAGATGCATGATTGATGTGAAGTCGGATGAGGTGCTTAGGGACAGCCTTACTGTTGAGATACCGTTACTTGATGGGTCGGGTTCGACTATTGAGAAGATACGGGTTGAATATGAGTGGAAACCACCGCATTGTGACAAATGTATGATTTTTGGTCATACCCCTATTGAATGTCCTAAAGTCATTAAACCTTCTCGGCCCTTCTAAGCGGGTTAATGATGGGTTCAAGATGGTTAATAACAAGAAGAAGGGTAAGCAAGGTGGGTCTACTATTCCGGGTCAAGGAGGGTTTACTAACCCTTGTGGGTAAGCGTTTCAATATCAACCTAAAAAGACTCCTCCTAACATAAGAAAGTGGAAGTCACTAAAAGAATGCTTCGTGGTGGCTAGTTCGAGTGGTACTAAGATCTCTACATCTAACAAGTTTGATGCTCTTTCTACGGATACGTCTGATAATCCTTCTAATGCCTCCTGCAAGGATGTGGATTCTGGTCGTACAATGAAAGTTAATGATGATAAGTCTCCTATGACAGGTAATGTATCACAAGATCCCCTTGTGAGTGATTTGAAAGAGATAGACACAGCTGTGGCTTCTAACACTAGTGACTCTTGTATTCCACCCGTCTCTTCTACTAAGAGAGTTAACCCTTTTTCTAAAGTGGGAGAGATTGAGGTGTCCGATTTCGAAGATGAGGTTGTTGCTAACCCTTTTGATGAGTCTGCAAATATATTTGGTGGTGGCCACGAGTTTGAAGATGAGTATGATGACGATGACTTCGATGACTATGCGAAACAAGTTCGTGATCTTCCAGGGAATTTGGATGCCTTTAATGCCATGTATGGCACAAAGTTTCAAGGTCCTAGGAAGTAATTTTCTGCGTTGTGTCATTTGTTATCTTTTGAGTAGTGGTTTGGTTTCTTGTTTAGAAACTAGGAAGTATCTTGTTATGTAAGCTTTATGCCTATGTAACGGGCTGAGATATGGGACTTCACTCATATCCATTGTACTTAAACATTTATTTGGTTAATATATTTACCAGGGTGCAGGATTACTCCCCTTTACCCAAAAAAAAAAAACACACTCACATATCACTAGCCCAAAGAGGTTACTTTTACTGACATTTTTTTTAAGATAATTCCTGTGTGTCACAAAACAAAATTTGTTTTGGTACTGAGACCTGTAATGACACAAAAGGGTGTTGGACTAGGTTTTGGATCTTTATGTGTCATAGTTTTCTTGTAAAACTATTAGTCTAACCCTAAATTAAGACTGTCAATATAATAGGTATCATTTTTCTTTGAGTCATTAAAACTTATTAGTTAAACAATCAATAACAAGACTTAAACAAAGCAGCATTACTTAGCTTATTGACAACTGATTAAACAAAACTACACTGTAAAACCGCCATTATTAACATTACATAATCATAAATTTCATATTGGCATCGATCTATTGTTGATACTTCTTTTCAGTAGTTCAAGTCCTAACAGAACTATCAACTTATTGGTGCAGCCTTTATGGAGACTTTACAAAGAGTGTGATTAGTATACTCCACTGACGCAAATCCATTCTCCAACAAATAGCTTTTTACAGTTCAGATTCGGGTTGACGCCATGGAATGATCGAGTGCTCATCTTGAACTTTTGAGCGATGTCAAAACAAGTATCTCCACTATTCACACCGATAACTTTAACACAATAAGGAGTTATCCCTGGAAAATTTAATGAAGAAAACAACAGTATATGAGATATATTGATTATTCATCTTAGCATCAAGTCAAAACAAAACCGTGTTACAGAGATTGAGTATGGTTAATTCATGAGTATAAGACTTACCGAGAGGTATAGTTCTTGTTGGAATATGGTAGTTGGATTAGCTTAATACGACTAAAGGTGTGTGAGCCTATTGGGGGCACACACATTAAACATTAGAGTACGTTTGAGTTTTTTCCCTTTCTGTGCTTGTTTTTTAGATCTATTCCCAAAGTATGCTTGTTTTTTGGGTCTATTCCCAAAGTATGCTTTGTTATATTAAAATAAGAAAAAATTACACGTTTGGTCCCTATAGTTTGCCCAAAATAACAACTTTAGTCCTTAAGTCACATTTATTACACCAGCAGTACCCTATTTTGGATGGGCTAGTTAAGCACGTTAAGTAGTTTGCGTTGTTTGTCCTTCGTTAATAATTTTTACACCGTTAGTCCTTATTTTTTAAAATATAGTTTTCCCCAGTTAATCCCTCCGTTAATAATAGTTATCGCCAGTTTTTTATGCTTTTGTCCGTTTTACGTTGTTTTATCGTTTTGCGTTCGTTTTTATCCGTTATCGCTCGCTTTTTTACGTTTTGTCCGCTTTTATCCGTTTTGTTCGTTTTATCCGTTTTCCCCGTTTTTTTATCCCTTTTCATCTGTTTTTATATGTTTTCGTCCGTTTTTTTACGTTTTAATCCGTTTTCGTCCGTTTTTCAAAAAAAAAATAAAAAAATTTCAATAAAAAAGTTAAAAAAATATTGAATAAAAAATTTTGAAAAAAACGAAATATTTTTTTAAAGATTTCTTTTTAAAAATATTTGAATTTTTTTCAAAATTTTTTGAAACTTTTATTCAAATTTTTTTAAATTTGAATTTTTTTGGAATTTTTTCAAAATCAAATTTAAAAAATTCAAATTTCAAAAAATTTGAATAAAAGTTTCAAAAAATTTTGAAAAATTTCAAATATTTTTAAAAGAAATCTTTAAAAAATATGTCCGCTTTTTTTCAAAATTTTTTATTCAATTTTTTTTTAAATTTTCTATTGAATTTTTTTTTTTTTCAAAACGGACTAAAACGGATTAAAACGTGAAAAACAAATAAAACCGATTAAAACGACAAAAACGAAAAACGGACGAAAACATATAAAAACAGATGAAAAGGGATAAAAACGTAAAAAAACGGGCGATAACGGATAAAAAACGAACGCAAAAACGTAAAACAACGGGCGAAAACGGACAAAAACGTTAAAAATCGGGCGATAACGATAAAAACTAACGCCAAAACGTGAAACAACGGCTAAAACGACAAAAACAAAAAAACTGGCGAAAACGAAAAACAACGAAGGAAAACGGATAAAAGGACAAAACGTAAAAATCGGGCGATAACTATTATTAACGAGGGATTAACTAGGGAAAACTATATTTTAAAAATAAGGACTAACGTGTAAAAATTATTAACGAAGGACAAACAACAAGAAACTACTTAACGTACTTAACTAACGCCCATCTAAAATAAGGTACTGCTGGTGTAATAAAAGTGACTTAGGGACTAAAGTTGTTATTTTGGGCAAACTATAGGGACCAAACGTGTAATTTTTTCTTATTTTAATATAACAAGCATACTTTGAGAATAGACCCAAAAAACAAGCATACTTTGAGAATAGATCTAAAAAACAAGCATAGAAAGGGAAAAAACTCAGTACGTTTATTATATATTTAATATATATATGTTATTATATTTATTAAATGTATAATATGTTTCACGAAATAATTTAACGGTTATTAGTTTAAATCGTTAGACGCTTTAACTAATTTTAATATACGTTAAAAATAAAAAGATGGACTTGGATGTCGGAAAATGAAACTCCCGGACCTCCTTCCAATGTGGCCAGTTATGGGAAGGTTCTAGGAGGGGAGGAGAGTGTCGATTTGTGAAAGTTGTAGAGTTGATGGTTAAACTTGGTGGACAAGTTTATGTCCTATATATACCACATATCCTTGTGGTGAGATACGTGAGATACAAAAGAAAAACAAAGTCTGTATATTCTTTTTTCATTACAACTCTTCGGCAACAGTAATACATAGAATGAAAATACTATGCATGATGACCATAGTGCATGCAAAGTCACATGCATGCAAATTATTAAATGCATGTATATTTTTTCTTACTGTACATGTTCGACAATCAGTATGATATCCCTAGGGGATTCGATCATGTGATGCCAAGATCCAATAACAAGAATACCGTGTTCCGTTGTTTAACGTGAAGCAATCGACTAGCATCGTTACGTATTTGTTTGACGTGTTTGTGTGAGCGACCGTAGAGGCATCTATTTTAGGTGCTTAGTTTCGTATTGGTTTTGTTGTCCGTTATACTAGAGATCAATTGCTAAGCAAGGTTAGGTTTTCTATATCCCTATTTATTAATTAATATTGTATTAATTATTTGTTTATTAATTACGTGCTTAACATAATTGCGATAACTAGATCCTTATCCGTTGCGTACTCGTAGAGATTAATGGTTAACTTGTTCTAAAATCCCAACAGTGGCATCACGAGCCAACTCGTTTTTGCGATTATGGGTTACACGTTTCTGATATTAATAAACATGTTTTAAAAGGGCTGCATGAAACCTAGTTTAGTTATTATGTTTTATTTTAATTTTGACAATTACATGCAATACTTGTCAATTTTTAATAAATAATAACTAGTCACACACAAATTAAAATTATATTGATAATTAGAATTAACTTGTTAATTAGTATTAATTTACATGTGAATTATAATTACCTTGTTAATTAAAATTAAATTGTTAATTAAGAATTACATGTTAAATTATAATTACTTGCTAATTAGAATTAAACGTTAATTTGTACTTATTAATTGTTAATTAGAATTATTATGATAATTAGAATTACATATTGTTAATTAAATACATAAAATTTGCGTAATTACTTGTTAATTGAGATTGCCATGCTTTTATGTGTTTTTCCGTCCACAAGACCCACTCAATTGCTTTTATGTATGTATGGGGCATCTAGGTATTGTATCCTAGTGACGGTCTTATGGTTCTCCTTTTGGAGAAGACTCGCAAGAGAACTCGGAACAATATGTGGTTATTTATATTGATGTCTATGCTTGTATGTTTGTGATTCCTATATATGCATTATTACTTGCTTTGACACCTAATTGTATGCAATATGGAATAATACATATCGCAAGCATAACATTAATCTTGGTCTTTATTTACACGCCTAAATACCATGCTCATTGTGACCTGCTATTTGATTCGTGGAAAATTGTTTTTGTAAAATAAAGTCACCTAATATATGAAACACGTTTTCAAGAATTTAAAAACTAGACGCTATGGACACTTGGGATGTACGGCTCACCCACTAGAACAAACTCAAAAGGGGTTTAAAGAAGTGAGCACAGTCTCACTGAAAGGATGTCTAAGGTTATGCTTCGGCGCTTACTTGGTCCTCTGCCTCCCCGTATGCTCGATTGGAGCTACCGTGAACCATGATGATCACTACAGTGTCATTACCAAAGTTTTAAAATTAGTGTTACAAAGTTGTTTTGCATGCTTCTTTGTACACGACTTTTACCACATTTATATGTGCATAACTATTTGTTAATATTAAGTCTATGCCACCCAACTATGGACACGTTGCACTTGGATTGACTTCTCCGTCGCATTCCAAGGGCCTTTCCAACCCATGGTAATTATTTCTCACCGTCGACTGTTATTTTTACACGCTCATACTTGGTCGACTTATATCGAGTTAACCGGTCGACCTCGACCCGAGGCATAAGATGAGAACTAAACATGATTTTGACATTATTACTTGATACTAATGCCTTAAATAGTCTCATAAATCTAAGAGTTGCATTTTGCAATTAACCGCCGCTACCTCTTGTCCTATTTTTTTACACACTGGTCAGACCTATGGTAATTAATGGGGTTGCAAGTTGGATCTTAGTCTTATTAGTAATTAATTGGGTAGTTAATTCTTTTAAGAATGTAATTATCGAAAATACTAGATTTGAACTTTGTATGTTCTGATTAATTGTGTTATTGCAACATAATTCGAAACAAATTTGTTTTTCTTTGAAAGACAAACTTAGTCTCTTTTCCTAGTAAGAAGAGTGAGACTTATACCTATCTTTTCTCCTTAGTTGACAAACTAATATAGGATTACTAATTGGTAAACTCATTAATGATCTTTCATTACCCTTTTGTGGTCTAGAGTTAATTGAAAGATAGAATATTTTGTGTAACTAGAAACATTGTATTTAGAGCTACCAAAATAAATAACATCCTGCACTTGTCACGATGTATGAGTTTAAACCGCAAAGAGTAAAGGAATTACTAGCATATGCTAGGTAATCTTCTTGGACTCTTATTATTCCTAAAGTGCTAATTGCCGTTGGGGCTTGATGAGTGTGTAAATACTCATCATTTTTTGTCAAATCTGAACTGCAAAACATTTAAAAACGCTAAAAAATGCATCAAAATACTGAAAATATCCTAAAATTGCATTTTATATGTTTCAGATGCAAAATGTTTAAAATCAGATGAAAAACGAGCAAAGTTTGTGTTGGATATAACTTTTCACATACACATCAAACCATAACACAAAGTAGCATATAGATGGAATTCTAGAGAGAGAAAGTTAGAGGTTTAGGGAACTTAGTGAAAGAAAGTGAAAGATATTATTATGAGCTCCAACTCTCTACCTTGGAAGGTAGAGAGTATTTATAGTCTTACATAAATCGCCACACAACGGGCTGTGGATCAGGCATACAGTGGGTAAAGACCCGTCCGTCCTCCACGGTGTTACTTAACTAAATACTACTTAACTTAAAATAACTACGACTACGAGCTTTCTAATGATTACATATACTTGAGGTGACCGACTCTTTAATACCCGGAATTTCTAATTCCTAACAATCTCCCCTAAGGGAGGTCACCTCAATCATGTACTAAAATTACATTGAATACAAACAGATATTACATTAAAAATTGATCTTGCATTCTTTATGTAGTGCTTTGCTTCAAGCTCGTAGTCATTGATTCTTCACATTGCATGTTTGGTTACTTCAAGTGGAGGTCTTTAACTGATCCACGTGATAGTAAATTTGAGCAGCCTATAGAGATCATCGCAATCAAAGATCTCTCGTGACATCCATTGTGGTGTTGGTATTATGTGATGTTGTGACATTCGGACCGACATGCTCACATTCTTGATCATGATATCTTCTCATCAGAGTAGCGGAAGCTTTTGTTGAATCATGATATTGGCGGCAGCCAGTAGCGAAGCTTGGAGTGAAAATATCCGAGTCATTGATGCACTAATCATGATTTCTTTTGAGTTGAATGTGTTAAGTGAGCATGCGGCTATTGATTGACCGCTTCATTCGGACACAAGCAAACGCCGGGCGCACTCGCATACAAATAATTAGCAATAAATCGCATGAAAGTGTCTTTGATCACTTTCGTTGAATTGAGGTACACGCCCACGGTTCCCGCTGATCAGACAAGTACGCTCGCGTGATCGTATAATTCAAGAATTTCCTTGACAGGGTTTCGCAATGCTTCTAGCAAATTCTCAAACCGAACATCTCAAAGAAGACAACACGGAGTGAGTGAACCAGCGAATTTGAGTCCACCGATTGATGAAAAGATATTTGAAAAACAATCGTGTATTGCTCAATAGAAATTGTTTTTGCAATATAACTAAGGTTTTAATGAAAATCAATTATCAATCATAAAACACCTTTTGATTTGAAATATCCGTACACGGTTGATGTGCTAAAGAAAAGAGTTGTTAAGCACAAAGACCGGTTTTTTAAAGGTATCCGTCAATCCCTAACTGAACTGTGATTGATTCAAGAAATTGAATCGCCCCATTGTTTCTGCTCAGTTGTCACATGGTTGATCCATATAATAGATCTCACATGCCACCTACCATGAGCTTGTTTGATGTTGGCTCTAGAAGGCTTTCCATCTTCATTGTGAGTGTAGACACATCACTCGATGTTCGCAATACCACAAGGATAATGCGTAGGACTCAAGATATAATATCTCTTTCCACATTGTGTGAAACAAAGAGTCTTCATTGAAAGTGTCCTAATGAGATTTATTGATGATCTCGTGGCTCTAGACTCAATTTTGCATATTTGGATCCCCGTTTGAGACTAGGGAGAGGGTCTCCTTCTTCAATATCAACAATCTCTAAGAGAAAGTCGATAGATAATGTCGGTTCCCGTGAGAATGAAACAAGTCCTTTTAAGAGGAACTTGAGTGGTTTGGGAAGTTGAAGTGCAGTAGGCCATCGGGTCCATGACGCCTTGTCTTCAATACCGATGTTACCATCAGTAGCATATGAATTGAACCCGGTTTTCGCCCTAAGGTTGAATAAATGGAGGGCTATTTGTTTTCACCCTTTTCTCATTCAATTCTTTTTAATTCTTCAACCCCTTCAGTTCTTACCGAGACTTCATAACTAGAACCTTTTTGGGTTTATTCCAGACTCAGCTCGGCCTTAGTCCGACTCTTCCCATATCTCATTTTTCTCCTTTTATCATCATACCTAAGGACTTCTACACTAACTAGTGGATTGTCCCTCGGTAGATCCCTCCGGTTCTGGCGGATCATGGGAACCAATACCTAACCTTATCATCCTTATATCACCGCACATAAAGTAAAGTTGGTCGGTCTATTTGGTATTGTTCATCTGCCGTTGGAACCAATTGAAAACCATTTGAAAATCAATTCGGATACTTGTGATATATTATCAAAGCATTTTGTACCTGAATTGTTTTTGATATTTTTAGAACGAGAACTCCCCTCAACATGTGCATCAAGTATTTGAAAATGTTTTGCACACGGAGGCAAGAGAAAGAATTAACTTCTTTGATTACCATTTTCTAAAGATATCAACATCACTTCCCAAATCGAATCAAGTAGATAAAGCATTTTGGGAAGGATGAGATTTTCATGATTTTGATCCCCCTCAATATGTGCTTCTAGGTTTGAAAAGAGTTTTGCACATACTAGAGGGAACCTGCACATTGAGATAAGTGATCACGTTTCAAATCATTGTGGTTTAAGATAGATGCTCCCCCTCAACATGTGCATTGAAAAATTTGAAATCGTTTGTCACATGCGAGGACATCATGTACATTCTTATAAAACCATTTACCGAATTATCAGTTTAAATCCAATTTAAATCACACATTCTCCCCCTATCACAATTATCAAATCATTTGAGATTTGTGATCTCTGATAGATTTAAATTGATTTTGAAAGCTTTTAAGGAGAATTGTGACTTTGATTATGAAAGCGTTTAAGCATAAGGATCGATTTTAAGACTTTAAACTCCATTGATAAAACATGCATGTACATCTTTTGAAAACAATTTAATGCCAAATAACTTTTTAATTTAATTGAAATCATTCTCCCCTCACTCAATGACATAGGTTGTTGATTGAGAGATGGAGATTTTGACAACTAAGTCCCGATGATTATCAAAAATAGAGACCGAGTTATTTTTCAAAGCATTTAGTTTTCAACAGATAAATGTTTATAGAATCAGAGCATGGAATTTGAAAACATGGTAAAACATAGCTCTGTTCTTTATTTTAAAACCGGGTTATTGCCTGAAAATGACAATAAACCATTTTTTTCCCTTTCTCCCAAAAATAAATTTTGATTTTTTGATTTTTTGAATTTTTAAAAAATTCGAACAACATCTAAAGTCCCGTGTCATTCTTTGAATGACAACATCAATACCGTAGATATTATCGAATCGAGAGAAACATGACAAAAAGACAATATTTTTTGAAGATTTTTCTAATTTTTCAAATTTTTATGGATTTTGAAAGTTTTATATTTTTCTATTTGATTTTTTGAAGGTTTTATAATTTTGTATTTTGTTTTTCGAATAAATATTTACAAGAGATAAATTAGTTTAAGAGAATGATGAAATGAGTACCGAGATAAAGATATCGCTCAGACGCTTGTAGAAGAAAGGAATCAACATCTCTTAAACTTTCGCCACCAAAGCATTCGAGGCTTCTAAGAAAATCGTCTGGACATGAGCCTTCTCAATTTGAATCTTTGATAGCTTCCCCCCAAACCGACAAACATCGAATAAAGACCATTTTCCTAAGAAGTATAGTTGAATACAAAGCGGTCTCATTGATTGAAGCTCAGCACCCTCAAGAACACGAGAACACCGAAGTAACAAGTTGAAACATTGATCGCCTCAGTGGTTATCAAATCCGGATTAACTGATTACGACCGATCACATGAACCTGCTGTGCATCCCCGATGTACACCTTACTATTCGAGATTGACCAGCTTGTCTATTTAGGGGAACAATATATCAACATCTTCATTTTACCAAGTGCATTCCACTTATATAACATATAACCAATCAGCACATAATGTACACATGTACCCAACAAGAGTAGAGACGATGACATCCATGTAACATGTTGAGTCACTAATCATCTATGTGGATGTCAACTCTGAAATAACTGAATTAGCTCGATCAAGTGAACATGTTGTGCATATAACCGGAAGCACTTTATCATAAACCGTATATAAGATGTCGATAGGCGGTATCATCTCACGTTCCAAATATTCTTCTCACATTTCTTCCAATCCAACAACATCAAGTAACATAAACCAAAGGTCTTCGAGACCACTTCCCCAAATAGTTGGAATAATATATCCTTCCCCCAAATGGTTTTGATACCTCATAATCAGCAAAACATAATATATCCATAAACTTGAAATCTTGTGAGAAGAACTCAAAAAGCCCAAATGAATCCTCGTGAGAATCAATGCTACATAAACTCTCTATGGCTATCTTTATCAACCCATATGTAGACAATTTGAAGTGACCACTGTTGAAGAAAAACCCAATATACCAAACTTTAAACTGAAGTCGAATTTCAGCATTTGTGTCTTAAGCTTGCACTTAAAGATGGAAGAACGGTGTCGAGAATCTATGCTTCAAGCAAATCTCTAAGTACTCACACTCAAACAAGGTATGAGACATTAACACCTCTTGATATTATCCACATCGTCATCTGCATGTGACACTGAGTAAAACAACGTAACTCCTATTAGTGATAGTTAACCGTGTTTTCAACCATCTACTCCATCGCCTGGTAACTAGATAAACCAAGCCTTCAACTCAAATTCTTAAGCCCGAGCAAGTTATCAAATAAGAACACGCCTTTGTGAAGGTCAACTTCAATCTCAAATAAGTAATAAATGATTAACTCGAAGTAATCAACTTGTGTCAAATGCCCAACATGTGAATAAACATACAACCGGATGTACATTCACCCAGTGAATGAACCGGAACAAATGATGCCTCAACATCAATGTATTATTCCTAAAAGTATTCATGTAGAGACGACGGAGGATACACCAATAACTTCGAGCGGATGAGGTAGACATTTTCCTTGAAGTTCATGTGGTTGATTTATAGCATGCACGATGTGAGGAACAATAATCCATGAAGATTTGGCAAAGGAATACCAAAGAGTGGATCATTATTCATGAACAATAATCCGTGAAGATTTGGCAAAGGAATACCAAAGAGCGGATCATTATTCATGAGTGCAACCGCAATATTATGATAATCATTATCAACGCCTTGAGGAATAACTGGAGATAGGGCTTTTGAGTAGTCTGAGTTGTACTTCTTTGATGATCATCAAACATATCTTGAACTCATGAATCACATATTCTTTGATGATCATCAAATATTCGCTAGCGGTTGTAAATACTCATCAAACATATCTTGAACCAATGAATCCCAAACAATAAATCCCATTTATCCTTAGTGAGTGAAACATTAGGCGTTGGAGGAGAGTCATCAAACTTTAAAAAAATGAATCCCAGTTATCCTTAGTATATCCACTCTTCATCAAAAAGAATATACACTCATCATCATCAAAAATTAAGTCGTATAACCATTATTCAAACATCCATCATCATGTAGTATATTCACTCTTCTCTCCCTCAAAAATTGCATCCGAAGTTGTCATTTTTGATTTAACAAGTGAATAAGAGTATACACCAATGAACGCAGATCCACTTGATGACTGAATGAGCGTGGAAAAACATGAAGCTTGTTGATGAAGAATGTAGATGAGTATGACCATTCATGAGAGAATTTCTCTTTAGCTGAAGATAAAGCGCACAGAAGAGCGTACACTTTTCTTTTCTTTGAGGTACGGGGCCTGAAGTGTTATCTGCAGACGCCATTATGATGAAGTACGAGGCCTGAACTGAATTGAACAGACGTCATAATGATGAAGAACGAGGCCTGAACTGATGTGAACAGACGTCATAGCCGAAAGAATATCAAGATTGAGTTACTTGAACCCGTGAGTTATGAGATATCAATCCATTTGTAATCCATACTTTAAGCCAGTCCATGTTTTGAAGGATCGAAGTATTGGCAGAATCGAGGAAGGACTACCTGCACTAACATTACAAGCTTGATTGCATATATATTGGTTAGTGACATTAGTATCCAAACCCTTTGGTGTTTCACGGTCAACCTTGATTTTGTCATCAGAAAACAGCTTTTCGGTAGGAATCCACCTAAGTCCAGTATCCTTAAACATTCTACCCGATGCTATCCACTTATGGCAAGGTCTAGGATTGTATGGCTTCTTATGCATAGTGGAAGACTTATCCATGTTCCTAGTTTCCAAAGATTTAGCAGTTGGTATCCATCTAGGCGAAGTTTTTGGCTTGTTTTGCTTCACAACATGTTGAACCTTAGTCATGTTAGTAGTCTTAGTGGATTGTACCTTAGCATGTGAATAAGGAGAATTTCTAGTTTTGTTTTCTACATGCTTAGCATTCTTATGCACATAACTACTATTAGATGCACGCCAATCCCTAGTCTTTTGAGTGTTCCTAGGTAGTGGTTTACAACTACTAGTAGTGCCTTGAAATCTCGTAGAATTCCTCACCTTAGGTCTTGCACCTAAAATTCCGTCTTTTTCGAATCGTGCCTTTTCCTAGCTTTTTCTAGATAATAGTTCTTCCACAAGTCATTCATATCATATGAATTCTGGGTTTTTATGCTTGGTTTTGACAATCGTTTCGAACTAATCCTAGAGGTGCCGAGTAGAAGTGGCTACGTGTTGAGGGTTAACGGAGCTAGAAGCCTTATTCTTAGGTAACTCGTGAAGTGACCGTTTTGACAAAACTTGTTTCTCATCAACTTGGGAGGCAAACCGTGTTTTTGAAAATTTTGGTCGTTCGGATATAAACGCAAAGTAGGTCGCCTAACAATGGACCGTTTCTAATGGGATGAGAAACCTGGTTTCCCAAGGTTGATGGTTTTGTAAACTTAGTATTCACACTTTTCCCTACAGTTTTCCTAAGCTCATTTTTTAAGGCAACAATAGTGAAACTCTTTTCCTGAAGTTGAGCTTTGAGATCATCAATTTTAGCTATCAAAGAGTTTGTTTGTTCTATCTGATTTAGTTCTAGCATCTTTGACCGAGTCACTTAGTTCTATGTGATGCTTTCTCAAAGACTCATTTTTCTTTAGTAATTTAGCCACATAAATTGACAGTTCATTATTTCTTGTTATAATAGCATCAATGTCTTGTGTATTCATGACTAAATTACTTTTCTCATTCAAGACAGAGATATGTTTCTTCAGATTGTAAATGGTTGACTCTTTGTCTTGAAGCTGAGCTTTCAAAGTGTTAATTTCAAAAAGTTCACGGAATTCAGGAAGTTCCGGTTTTTTACATGGTTTGTTAAGTTGAAAACTTTCTTCTTTACTCTGAATCGCGATTTCAAGTGAAATGCAATGTTTTTCAAGATTTGAGAATTTGTTTGAAAGTTCATCAAAAGCCTTCTTATCAACCATATCTTTTGTTTTGAAACACTTAATCTCAGACTCAGCCTCGAGAATGAACATTTATGAAAGTTATGTTCAGCATCATGATCAGTTTGTTTAAGTACTTTAGTAGATGCACTATGTTGAACAAAGAAGGTACCTCATTACATGACTCTGTTCAATTTCGTATGATATATGCATCCACATCATGTGTAACAAGAGTCACTGAACACCGGGTTGTTTCAAGCTTATCTCGTCTCGAGCCTCAGATTCAGTGTCAATGATCCAACATCTCGTGCCATACCGGTCTCAACACAACAATTTATTGATTGTACCCAGAGATTCATTCGCTTTTCGATTACAACATCCACTTCTTGTGAGACAGAGTCACTGAAGCAGCCTAGTTACATCATTCTTGTTGTTTCTGATATTCTGATTCAGAACACCCGACCTTTCGATACATTACCCGACTTATCACAAATATCTCTCAACTATACCCGACTCTCATCTACTTTTGCATCTTTCTCGTAACTTCCTCAATATACTCTCCACATTATCCATGAGATGGATAAGTGTCTCCGTGAACACATTAATTTCCATTCCAAAGTGTTCTTGAAGGACATTTCAGTCATGTCTTGATCATAATCAGATGTGAATTCCTTCTAATGAATGACTGAAAGTGTTTGTAGATCACTTGAAGTGCACTGAACTATCCTTATGAACCTTTTCTTTGTCAAGTTGTAGCTCCAATTGCTCTAGGTTTAACAGCAGAGTTCCTGTTAATGTGGATAAGTCCTGACGAAAGAGGGCAATACATGTTCGTCCATTGATGTGGGTAGAAGTAACATGAGGTGAGAGTGAAGTTTTTGATAAGGTTCAATGCTGCTTTCCTTTTGCATGGCATTCTGTAGCATTGACTGGTGCATTTCGGTCTTTTTAGAGTCTGAACCCGGAGATATCACAACCTTATTGATTGATTCAATCATCTTTAATCGTTCAGTGTAGCATCCATTATCATTATTATCCACAGCATCATACAATTTAAGCACTTCTGAGATCACTGTCTCAGTAGAGTAAGACATGATGTGTTAAGATGACTGATGGATCGATACAATGAAAGACGATTGAGTGATAGGACTTTAGATTGTTCGTAGGAAAAGCTGAAATGTTGATGGGTTGAGATTTGGATTGGTTGATGCACGTTTTTACGGAGAATTTTTAGGTCTAAAAACTTAAAAGCTCAATAACTTCCTTTCAGAGGGGATTTGGGCCTCGAAAAATTCGTTTCACGACATCGTCGTGAAACCTCACAATATTTAGGTCGTTTCGTTTTGACGTATTTCGCTGAAACGGAGTTACGGATCAAAAGTTATGACCGTTTGAAGTTTTGACGTAAAAAGTCAACTTTGGTCAAAATTCTTCTTCGTAAAAATCAACCAAGTCGCTATAACCCTTGAACCAAGTCGCTAAGTAGCAACTCGCTAAATCACCAAATCGCTAAGCACCAAGTCGCTAGAAGATAATGCACCAAGTCGCTAACACCTAATTCGCTACACCCCCAAGTCGCTAAAGTCCCAAGTCACTAGACAAATGCAAGTCGCTAAGTAGTAACTCGCTAATGCTCAAGTCGCTAGCAAAATTTTGGCAGCAATTCGCTACTCAAGTCGCTAAAGATACAAGTCGCTAAAGAGCAACTCGCTACCACCAAGTCGCTACCCGTAGTGGAGAGTCCACTACTTGTACTGTAAATCGCTAGATCTAAGTCGCTAGGTCAAAAACTGTAACTCGCTACAAATTTGTAAAGCAAGTCGCTACGAAGAAAGTAATCCGTGAGTTAAGTCGCTAGCAAGAAAAACCACATAAACATCACTTTTCAATCCAAAAACAACCCAACCAAGATGATTTAAGTTTACCAAATGAAAACCTACACACTTGTGATGATTCTAAACATAAAAGTACTAACAAAATCCAAACTTTAACACAAGAAATCAACCAAATGATGCAAAAACCACTAAACTTTTTCAAACTCAAAAACCACCTAAACACCACTAGAAATCCAAAGATGTGCAAGATATGATCTAACCATGGCTCTTGATACCAATTGTTGGATATAACTTTTCACATACACATCAAACCATAACACAAAGTAGCATATAGATGGAATTCTAGAGAGAGAAAGTTAGAGGTTTAGGGAACTTAGTGAGAGAAAGTGAAAGATATTATTATGAGCTCCAACTCTCTACCTTGGAAGGTAGAGAGTATTTATAGTCTTACATAAATCGCCACACAACGGGCTGTGGATCAGGCATACAGTGGGTAAAGACCCGTCCGTCCTCCACGGTGTTACTTAACTAAATACTACTTAACTTAAAATAACTACGACTACGAGCTTTCTAATGATTACATATACTTGAGGTGACCGACTCTTTAATACCCGGAATTTCTAATTCCTAACAGTTTGAATAATTGGCAGTTTCAGTCCCCCAAGTTTCAAAAATTGTCAGAAATAGTCCCTGAGCACATAATTTCAAAAGAAAATCACCAAAGGTCCTTTTAAAATCATAACTTGTCAAAATTAGTCCTTTGGTGAAAAATATCAAAAGTTTTGAGAAATTACAAAATTGGTCCTTCAAGTTTAAAAATTGGCAAAAATGGCCCTTGGAAATTGGAAAATGTCAAGTTTGGTCCTTATACTATGGAAACTTGTCAATTTTGGTCCCTTAGAGCAACTTTGCAAATTTGGCAGATTTAGTCCTTGATATTTCAGAATTTACAACATAGGCCCTTGTTTATTAACTCTTAATACCCATTTGGACCTTGTCATAAACCCATGGACCACTGCCATTAGCTTTTTGAACCCAGCCAATAACCTTTTGGACCCCCCTTTAATATTAAAGCCCCAGTCAAACTTATCCAATCAAACCCAAAAACCCGCCCCTTGGATTCTTCTTCTTCACCCACTCTCTGCTCCTCTGCCAAACCTCACCTCACCTCCACCACTCATCCTTCACCTCCTTATCACTCCACCAACACAAAACATCCAAAATGCATTAAAAGCCTCTTCAACCTAACACTCAAACTCCCCAGTTGCTATATCTCCTTTTTCCCGCCAAAAAATTCATCAACGGTTTAAATCTTCTCCAATCATCCAAAGGCTGAGATTAGTGGTGGGAAATGCTCAGGAAGCAAGTGGGAGTACTTTTGTTAATAAAAAAAGAGGAAGGGAGAGAGACCAAGAAAAAAGAGAATGAAGACCATTCCAAAACCTAGTATAAAGAGAAGTCCTTGTAGCCTTCAAAAGGTAGTAGGTTTTAAATTTAAAAATAGTTTTTAGTTTTTTTACTCAGTATTGTAATCTTTTTTCAGTTAATGAAAGTTTCTTTTCTGTCTAAAATTTCTTACTTGCAATTCTGTGCTTATTAGAGTATTAGCTTATTCCAAGTTTCAAAGTGCTTTTTTATATAATTCATTAGTTTTAGTATAAAGTCTTTTACAAAAATACCGTGAGTTTGCTTTGAAAAAATCAGTTTTCAAGGCTAAACACCCTTTTAAAGGGGTGTTTGGCACTAGCTTATTTCTCATCCAAAAACAAGTATTGTACCACTTTGACTCTTAAAGTCAAAGGCCCTTCAATGTTTTCAAGTTAGTTTTATTATCCTTAATCTGTTTTAACAAATATTTTGAAGTTTGGTTAGTAAATTTTTTTTTCTGTCTTAAAAATCTACACAGAACAGCAGCCCTCGCTGCTGTTCAAGGGCTTGTTTGTAGCTTATTTTTCATCTAAAACTTTTTCCAAATTGCCTTTTCTTGCATCTCACATACCCAACTCAACATAGCATTAGTTTATTTGTACTTAGAATACTTTAGTTTAGCTTAAATAGCACTAGAAATCTGTCATTTGCCCATTTTCGTTAACTGGTTCAGCAGCATAATGGTCCAATGGGCTCCATTCTCAGATTTTTCATTTGCTTATTACTTGGTATTATAAGCTAAAATTTGGTATGCTTAATCTAGGCTAGGTTGAGGATTGATAAGTGAATTTTGTTAAATTTTGTGACTGCTTTTTAACAGCTTATTTTGCCCTCAAAGTAGCCCCCTTGGACTGTCTTGCTGTCCCATATCAGCAACTGTAGCATCCCTTAGTTTAGCTTATTTCATATCCCCTTTAGCTTATTTAGGATTTTTATTGGTCATTAGTATAATTAGGCTAGGTTAGTTCCCTTTTGTGCCTTTTAGTGCTTAGTTGTAGCTTATTATTAGCTTATTTGCTCAATTTTAGCTCTAAGATCTCCTTTAGTATAAACATCTTTGCCAAATGCTTATCCCCTTATTTCCTTAGTCTCTTTCATTTAACTTCAGCTTATTGTAGTTGTACATTGCTTGAGTTCTCATACCTTTGCTTATTTGTTGCTTGCTTGGGCTTAAAAAGAAACTGAAATGGGTGTTTGAGTTGTTTTGCTTTACTGTCCAAAACAGTAAGCAATAAGCAGTCCAAACTGCTTATTGCAATCTCTTCAAAAGTTTAGTCTTTACAAAAAGTGCTTAACTTGACCTTATTTATAAGTTGCAAAAAGAAAATTTTGAAAAAAAATAATAATTGCAAAAAGGTGCCAAGGCACCAGGTTCGAACTCAAGCCTCTTGGCTCACCACACACACTCTCCAACCATCTGCCCTTGGGTCTTCTTTGTGTTTAACTTTACACATTTAATTACTTAAGGACATTTTGCATTTTGAACTTATAAGCTTCTTTAGCTTATTTGCTGCTTATTTTACAAAGCGACCACCACCTTTTTCATTTTTCTTAGAATCAGTAATGTTTAAAGTAGTTTCTGTGATTTTTTTTAGATTTTTCAAAATTAGTTTAGTATTTTTAATTAATTAATTAGTTTAAATTAGTATTTAATTCATAATAAAAAATATAAAAGTCAAAAAAATATAAATCTTTTTTCTAAAATTTTCTTTTGTCATATAGTAAGTAATAAAATTGTTTTTACACTCGTAGGACTTTTATTTTACAAATTTTACGTTTTTACTTGCTTGACTTGCGTAATTTTTATACTTAACGTACGTTTTCATTTTAAGTCACGTTTTTAGATAATTTAAGTTTACGTTTTAATTAAAATAGTTTATTCAAGTTATTTTGTTTTATAAATCATAGAAAAACATCAATTTAAATATAGTGATAGCGTTTATTTAATATATTTTAACTTTTTAATTTTCTTTAATTTGCATTTAAGTCGCTGTAATTTATTAACTTTTTCTTTAGGTTTAATTATCCATCCAAATCCTTGCTGATCACTATCCTTAGTGATCATTCTATAATCTGATCAAGTTTTTGATACACCATTGAGTCTCCGTGGGACTTAACGACCCGGGAATCCCCTATATTCTCCAGATCTTCATTGCATTCGTGTCCGAGCCGTTTTAAGTTTCTTACGGTCGGCCATTCACAAGTGGCCGGTTTGTGTGAGAAAACTTGACGGTTGGGAACGAATCAAGGGGCTATGTAGACGATAAAGGAGGAATGCATGCTAAAGATTCAAGTTAATTGAATAATATAATGGCTAGTCCATTTTCTACATAAGTAGAACTTCATATACTCTGCTCAATACCTAAGTACATGCTACTCGTAGGCAATTGAAGAGAATAGGAAAGTATGTAAAACTGCTATATGTTTTCTACTGGAAATGTAACACTTACAATGTTGACAAATCCAGTGGGAGCAGTTGCATTTATAATTGAAATATCATTCATGTAATGTTGTCAATTTCAGTGGGAGCTACGGGATTTATTTCCTGTTAGTCACCCATATCATTTCAAACTAGCTTTGAAATAATCCATTACTTTCAGAATATGAACAACCATTTCTTAAAGGAAAATTGCATTTTATTTTATAAGATAACACGTTGCCTTCCTGTTGTCGCTTCCTGAAATGTTATCTATAGAATAATAATCCACAATTCCTTATTACAGGTTATGGTTCTGAAACTACTTATGATATATATGACATTATCATATTGTTTGAACAATCACGTGTTGTTTGTTTTCATAATATGATGTTGTACCTTACACAAGTGGGAGAAATCTCAAAATGTGTGCAAGGAACAACAAGATTATTGGTATCTCTTGACCGCAAGGTAAGAAAACTAATAAATCTACTAGGACTTAAACACGTTAGTTGTTTAATGCCCTACTACATGTAAATAAGAATTCTACTAGGACTTAAACACATGAGATGTTTATTGCCATACTACATTCTAATAATGATTCTATTAGGACGTGAACACGCTAGATGTTTGTTGCCCTACTACGTTCAAATGTCATAATATAGTGTAAAGATACTTCAACATTTGACTACATGTTTTAGTCAACATAATTATGGTTATATTATAATGATCATAATTCTGAAGTATAAAATTAACTTGAAATTACTATAGAACTCAATAGTTTGCGTTCATGATTACTTTTGTTAGTATAATTTACCTTGAATTAGTCAATGACTTATAACATAAAGTATATATAGTAAATGTGTTATGTCTTATAGTTAACACATAAACATGAGGCTTTGAATTATTCAAAGACTTATAATGTATTATTGAAATGTTCTGTTTTCTTGTTAACACATGAACATATAATCCTTGAACAGTTCTGTCTTCTTGCGAACACGTGAACATAAGGTACTTGTATTGTTCAACGAATATACATTATTGCATGCACTTGGTTCGTAAACACTTTATATGCAATTTGGCTTGACCCAATTGACAAGTATTTGGTCCCAAGAGAATTAAGTTATCTATAGAATTTTGATATAGTTTCACAATTCTAATAACTCATAGGATACAAGTTCATTATGGTATGTCTAATGTGTTCGATCAAACCTTATTCATATTGTTTAGTTTCTGATAGCTTTAATTGCTCTACCTCCAAAAACATATCAAGGTTAGAAATTGCGTGTGTCATTGATACACTCAATATAGTTCAAACCTAGAAGGTATTCAAGACAACCCATAACTGAAAACCCTAATTCATTAGGGATTTGAGGTTTTACTATTCAAACCAATTGAATCATAAACCCTTTTGGATTTTTGATTTTTCTACACTTCCTAGCTTGAAGATTGTAGTTTTGGTGTTCTTCCTAGCTTGACGAAATACAAAACTATTGCTAGAATTTTTGGTTAAAGAGTGATACTAAATTAGAGTTTTTCTATAAACCCTAATTTGAGTTGTTGGAAGGAATTCCATTATATCTTGATTTAAGTTCTGAATTTGTTAAATCTTATGAAGCATTTTATTAACAAATCTTGAGATGAGAACTTAAAATGTATTTTGTGGTTCTCCGTAAGGAACAATTTATTGTTGCTTAAATACTAAGTATTTAGAGACTTGTCTCTACTTACAAAAGTAAGTGGGAGCATATACAAATCTCAAAGTTATTTGAGAACAAAATACTTAACCTTCTAAAATGCATTTATTAATGTCATACTAAGGTTAAACATGAAAATGTTGACCGAAGTATAATGATTACTCTCATTCATAAATCCGCAAGGATGCCTCATCACTTGAAGTGATATATTTTATTATCAATGCTGAGGGATATAAGTTAGGAGATTATTGTAAATCAGCTAACTACTAAAATACATTATCACATCTTGAATCTGATAAATATTTTAGAACTATGAATGGCAAGATGCAGTCCTTAAAAGGCAAATCAAGTTTTGTGATTGATAGTTATTTCACCTAACAGTTAACCTATGAGGTTGGAATGAGTTTCTTTTGAAGAAAGACTCACAAGGACAAAATTGTATACATATTAATGCATGGCATTCTATGAGAAGTTTTTAATCATACTTAAGCAATTGACTGTGATTAAATTTTCTTATATATACATGCATTAATTGTATAAAGATATTTAATTGTCATAAATGTGATTTGTATGTGGAATATGACAATTAGATTTTATAACTCTTTCTTTATGATTACCTTTTGTGAGGACGGTGTGTAATCAAAAGGGTTATGAATTTATATTATCTTTATGTAGTATACGAAATTTGAGCAATCCATTTTTGAATTGGATCATGCATCTAAGAGCTGAGATCTTGAATTTAATTATAATATGATTCTAATTGAATTAAGATAACTCTTGAGTACATCTGACATTGAGTGGGAGCATTGTGTTTATCCTTAAAATTTACATGTTGAATATATCATTCTATTTAAGCTAGATATTGATCCTTAAGCTTAGAATGAAAATTCACTTGGAATTTAGGGAATAAAACAAACAACCTTGGAATAGATGTTTATATGGAATAAACAAATGTGGAAAATTAAGTCTGACACAAATGCAATATATCATTCAAGCAAGTCTTCAATGATATATTTCACTTGGAATAATTT
This sequence comes from Chrysanthemum makinoi, assembly GCA_910596185.1. NCBI lineage: Eukaryota > Viridiplantae > Streptophyta > Magnoliopsida > Asterales > Asteraceae > Chrysanthemum > Chrysanthemum makinoi. The sequence goes on from OU343223.1 coordinate 12,272,397, forward strand.
ACATGGATGGAAACCTTGTGTTTTTAAACTAAGGGTTCATCATGTATATAATATACTGTGTATAAGACTAGTTGTTGCTTTTGTACAAGAACAAAATGAGCTGACAACAACAATATCTAATTGAGAGTGTTTAGATTATTGTTTTTATAAAAGTTTACGAATTATAAAGCATAGTGTTGTATAAGTACAAATGATGCAAGAGAATTATTAATACTAGTTGTAGTAGGATTTCATCTTTTATGATAAATCTGCTAACTAGCTATGCTCAACATAGAGCATTGTTGCATTACACATTAATGAATGAGAATACTTTACACTTTTAGAAAACTGTAAAGATGATGTCAAGATGTCGTTGATTTCTAATACCTCATGCAAGGTAAGGCGACATCTCCATACTATAATTCTTGCAATAGTATGAGCATATGAGATAAGACACTCATCTTATATTTCAAATCTTTCACTATAAGTGATATTTTGAAATAAGTATTCGGAAAGTTTATTCAGATGACTATTTAGTTTTTCTTTTAAAGAAAGGTTGAAAATGTTGGAAACATTAGGCTTCAACTTACTAAATGAGTTTCATGCATATCTGTTTTAGTATTTGGATAATTGGGATTGAAAGACAATTTTTACTTTATGATGAATAAAGATACTTGGTATTTGTTATTCATTCATATAATAATTGTTATCCTATATTTTCATGTTTAATCCTTGAATAATTTTTATTATTCTAAATATGTCCATTGTCGGTTAACAATATGGGAATATTGTTATAATAAGGCAAATGTGAGTGTTGGTTATAATTCTAACGAGAATTCGGATTGTTCCCACCAAACTCATATGTATTCACTAGAGATGCATATTGGATTCCCCAACTTTCAAACATTTACTTTTGGATCCTTGTCATAAGTAAAATATTGAAAATGGTTTGTTATCTTCATCCTTAGACTTGAGATACAAGCAAGTTCTGTTATGTGTGGATATCACTTTTGTAAGTATAAGCAAAACGCTATCTGAATAAGGTAGTTATAAAAGCTATATTTGAGTGATGTGAAAGCAGCATCCACAACACTTGTAGTCAATAAAGGATTTGTTACTCCACTTGTTATGTACAGAAAGATACCATGGCCTCTCCATTTAATCGATAACTGTCTCGCCAAACCCAAAGGGTAATGCAAGATGATTCTTGATTACATTTGGTATATCCGAATTAAAATCTATAACGAGATTCTAAATGGTTAAACTATATGGAATGATTTGAGATCCATAATCCATGGTTTAACGGTATCTATAACAAAGGATGATTAGAGCAAGACATTGAATGACCATGCTACTGAGAAACTTTTACAAAACTATTCTCTCAGACACCTTTAGTTTAAATAACGAATGTGAGTGTTGCTAGACGTTTCTGTCGTTGGTATATGTGCTATCTGCTACTCCAACTCCCAAGTGGGAGCTGTTGGAATATGGTAGTTGGATTAGCTTAATACGACTAAAGGTGTGTGAGCCTATTGGGGGCACACACATTAAACATTAGAGTACGTTTATTATATATTTAATATATATATGTTATTATATTTATTAAATGTATAATATGTTTCACGAAATAATTTAACGGTTATTAGTTTAAATCGTTAGACGCTTTAACTAATTTTAATATATCGCTAAAATAAAAGATGGACTTGGATGTCGGAAAATGAAACTCCCGGACCTCCTTCCAATGTGCCGTTATGGAAGGTTCTAGGAGGAGGAGAGGTGTCGATTTGTGAAAGTTGTAGAGTTGATGGTTAAACTTGGTGGACAAGTTTATGTCCTATATATACCACATATCCTTGTGGTGAGATATGAGATACAAAAAAAAAACAAAGTCTCAGTATATTCTTTTCATTACAACTCTTCGCAACATGAATACATAGAATGAAAATACTATGCATGATGACCATAGTGCATGCAAAGTCACATGCATGCAAATTATTAAATGCATGTATATTTTTCCTTAGTGTACATGTTCGACAATCAGTATGATATCCCTAGGGGATTCGATCATGTGATGCCAAGATCCAATAACAAGAACACCGTGTTCCGTTGTTTAACGTGAAGCAATCGACTAGCATCGTTACATATTTGTTTGACGTGTTTGTGTGAGCGACCGTAGAGGCATCTATTTTAGGTGCTTAGTTTCGTATTGGTTTTGTTGTCCGTTATACTAGAGATCAATTGCCAAGCAAGGTTAGGTTTTCTATATCCCTATTTATTAATTAATATTGTATTAATTATTTGTTTATTAATTACGTGCTTAACATAATTGCGATAACTAGATCCTTATCCGCTGCGTACTCGTAGAGGTTAATGGTTAACTTGTTCTAAAATCCCAACAGTTCTGCCTTCGGTTATTGTCATGATGCTAACAAAAACAAATACTAAAAGCACACAGATGACTGTTTTGTTGTTGATACTAGCCATAACGTATACTTTGATGTTGTAAATGATTAAGAAAATGAATTTGCTTTGATCAGTGTTAATCCATTTATAGAACTCATATCCTATAACAAGCCTAACACATAAACCAAATTAACAACATAAGTAAATATCAATTTGATCTAACCAATGAAATCAATAGCTATAACTACAAAAACAAACATAAAAAATCCGATAAAAATTTGGATTTCGTCAACTTTAAACTTACATAGCATACTAACAATGTCATATTTTATTCATGTTCGAACATTGTTGCAATTATATGAGTTGAAAGCAAAAGCCACAGCTACATCGTGTCTCATTAGTTTGTTCTCAACCTTATTCCCAACACATAAGAGGACAATCGCTCTATCATGTACAATCAAAGTTCCATTATGTTTCCATAGAACCTGTCTTATTTAAAACTTGTAAAAAGGTAAAAAGTTTTACATTTTTTGCCTCTAGCTTCTCGTTGGATGGCTTTTTGTCTTCTATACATGTAAATGTATAAATGAATCATTGAATCTTGATACAGGATACGATATCATAGCAGGCATGCGACGTGTTGTGAAGATTTAATGCCTAGAACAACCCAAGCTCATTGCGCTATTGTAATCACATCATGTAGAGACCAACCTTAATTAAGCCAGTGTAGTACTATCCCTACCACCAAAATAATTATACGAATACGAGTATAATACTCAAATAAATTAGCAATGGTCACTTATAGTCAAAAGATTACCGGCCTAACCTCCCTACATATATAACACTAGAGGTGTACACTTAGGCTAAAGCCTAAGACCGGTCTGAGGCCCGGTCCCAAAAAGCTTTCTTTTAAGCACGGACCGAACCACTAGTCTCCATCGATCCCAATATTTGCCTACAAAGACCGGATTGGACCAGGCTAACCCCAAGGCTTAAAAAAGACCATGGTAAAGCCCGAAAGACCGTGTTATTTAAAAAAAATAAAAGAAAAGCCAATTTCTTTTATATAAAAATGGCCGGAACTACTTGTAGTTTTGTCTTATATTTTCTCTTATTAAAGAGATAAGAAAAATAATTGTTATGTCTACTTGTATGCCTAATGATCTAAAAGATATAAAAGAAATAAAAGTGTACTACACTACAAGAAAAGTGGCTTTTTAGGACCCCCATAAGCTTCATAAAATGGTACTTTTTACACTACTAGAGATTGTGAAATAGAGCCCCCTTAATAGAGCCCGGTTTTAGTTAAAAACGGGCTCTATGAAGATTCCATGTTTTAAAAAAGGGTATAAAGCCATGTTTCCTTTTACAAGACCGGGCTCTATGTTGACAAATATTTGATGCTTCTTTATCAAAACCTACTCTATTCCCTTGTATTAGAGCCATGTTTTCTTTTAAAAACCGGCTTTATCAAAAACATTAGAGATCCTGTTTCATTTACAAAACCGGTTGTATCAAGTGTTTTTGTAAAACTTTAACATTGGCGGTTCAAATTGAAACATAAATACTCAAATCTTTTGAGCGGGTTATTTCCGTCCCCAATTTTCATTACCTTCAAAACACACTCAACTTTTTCCCCCTTTCCATTTGACAAACCCTAACCCTACCCTCATTTAACCACCGTCACACACCAAAGACCATCACCTACCGTCGCACACCATTACCGTCACAGGCCACCTTCATCACGCAACCAAGCCATTAATAAACTAATCCAATTAGGAGGTATCAAACTGCTATAATTGATGTTGTTGTTCAATTAATGTTTTTAATATTTCATTAATGTTGTTCTTAAGTTTGTTGTGTTTGTTTATATGTTTTTTGTATTGTTTATAATTTATTTGTAGAGTTTGGGAATGTTATTGAATTCGGTTATTGATGTGAGCTGTTATTTGGGTTTAAAATGAATTGCGTAGTACATGTATTAATGTATTCCAAATAAATTATACAGTAACTACTCATTAAGTGATTTAAATTTTTATTAATGAGTGATTTTAATTTGGTTCTCTTGATGCATAGCATAGGCTCACTCGAGGAGGTATCATCTCCTGAAAAGAAGATACAAAAGAAAGGTAAGAACAAAGCAATAAGAGATGCTAAGCTAATGATTGAAGGATATTGATAAAAAAAATTCACTGTAAACAATATCATAGACCCACACATGGCAACAGTAAGCACATAAATTAATAAGCTAGAATGGTTGGCAATAGTAGCACGTTAACATTGTTTAACTATATTATATCCACAGTTAGATGCTCTACAAATAGCCATTACTAGATAGGTTGGTTTAATATGCCTGATTGCACAAAATCAGGACAAATATTGTATTTCGTTTGTATTATCATGTATCAACACAATATCATGGATCCTGACATAATTCAAGGGTTGGCAGGCTAACCTAGTGTTTTTTGCATCTAGGAACAAGATGATTATATCTAGAATGGACGATGATAGTCGTGAATGATCATGTATATGAACAGTATACCGTACAGATGATAGCCGTACAAATATGTTTGCAAACCGATGACAAAATGGTATGATCACGTAGTCCAGCAATCATGCTTATGCACTCGTCCCGTCGCAATAGTCGTGCTTTATGCAAATCTAGACTACGTGCTTTTGTGACTCAGCCCGATCCGACATGCTTCAAAAACGATTGTAACATATTAACATCTAGCTCGCAAGCATTTCTTTAATATTCGGGAATACGTAATATATCGTTAAGTGATTCTAAAACCCATTTCTTTAACAACATTGAACGAATATGTGTTTTTAGATAACTATGTGCAAGTTGTAGAGGCTTTAAAGTTTTATTAATGAGTGATTTTAATTTGGTTAAACAATAAAAGTTTTATTAGACGCACTTTGGCCAATTGTAGTGTTTGGATAAGCTAAAAGTTTAGGCTTGTGGACTTAAAAATCACAAAGGCATTCATCAGCTTTGGTCCTGAGTTCACTGTAACACTTACTGTTGATGGATTGTGGTTGCTAAATCATTTGGTAAATTACATTTTATTGGTAATGTTAGTTATTTTTATGCTACAATAATAAGCATAACAATGAGTCAATGAGGTTGATTATTCAACATCAACATCTTTTCCTTTCAATAACGAAGCAATGGCTATATAATATCAACCAAACCAATAAGCCACGTAAAAGCCATTCATGTCGTGTGTGCCCATATTTTCCTGCTCATTCTTTATTACCTCACTTTGTAATGATACTTCGTTCTTTCTTTCGTGCTAATATTTTTCAATATGTTGATGTTAGGGTTTAGTTGAACCGCCAATCAGTGAAGGTACTCATGAGCATGTTCAAGGACAACGCTTGGTTGTTCTTTTTAGTGTCCCATAACGAGGTACATGTTTGTTTTTGTAAAGTCTTATGTAGAATGCACATTAATTTACAACCATCTAGAAATTAATGAAACAGATGCTTATTATTAGATTAGGTTGTTTTGGGAATGCAAGATCAAGCTTCATTATTAGATTAGGTGCTGTTTAGGATTGAAATGGAAAAATGGCATGTATAGTTAGTTGCCATATATGTTATGTATATGTTAGTTTTTTTTATGCTACCATAATAAGCATAACAATGAGTCAATGAGGTTAATTATTGAACATCAGCAACTTTTCCTTTCAATAATGAAGTAGTGGTTATATAGTATCAACCAAACCAATAAGCCAGAGGTCATTTTATAAGGAAAACCTCCATATATGTTCCGTATTAGTTAGTTACCTAATATCCTAAAGGGTTCACAAGAACGTAACTACATCAGAGGCCATTTTAGTCCATTTATTTACAGTAACTCTCTATTTATTTAGATATTCCACAACATCTACTAAAACCGCTACGTTCTATAAAATTAATCCTCAATCGATCCCCTCTATCTAAACTTGAGAGGATCCATTCTAGCTTTTGAATAAGTAAATACATTATGATCACTGCTATGGCAACTCAATTCCTAATTACAGTACTTCCAGGTTCGTCGATGGGTCATGCAGACCCGGTTTGACCCGTTACTCAATATTACCATCTTGCGACCTGTATCCTCAAGTATAAAATAAGGCGTGTGTTGGTGGTAGCGAACATAATGTTAGTAGCCTAACTGTTTGTTTCAGTGAGTTGTATGTGCCGTAATTAGCTTAAACTTCTTACTATAGATTTATGGACTAGGCTCTAAAGATGTTCTGTTGTTTAACAACTCCATGTGTTTTGGTACTAATTTTCAACTAAAGAATTCTCACTAAAACTTGGTTTAAATTTAGCCTAACTGCTTGTTTAAGTGAGTTGAGGTTTTTTCTCGATGTATCGCTGGTTAAAAATTAGTATAGTCAGCTTTGCTATGTAAATTTTCAAAACCGTTGTTCATTTGTGTTAACATGGCATGAATAGTTAACATCTTCCTTTCTTTTCGCTTATGGTGGTGAAGCTTCAAGGTGTGTTTGTTGGTGCCTTCCTTTCCGTCATCTACAGTTGGTAATTATATATTGCATAATGAAATTCATCTTTTTAATATTAGTTTGATTCTGTAATCTATATATGGAGTCATATAAGGGTTGCAAGCAATACTTTGAAAATTGCCTCTTCTCTCATATGTTACGTAGTGTTTATCTTTCGTGTTATACGCTTCTAGTTTTAAGTCAACTAAATTACCAAATCAATGTATATGGTCAAACATAAACGATCATACTTAAGTTCTTTTAGATTCCATTAGATCTTATAGTAAGAAACTATTAATATCGGGCAATCGGTTCAATGTTTACTATCTTTGGGTTATACTCGTAATAAAACAAAGTATCTAGAATTCTTGCTTAGACCTATTCTGGTTTTGGAATTTGGATACAAACAAAGTTTAAGTAGGTAAACCTCTAGCTAAGATTTATCTTCTATTCTTCGTATGGCGTCAAGCACCGATTGTCTTGGTATCCAAAGGTTTTGAAGTTTTTGATGGAAAAGAATAGTATTAGCACTCTCTACGGGCAAGTCACTGTTGGTACCCTTATTTTGCATGTAAGTCTCTACTTTCTTTCTTATTCGCTTCGGTGGTTTGTAGAAAGTGTATATGTCTTCTATTCTTAAAGCAATGAGTGAAGATTACTTGACATTGCTGGTTATTTGACAATTGGTGTGGATATGGCCGTGATTGTGCGTGGGTTTATTATTTGCACTGCTTCCGATCCTAGGTGGTACTTCCGGAATGTTTGAAGGCATGTTATCTATGACAAAGACATAAGAACCCGAATCTAAAGAACTGTATTTCCTACTAATTTTGTGAGAAGTGCTATCGTATTCTCTGTATGCAAAACTGTACTAAATTCATTTCCTATTAATAAGAATTCGATTTCATGGCTGGATTTTTTTTAAAATTTTATTATTATTATTATTAGAAAAAATTACACGTTTGGTCCCTATGGTTTGCCCAAAATAACAACTTTAGTCCCTAAGTCACTTTTATTACACCAGCAGTATCTAATTTTGAAACTATGCATGCTTTTGGTCCCTAAAATGGATGGACGTTTATTTGTCCCGTTATCTCATTAAATCACAAGGGTATACATGTCTTTTTCTACTTATTGTCTACTTTTCCCAGGTGTTACTCTAACTTATACTTTCCTAGCTACAACATCAACATCACAAACCCACTTTCTCTTCTCTACCCCTTCGCCGCCGCCGCCACCTCCGGCCACCGCGACAACGCGCAGTGTGTACCACCACTCCTCCACCACCAAACGCCATTGACTCCCTCTCCATTTATACCTATCAGCGCCTAACACACCATCATCCGCCACCCAAAAACCCAAACGCCGCCACCACTTTTAATGTTTCACCATTTCACACCCAGATCGGAAGAAAGAAGAGAAAACGAAGTTTCACAATCGCTTTGTGACCTTCAGTCACGCTCGATTTGTTGGTTCGGGTTAAGCGGAAAAAATGCAAAGAAAACATGTTTTGAATGGATTTGGATGGATGATGTTTGATGTTATGTTATGTGATGTTTGAATGGATTTGGATGATGACGCTCGATTGAGTTTATGTTATGTGATGTTTGATTCGGATTCGGGATTTGGATGGATGATGTTTGCGTTGTAACCAACCGGACCACTAGGTTCCGTTAGGTCTCGTTGTGTTTGAGCCGAGAGCAACAAGGACCAGGGTCCGGTTTTGGTTGTTTTGAGATTCATTATTGTTGTTATTGTTGTTGAGATGACCGACCAAGAGGTCTGGTGTTGTTGTCGGTGGAAGCCGAGGAGAACCAAGAACTGTAGGATCCGCTTGGATAAGTTGAAAAGCGCTGCATCCATTTTAGAGAACCAAGAACTGTAGGATCCGAGGGAGAACCAAGAACCTGTGGGTGTCTTTGTTAAAAGATAAGTAGAAAAAGACATATATACCCTTGTGATTTAATGAGAATGACAAATAAACGCCCATCCATTTTTAGGACCAAAAGTGCGTATAGTTTCAAAATTAGATACTGCCGGTGTAATAAAAGTGACTTAGGGACTAAAGTTGTTATTTTGGGCAAACCATAGGGACCAAACGTGTAATTTTTTCTTATTATTATTATTATTTTGTTTACATAGAGCCATGTTCTTTGATAGAAAACCAGGCTCTATAACATATAATAGAGCCCGTTTTTAAAACCGGGCTCTATTTGTTTTCGCATAGAGTCCCTCCCCCTTTGTGCCCTCATGCAAAACCGGGCTCTTTGCACCTTTTTAACCGGGCTCTATGCCCTTTTTTGTAGTAGTGTTAGGACCTTTCATTTAATAGGACCAAGGATGAAAGCGTTTCATGTAAGGCGGTTGTAATAGGTCCAAAGCGTCCTAACCCTTATGAAACCAATTTTATGGTCGTATTATATGTCTATGAACAACACAAATAGCGTCCTAACAAAACCATATTAGGACACTTTTACAATGTTTTAACATGTGATTACCTACTTTTAATCTTTTGAGACACATAAAAACGTCCTTAAAAGTATTGTTAGATTTTATGATGTAACATCATAGCTATTTTAGCAACCAAGAAAAGGGTACTAATAACTCAAATAAGATTATGATACCAATTTTATGGTCGCATTTTAGGTCTATAAACAACACAAAAAACGTCCTAATAAAACATATATTAGGACACTTTTCCAATGTTCTAACATGTGGTAACCTACTTTTAATCTTTTAATACACATACAAGCGCCCTTAATGTTAATTCTTAGGACTATCATCATATACCATTATACTTTAACACCAAGCAAAGGGTCCTAATATCCCAAATTTATTATGAAACCAAATTTATGGTCGCATAATATGTCTATGAACAACCAAATAACGCCCTAATAACAACATATTAGGACACTTTTACAATGTTGTAAAACGTTACCTAATTTTAATCTTTTGATACACATAAGTTTACTTAAAAGATAATTGTTAGACGCTTTATCATATAATATTATAGCTATTTTAGCACCAAGAAAAGGGTTCTAATATCTCAAAGAAGATTATGAAACCAATTTTTTGGTCATATAAAATGTCTATTAACAACCTAAATAACGTCCTAATAACAACATATTAGGCCACTTTTACAATGTTGTTAATTGTTAGACGGTTAATAAGTTTAATAGGACAATTTCAAAGTCCGGACAAGTCATATGATAGGACGCTATTTTCACCATGCACATTCTATTACTTATATGAATAAAACATCAACTAAATATTAAATGAATAAAACGAAATTGTATTTCAAATTAGCAATTGTCATAACAAAATCACTAAACATAAATAAGTAGACAGAATCTAACATAAAGTCTGATAACATTAAACAATACATTAACGCAACAAGAAGCTTAGTCCGTGGTCATCATGCATCATTTCTCTCAATCCTCACGGACCACCTACAAATAAACACCCATGTATAAGCATTAAGCTCCATGTTAGTAAAATTATTGGTATCACAAGATTAACAAAGACATACCGAGATAAAGGGACAAGGCCATGCTTTGGTTGCACCAACACAAATTTCAATTGTGCAAATAACCCATGGTCTCACCAACACTTCATCTCTTTCTCGCTGGTACTTGACGCTTACCTCACACCATCCTCGCCCAATCTCTGTACCACCAACTATATTTTGGGTTCAAGCTCCTCACCCATCCTTTTGCTACAAGTCTCATGAGTTTAGAATGCTTTTAAGGACAACTTCATCCTCACCTAGATTTTTCAGCTTTCAACAAACATTTATCAATTTATAGTCAAGACACATGTATTAGGTTAAATGATGTAATACCGTATGGAGGTCAAGTATACAAAGGAGGTCAAAATTGATCGCAGTAATAATCGTTGAAAGGAGGCCGTGTATACTAAATAAGTTACAAATAAGCTACAATAAGCTAAATAAGTCAGAACTACATGAGTTGTAAACTAGATTGCTAAAACTACCAGGATAAGCAAAGAATAAGCTATAGACCGAATAATCACTTGATCAAATATCACACGCCAAAAAAGCCAAAACCAACAACCTTGTACTTTGTGGGTCCCACTAGGTGACAGGGATCCAAAGTGAGACTTGATATAAAAGGTGACTTATTGAGGTTTCAAAAGCTAGGACTAAAGGTTTGGGTCCCAGTGATAAGCACTTGATAGGCTTGAATCATGGTCAACACACGATCACTCAAAGGTATGGGTGGAATGGACAAACAAATAGCTATCTGCACACCTATCTAATAAGGTCAAAAGTTTGAAATAAGCCCTAACTTATAGATGAGCTATTGGCTTCAAAACCAATAACCACTGTGTGGCCTACTAATGAAGAAGCTAAGGCACATGGAAAGTTGGGGTTTTGAGCCGATGCCCCGGTGTGGCAATGGTTAGCCCCCCAGCCACTTTGAACTATCACCTAAGCCAAGAGAAAATCATAAAATAAGCTAACCTGGATTCAAAAGCTTAGATGGGGAATTTCAACATGTAAAAATCTCAAGACTTGAATCTCAACACAAAATTCATAAAAATTCTCCCAAGATCCGAGAAGCCACTAACATACCCATTTTGACTTTTGATTTTAACTTAAACTTTGACTTTAATGAAACTTGTTTGATCCGTATGCACTAATTATGATTATTTAAGCTATGATAACACTAATTTAAGATACATGAACAAGAGTTAGACCAAGTGGGTGAGATTTGATCCTCACATGTCCCAACAAAGGATCAGGAGAGCGGTTGTAATTTGATTTTGACTTTCTCTAGTTCAAACATTGGTTTTATAGTTTTACTAGTTCTTATATCACCTAGAGGTCATATGTGCATAAACAAGTGAAAAGGCAACTACCACAGCTTGAAACAACACGAACCAAACACCCCAATAACTGAGTTAACAAATTTAAAGGCAAATGAGCAATCTAAATCATAATATCGCATATATTGTAGCTCAGGTTCATTAGCTATCAAATATAAAATAAGCTATAACAACTAGAAAGGAACGATTTATAATAGAAACATACCCGTAAGCATGGAGGTTCATTGGTTACAACAAGAGAATCTTGTGATGTAAGAGGTGGAACAATGGAACTATCCGGCCGACCCATTCTTCTCTCGGATAACCGGCTCAGAACTTTTCATTTTCACTAGTAAGTTCTCCACATCTAGACTTCAATTGCTTGTTTCTATGACATGCTAAACGACTTGGTATTACACACCCCAAACATCGGCACAACACCTGACCATACATGCCCATCACCATTTCATCTTTACCCATAACCGTAGAGAAAAATATCATCTGTCCAGATTATCAATCAACCTCTGCAGATTATCACTCAAGTCGCTTCATATCATCCTCGATTTTATATAAACATGAACAACATATAGTAAAAGCATGTATTACAAAAAAAAGGCATATTGTGTTTAACTTATGCTATTAATACACTTTTGCAAACACAAAGCATATTACTTACAATCGCTTTTAAAGGTCATCATTTTTGCTTCCATCTTTCGAGAAGCATAGACTAAAAGATCCAATCGAAGTTGGATCTCGTCCCCAAATATGTTCAGATGAATAAAAAGAAAATGAATATTAACAGTGGATATCCACATGATACATTAACAATCCCACTTTCTCCATACACTTACCTTTAACTCTTCCCTTTCCGAGCATACTTTTTTACCGTTCTTTGGATCATCTTTTTGCCCGATTCACTTTGTTTTTTCACTTAAACTCAAGAACAGAAAGGAAAATATCATAATGGAAATTAGTAATGTTATTTAAAGTGGAAGAGTATTTCACACCTTAGTGTTTTCTTTATTCCAATACTTCACAAGCTTCTTCCATTGTTTTTTTTGCACTTGCTTTGGCCTAGATCTTATTTGTTGCTTAATTGACAAAGACGGATCATGGTAGTGCTCCACTTGCCCTCCAGCTTCACCTTCCTCCAAATGATTGCAATATCCATTTTTCTCAAGCTTCCGGAATATCAAATTTTGTCTAAAAATGTAATAGCTCACATTAGAAAACAAATACTTTATTGTTGGGAATTATGTGAAGTATCAATCATGCTGATATTAATACATGGATTCGGCCAAGTGAAGCCGATTCTCACAAGACATGATTGCGTCAGTTATATTAGTCAGAAGTTGGTTTCGCGAAATAGTATTCGTATATTCTGAATTAGTTAGGATATACATGAGCTTTATTAGGAAGTGATTGTGTATATCTTATTTAGTTTTCATAGTTATACGCTTCTTAGAAAAAGGTTCCTTGTCTATAAAAGGAACACAATAGAATGTATTTTGGTGTGCTTAAACAATTGATTAATATAACGATCCATAGAGGATCAAAGAGTTCTTAGTTATCTTTGTTTTATACTTGTATTTATATTCCGCTAAAGAATACAAGTTGTAGAGATTTTCTTTTAGTTTGTTTGTGATTACACAAACGATACTAACGATCTACGAAGCTCAAGATCTATCAAGGTCTTACAAGCCAACATTTATTCATTAACATACAAATTTAACATTGTTTACCTTTAAGAGTTCAAGCAAAGCTTTTTTTATGCAAGGCCAACTTTATTCCATGGTTTATAAATCGGACAATACTTTCCATTCCTTGAAAGTGTTCCCATGAAATGAGTCAGATGACTACTTTTGTCGCTAATAGGTTGTCCGTGTTCATTAACTAAAATAGGAATTCTATCCCTTTTCTGGGCCCAAACTTTGCCATAATGTTGGTCCTCTCTTTCTTTTGCTTACAATCCGAACTACAAAAAGTGAATATGATTTACAATAGATAATGATACATTTAAAATACTAAATAATTTGAAATGGAGGCAATATCTTAGCGCTGTATTTGTCTGTTTTAATTTAACTTTATTATATATTCTTCTTATATGACACAATATATGATATATGATTTTTAAAACGATGCAATCAAGTAGACCATGTTAACTTTGTTTCATTTCGAAGCTTGTGTAACTACATTTTTCTTCATTTTCTAATGCTCACTTTGAATCTCTTCTCCGAAAGTAGATCATCGCCATTTGTTAAATCGTTAACATTCTCCAAATCATCCCTCATTCTCCCAAATCATCCATGTCTTTATCTACATCATCTTATGAAGTAGCTTGTTGTTCAATATCTTCATTCATAGGTATGTCTTTGATATCATCATTTTCAACATCATAAAGGTCTTCATTGTTATCTATATTAAAATTTTTAAAAAAAAAAAAAACAGTTAGCGAATATACATTAATAGTAATTTGATATCATATATATAGTATTTGAAATTTATGTATAGTTACCATCGGATCTCAAGTCACGCTCCCCGTGGTCATGATCGTTGTCAATTGCAACTAAGTTTCTCTCAGTTGCTGTTAATCTCCCTCTGTTGCAGAAATTTGGTTGATCATTTCTCGTTTGGACTTGGTGGACTCTGTACCCTACTATGTATTGCTAAATTTTTATATCTAGTCATGGGCGTGGAGCAATGTATTTTTGATTCATTTCATGCAAGTAGAATTGTTAGAAAACAAACATAAAGAAAATATAGTAGCCAAATTTATTATTCGTACCTTTTTATTTGTTTGTCTAGCCGCTTCTTTTGGGTTATCTTCCTCAGCATTAAGATGGAAGTCTGAAACAGACATATAATCTGCATCTTTCTCACCGGTATCCGTTGGTTTCTTTTTCTTTTTCTTTGTTTTGTCTCTCTCTACTAGACTTGTCAAAGACTTAGCAAGATTTTTCACTCCCAAAGCTTGTAATCTCTGTTGGTTTTCTTGAATCCTTGTCCTTATGGACATTTCATAATCATTCGTATTTCTCGTGGTGATTTGGCGTTGCATCTGTTATTTTCCATAGCGGTGCACAAAACAAATAAAATTATTATGAGATTGCAAAGAACAATAGTCATTTGAGAACAACAAAACTAAAATCAAATCACTATCGTACATGTTCAGAATGAAATACATTATCTACAAACAAAAATAGGCGCCAATCCTTCAGTTACATGTCACAGAATGAAATACATTAGCTAGAAAGCGATATCAAATCACTATCACTATCAATGCCTTTACAGGTATACCAACATTCATTTAAATTAAACAGAGCAACTTAAATATAACTTATACCACATCAGAAATAGCGACACTTATGATCACATATGAGACTCATCACAAGAGGTCAACCAAACACATACCCGAACCCACCATTTCCCACACTAACAATGTATAACAATAACAATGTATAACAATGATAATACCAATAATAATAATAATATAATAATAATAATAATAATAATAATAATAATAATAATAATAATAATAATAATAATATATATAATAATATAACAACAATAATAATAACAACAAGAGGTTTGCATTACATTGAGTGGATCTTCTTTCAAAAGTGAAAACGAAGCGATCCTTGTTTCTTACATACAACCCTAAACCAAAATTGAGATTTTAACATTAAATGCTTGATTTCCATTAATAAAATCGAATCAAATACTTGATTTCGAAAAGATATGCTTGATTTTATGGCCAAAGTTATTTATGAATCAATTTTTTCCCCAAAATTTTAGCGGGTTGTGAGCGTTGGTTTATATAGAACTAAATTTTAAGCGGGTTGTAAGTTTTCCCCTATAATTAGATTTATAATTAAGGGAGAATTACATATATACCCATTAAAACTTAAAAACTTGCATATTTCCCCAAAATACTAGTTTTCAATGCATGATGTACAATGCAAGTTAAGCATGTTTTGGGTATATATGCAAATATGCATGTTTTAATGGGCATATATGCAATTGACCCTATAATTAAATTAACTAATAGTAGTATATAGTATATGAAATGTATTATATATTATTGTATATATATAATATATAAGTATTTTATTGTATGTGAAACTAAAATTGAAGTAGATTTGGCATTCGTTTTCCGACTTCGGGTCAAACAATATCAATGTGATGTAGTAATCAGTCTGTTGTATCTTACTGCGAAATGGAGCGGCTCGGATAGTTCATTTGTTTTCTGTGGCGTTATTTAAAATGTTGCTATTTTCTTACAGACGGGTTTATCCACGTGGTCTACGTTTGTTAAAATCCCGCATAGTTGACCCGAAAGATAAAGTGAGATGTAGGACAATAAACCACACTAGAGTCATATATGCCATTGGTGCATCAATGAGACGGACATGCATGGAACCCTATCAATTATGAAATGGCTGGGTTTGGCTGGGAGTGGATATCATATCATAATCGAGTGTCATATCAAAGGTTCATATCAATGTTGCAAAAATCGCGAATCATTAGTGGGGCGGTCAACCACCTTGTAGCTTGTAATCGTGCGGGCGGGATGAATCGGTGATAGGGTATAATTTGATGTATAATTACCCGGTCGTTGCTCGGGTTATCAAATAAGGGCCCGTTTGGTTGGTGGGTGTTGCTTTGGATTCGGGATTGATTTGGTAAAAGCGTAAAGTTTATGAAATATTAACTTTGAAAAAGCTAATATGAATAACTCTCAGCGGATGCGATGGATTCATTTATATAGATCAAAGTTTATGAAAATAATAAAGTGCGACTATTATGATTAGATGTATTTATACATGAAATTATGAAATGGGGCGGTAATCCAACGAGCCCAGAAACATAACATATCATATCATATAACAGATAATCCACTAGCTGTAGATAAGGATATAGGATGCATCCATACTCCCCTGCAGATAACATAGTGGCCAAACATATACTTGAGCTCATAACAAAATTTTGTATAAATTAGTTTATCTAGCTTTGAAGTAATAATTACTTTTGCAAGCTTATGTAAAAATTACTTTTGCAATTTTGACTTTTAATTTCTAATTTTTAGATATAAATTAGTTTATCTAGCTTTGAAGTAATAATTAGGCAATTAATTAAGAAATAGCTTTAAAATAAATTGTAAAAGTATTTCTAATTTTAAGATCCAAATCCACATCATTCCCCCATCCAAAATTGCCAGCAGGGAATCACCACCATCATCAAGACCAGGTAATACCTCATAAATGAAACCCTAATCGTTTTTTGCTAAATTTTTATGAAACAACATATGTGGTTAATTGAATTAGGCTCCCTTTCTTTTTGTTGAAATTATATGTGGTTTTCCGTGGTTAATTGAATTAGGTTTAAGATGGATACGAGTTGGATGTCTTTACCTAGATTTTCCATTGAATATAAAAAGGTCTTGTGACTTTCTTGATCATATATTCTATAATGAGGGTAAAAATGGGCAGATTTCATGTCCATGTATTGATTGTAATGTCGGATATGGGTAGATCGGACGGAGGCTACAACACATCTGTTATGTGTCGGGTTTATGAGAGGTTATACAATTCCACCTTCGATTTCCAATCAAGTGATGCTCCAATGTTGGATGTTGAAGATGACATGCAAGGGTTGGTGAATGATGCCTTCCATCGGTTTGGTGATGACATACTAACCGATGACATAGAACACAAGTGAAAGTATAGGTATGCCAAACCTAAAGCGAAAAAATTTTATAAAGTGTTGGGAGAGGCAAAGAACCACTATATCTGGGTGTAAGTTATCAGTTCTTTCTTTTATCATTAGACTATTTCATGGTAAGTGTGTTGGGAAATGTAGTGATAATGGTTTCAACAAGATGCTAGATACAATGAGGGAAGCCTTCCCCGATGCTTCTATACCAAAGTCAGTGTATGAACTAAGGAAAGATAATTAGAGTTGGGACTTAGTTATGATAAAATTGATGCATGTCCTAATGATTGTATCTTTGTCTGGAAAGAAAACATTAATAAAACAGAATGTGATATATGCTATACGTCAAGGTATAAAGCAAGTGAAGATGATTGTGCGGATAAGGTCAACCACAATTTGATATACGTAAGAAGATTGGAGCAAAGGTGTTGCGTCATTTTCCGCTCTTACCACGATTGCAAATATTATTTATGTCATCTAAAACGGCCCGCCTCCATGAGATGGCATGAAGAGAGTTACACGAAAGATGGTTACTTGAGACATCCTGCAGATTCCCGGCATGGAAAGCATTTGATTTTAAGTATGATAAGTTTGCCAAAGAATCTCGTAATGTCTGGCTTGGTTTAGCGAGTGATGGGTTTAACCCTTTTGGAACAATGAGTGTTGCTCATAGTACATGGCCATTGTTTTGGCGCCATATAATCTACCTCCTTGGATGTGCATGCGAAACCTATTTCTTTCTGCGTTACTTATACGGCCCATCTGCTCACGGGAATAATATAGATGTCTATATGGAGCCGTTAGTTCTTGAGCTAAAGGAGTTGTGGGATCGTAAAGGGTAGACACTTATGATGCATCAACAAAACTTTCGGATCGTGCTTGTTTGTTATGGACGATCGGTGACTTTCCTTGTAAATTTATCGGATGGAGCACCAAAGGTAAACTTGCATGTCCTAACTGCCATAAACATACAAAATCAACACGCTTGAGTCATGGCAAAAAACAATGTTTTATGGGACATCATCGATATTTGCCTCTTGATCATGCTTTTAGAAGAGATACAAACTCTTTTGATGGACGAAGAAGAACTAGGCAACAACCCGTGGCTTAAGAGGACAAGAAGTAGTTGATGAGTTAGATGGTTTTGAAGTTAAATTTGGAAAACTTGTGAAGAGCAACCCAAATTTACCTTTTAATTGGAAGAAGAAAAGTATATTTTTTTGAGTTACCGTCTTTGGAAAGATAACTTGCTACGCCATAATCTAGATGTAATGCATATTGAGAAGAATGTTTGTGTGAGTGTCCTTGGGCGCTAATGAATCTAGATGGGAAGACCAAGGATCATATAAAAGCACGCCTAGATTTACAAGAAATGGGCATTAGACCTGAACTTCATCCTATAGTTCAAGATAACAACAAAGTTTATTTGCCACATGCTTGTTTCTCAATGGATAAAAAGAAAAGATATTTTTGTGGGTGTGCTTAGAAGGTGAAAGTTCGGATGGTTATCAGACTAATATATCAAGATGCGTAGAGTTAAAACCTCCAAAACTATTTGGACTTAAAAGTCATGATTGCCATATTTTGATGCATTAGTTGCTTCCCATTGCCTTGCGAAATGTGTTGCCTACGTGCGCTATCTTGTGATGAAGCTATGTCGTTACTATAAACAATTATGCATAAAAGGTTCTTAATCCAATGATTTGGATTCGAATGGAAACCAGAGATTGGAAAAATACTTTGTGATTTAGAAAGGATTTTTTCGCCATCATTCTTTGATGTCATGGTTCATCTTTGGTTCATCTTGCTTGAGCGGATGGGAGAGACGATTCATTACCGTTGGATGTATCAATCGAGAGGTGCACATTACTATTATAGTAAATACCTTTATTAACAAATATTATTAAATCTAAAATTATTGGTTTTGATATCTCAGGTATTTAGCTACATTAAAATCTTACGTCGAAAGCGGAATAACCGGAGGGTTCCATTCTGAGAAGGATATCTAGTACGAAGAGTGTGTGTCGTTTTGTTCATTGTACTTATCCGGTGATGTTGAG
>OU343223.1:12291976-12567948 GCA_910596185.1 Chrysanthemum makinoi
GTAGCACCTACATCGTGTAAGCACGCCATGAGAAACGCCACAATCAAAGTCCCATTAGGGTTTCAGACAACCCCAAATCATCACTTGGTCGAGATAATAATCGCATGCCCAAAGATCAATAACTTTAAACGTTGCATACGCAGCTCAATTGATCTACGCCCACATTAACCCCACGCATCAAACATTAACCACAAGGCGCTGAAACTTTTGCCCTCTCCCGCCATATACATCACACAAGCTTCACAACAACTACAATAAACCCTTAACCAAGTAATCATGAACAAGAATACAAGAAAAACACCGTCTTCAATCAAGATTTAATAAAACCCTAGTTAAGAAATAGGCTTAAAGTGGGAAGCACAATTAAGTTAACCCATAGAACCAAATTCAATCACATGAAGAATGATGATGGTGATAACGACGCTTATATATAATGAACCCACCCGAATAATCAAATACAAACATTAATGAAAACAATCAAATCGACCTAATTAAACTCTAATTAGTAAAAAACGATAGCTGCATTCCCCCTAACCAAGAGACAACTAGATCGATTACTAATTAAATCTGAACAATCAATATAAGAAGAGATTATAAACGAGATATAATCAAGACTTAAATCAAGATTGTAAGGAAAAATAGAAAACGATAGAGTAGAAAAAAATGATTTAGGGTTGAAGGTAGATCGCCAGAGGTTTAGGGTTGGGAGAGTTTAAGAATAAAAGTTGAGTTACCATGAAAATATAGAAGAAAAAGAGAAAGCTGATGATTGATTATGAATTTAACGATAACACTGTGGATAAACACCCATTTGATGAATCATGTGGGCTGCTTGGAGGACCCATTACTTTAGTAGCATCACCATTAAGGTAGATCCTCAAGTTTGTGGGAGACTTGTGACCAGGAATGTTATGAGCAAGCCTCAAGACTATAACAAGGGTTCTGTGGGGATGGTTTGTTCAAGAAAATTATGAGCCTAAGATTGTGCGAGAAAAAAACTTCATATTGTACCTGACTTTAGTCTGAAAGGAGGTAACCCTTTAGTAGCAAAGGACCATCATGACACAACTTTTGGGCAGCAAATTGAGTCTACTTTTATGCTTGTTACAATATGGTCTACACGTGAAACACAAGGAACAAAACTACAAGTCAAAGTGTGGGATCCTGGAATTACATGAGGCGAGATTTTAAAACAACACCTTGAGGACAAGGTGATTCCTGGAGGAGAGGGGAATGATATGCCTAATGTTGATGACCTGGGGGAGGGGGTGGGGGAGGAGCCAAGAAGGTCGTGTCTAACCCGGTGTGGCATAAGGATTATGTCATGGGATAATTATCTTGTTTTAATTATTGTCTAAGGTCATATTCAAGTCTTGTTAAGATATGAGTCATTGCTTAGGATAAGTGTTCAAGTTGCTTTAGGATAAGTATTTCGTTGTAAGGGTTATCCCGACATCGGTATTTAAACCATTACATCATGAATGCAGAAGTCATAGTTTTCGATCAATAATATTCGAGTTTCCTTTTTCTTCTTCATAAGGAGCATCTTTATTTTCCATCTTGTACCTAATACACAGATGGCATATTTTCAAGGATTAATGTGGACGATGTATGTTTATTTTAGGATTAATTTCATATATCACCCTACTTGTATGATTAATTTCATATATACTCAAAGTGCAAACATTAAATGCATAATGTACAAGGTTTTTAAAGCATGTTTGGGTATATATGAAATTTTCAAATTTAAGAAGAACAAATGTCATATTTACATGGATCAAGTTAAACTATTTGGCATGAAAATAACAGTCAAATGATACAATTCGAAGGCACCCATTTTAATTATATAAGTTTATGATCTTATAAGAACATTCGGAGTTAGATATTGGAAAGTAATTTGTATGTATGAATATACAATTAACACATAAGTCATGTTTCTCCAATAATCACTTAAATATGTATCTTAGTTTTGAAGGTGTGTCTAAGTTAATAAGAAAAGGATTGTAAATAACAACAAATTAAAATGATAGTAAATAACCGTTGCCCAAAGAATCATCAAATTGTGGATTAATTGTTAGATTTAACTAATTACTACTTATCAGTGGCCGATTTTCATGCTGCAATTTTTAGTAGGCAGCAAGGCCGAAATATACTTTGAATAGGCTACGGCAATATGTAGGTGAAACGCTGATGGTAATGAACTTAATGTATTTGGCAAAGAATGTTATTCTACTTGGTCTTAAAATTAATTTGTAGATTAATAATATAACAGCTTGCAAAGGTGGCATATGTTTGAATGAACCATGCATTTGAAAGAAAATAAATACTTTCCTAAACACCTTTAAAATGTAAATCTCTTTTTCAAACGAAAATTCTAACTTGTTTTCCCCAACCTCACTGCTTGTTTTGTTATTAAGGAGTAATTTTTTGTACATTTATGCACCAATAAATTAATGATATAACTTTCTTTATTAATGATTGCATAACACAATAGTACAAGCCTATGATCCGGAACTTGAACATCACAAACATCACATTTTGATGTATTTCTAGAGCAGTTCAAGTTTAAACAGAGTGGACAATTTTATTTTTTTAATCATTCATGGAGTCATTTTGAAGTCAATAACTAGAGTCCCTTGACACAAATCCATTCACCGACAAACAGCTCATCACAGTTTAGATTCGGGTTGATGGACTCGAATGCTTTAGAGCTCAGCTTGAAGCTGTTTGCAATGTCAAAGTCGTTAATCTCTCCACTTTTCACGCCAATAACAGAATTGCAAACTGGAAATGCCGGAAAAGCTGAGAAAAGAATCATATTATTATTATTAAATGAGGTAAACAGATTAATCTTGGCATGTATAAAAATCCATGAAACCGATTGATAAGAAAATATGAACATATTTATTGCTCACTTAAAGATATGTTCATACATGCAATTTAAGATCTCAAATTTTCTAAATCTTAATCCTTAGAGATTAGGAAATTTGAGATCAAGTATAGATGATTCATAAGTGTAGACTTACGGATAGAACTTCTCTTGCTTTCGGTTGTTGACACCATAGTAACAAAAACAAACGCGAAAAGCAAGCAAATGATCATTGCTTTGTTGTTAATAATAGCCATTCTACTGATGATATAGCTTGTTAATTATGTACTTCCAAAGTGATGCTTTTGTTGTGCTTGATGCTACCTTATTTATAGAACTGTCTTAATATGAGACAAACATATAAACCAAAACAACATTGTTAAATCACAATGTTGATTGCACCAATGAAATGATTAGCACAACGTACAGTTAAAAAACAAAGAAACCGCTTTTCTCGTAAATTTCATCAAGTAACACACACACTTGCACAAAAGTTCAATATAACAAAACTAAAAGTGAACAAAATCCTTGTTTGTAAATGCTTGATTCGGCTCAATACGTAATCACATTAGTAGTGTTATAGGAAAACAATCAAAGGTATTCTTAGTTTTTCTTATAAAAAGAGGCATACATTTGTATTAAAAAGCACCCACAGGAACACCAAAAGGTTCATATTAGACCAATATATTGAAAGACTTGTGTTGTTGATTCGGTTCGATTGTGTACAAATTGGAACTACATACGTCGTTTTATTTGGTTCATGGCCGGTTCGACTCACAGTTTCGTTACTACTTTTTTAGCACTGCGTACAGTTTCGTTGTTTTATATTTTCTGTTTCAAATAATCAGTGTTTCACATACGTTTATAGAATCAACAGCGAAGACTATTAAATTTTCAGTTTGTGTCAATATTCATTAGTACAAAGAATGAAATTTCTACAAGGGAATGCAATTAATATTGTTAAAACCCCTTGATTTAATGTACGTCCACTTTAATTTTTACGTTTTGTAAATTAAATTTAAAATTGTAAATTAACCTAATATAAATTGTGATATAAATGGTTAAAGCTCTACTCATCACCAAATTCTGAAGATGTTGAAAATCAATTTCACATACAAATCGAGTACCAGGAAACGCTATTGTACCACGATCTACAAGGGGTTTGCGAGTTGCAGGTACTTTATCATATGCAATGACTATGATATAAAATGGACATGTTGCGTTAACTTTGTTTAGGAACAACTTTGCTCTTATCTTCGGCTAGCCGCGTTAACTTAGTTTGCATAAAATATATATGGGCTTTTCAAAATTATTTTGCCGAGTTATATAACCGTGAGCAGGTGACTAACCATGTTGAATAACATTTCAAATCTCATATTTTGTTTATGTTTTGATTTAGTTACATCAAAGTTCGTATGAGGAAAGATATGATCGAGACCGTGAAGCTTCTCAGCTTTGTCAATATTTTGGTAGCGTCTTTTCATTACTTTCATTCGTTTTCTACGATCTTCTTTATCTGAGCATATTAATGAAGCTAAGCTTTTATGTATCAAAACTCATATATTAAGTCTAAAACTCATGTACAAAATAATAATAGTGCGTAAAAAAAATGTATAATAGTAAGTTTGGCCTATCAATATGTCCACATTTGATTGGGTTGGATAATCTTGATGGGTTAAATCGGGTTGTGGGTCACAGATCAGTAGTCATGGGTCAGTTTATGAACTGGTGGACTAAGTATTCAGCAAAAGGAAGTAGATTTACCTCGTCTTGTGGTTGAACGAGTTTCCAGTAAGTGGAGTTATTGTTTCCTGTTTTCTAGCTTAGTGGGTTAGTAGTTAGTACCCATGTTATCTGTTATGTACTTTAGTTTAATCTATAAATAGGTAGTAGCTTTCATATTGTATGTAATCAGTTTTCCATATTGTAAGCAAGTAATAAACCATACTAGCAACTAATACGTGAGAGTCGATTTATGGTAATTGCTATGAGTGTGTTTGTCGTGTGTCAAAGGAAGGCTAATTCCTTCAATTGGTATTAGAGCCTAGGGGCTCATGCCTCGTGTGTAGCAAGAAAGAAAGGACCGATTGCATTCTATGTAATCAGGCAACGAAAGACGAAAGCAAGCAGCAAGTATTGATCACAGCAGGTGACAAGAAGAACGCAACAGAAAGATAGCAAGGAATGTTTTCTTGAAAGCAGGAAAGTTGCAAGAAAGAAAGAAAGAAAGAAAGTGACGAGCAACATAAGCAAAAGAATGCAGTAAGAGAAGAAGAAAGAAATGGCAGCAAGTTCGCATGTTATCAGATCTGAGTTGATCTCTATCAAGTAGTCTGTATAATGTAGCATACAAGAAAGAAAGCAAGTCAGAAAGGTTGTTGCATAGTCTGTAGCAAGTAGCAGGCAAGACATGTTGGTTTATGGATATATTTAATATGTGTATGACCGGATTTGAACTCGAGACCACGGGATTGCACACTTTACGTATGAGACTCGATGTTTAAATAATTAATATAAAATATTATGTTTAATTATTAAATTCACAATAAACGACTAAACGAGCGATAAGCACTTATCGAAAGTGACTATTGGTCGTTAAATGTCAACGGGATATGAAGAAAAGTAAACAAGCCAAGAGACGGTTTTAGGAACCCTCTTTTGGGCTTGTTTTTGGCTGAAACTATGGAATCCCACATCGGAAACCATAGTAAACTTGACATCTATCATAAGGCTATAAATACATTCCCTTGTATTCATCCTTTGGTACACTAGATTTCAAATAGAGGCCAAACTTCTTCTTTTCTTCCTTTTGTCTTGTCGTGAAAGTGAATCCCCATTGTAAAGGATTTCACAGTGACCTTGAGCATAACAAAGATGTTTGGTTATTCTATTGTGATCAAGAACTAGCATTCGCTTCGAACGCTAATAAGACGGTGTACAAAAAACGCGGGTGTAACACACTATTGTTACATCAATTGGTTTGAATTGAAAAAAGTAGGGTCAATTGCTAAAACCACATAAACCCAGGGTTCTTGAATTGAAGAGATCTACCAATTGCAAGAGGTACGTTACATATCTCTGCCATTAATTATTGTTATGATCTTTAGTCTTCCTGTGGTACTCTTGATGTCTCATTATTATTATTGTATGTCATGTATCTTAAACTTAACAGTGGCATCACGAGCCTTGTATAACAAGTAATTAATTATCAAAACACATAAATAAAATAAACATGATTGTGTTATTATTTGTACGCGTAGATCTAGGGTTTGCAAAACCTAAACCCTAATTTTTAAAGGGGGCGCTTTTGGTGCCCTAATTAGTTTGTAAACTAAAGTTTTAATTGGATTAGAAACCCTAGGATGCATGCAATTTTATGTGTATAAATTCCTCTGTTTTAATTGCATTAATTGTTAAATGTAATTTATGTCCATGATAATTACATACATGTTTTATCATGGATCTGTTTTTATTGTATGTTTTACTTGATTAAGTGATATATACACTAAATATTATGATAGATCTAAAATTGGGGAAGACCTCAATAATTATTAATTTAATCAATTATGTGCTATGTGGTATGTGTTTAATTTTGACTTACGCAATCGATGAATCGATGCATGTGGCTCACCTTGTACATTATGTCAAACGGGTGAATGTCTTAATTAAACATGTACATATTGACAGATCTAGAATTGATTATTAATAAGATTTATCAAAAGGTGTCGTATGGCTATTTGATATGCATGACTTATTTTTGTTATGCATTCATTGTTTATATGTTTATTTTAAATACTTGCTTGTTTGTTATGTGTAACAAGGGTATTTTTACAAGAAAAATAACCTGACCTAAACAATGGCAAACATGTATTTTAAGCATAGTAATCATAACCGTTTAATTGATTGGTGACTTTGGTACAAATGGTCCGAACGCTCACCCACTAGAATGAACTATAAAGGGTTAATAAAGAAGTGCTACGCCACACCCAAAGGATGTCTAAGGTTATGCTTTAGCGCCACCGGTCCTCCTGCCTCCTGAAGTTCGAATGGAGCTATCTTAGTAAGCCATTAAATGTGCAAGCTCATCTTAAGGGCGAATTAGTTTTAATTCCATGCGCCACTTGGTGGCCACCCGAAACACTAAGCGTTTACACTTATGCAAAAGTACGGTATAATGGATGATAATTAACACTAAATTCCTTGATTGGTGAATCCAATACCTCAATTAAAGTTTGATGATGAAAAGCTTATACATTAAAACAAGATATAAATGTTTTAATAAAACCTATGTTACGAAGATGAATGCATGAGTGTTTTGAAAGGCTCAAGGCGCACTAAGGCGCGAAGGGGACCAAAGAGCCTCGAGGCGAGGCGCATACCAAGGCGCGGGATTCATGAATACGAGGAGCACTAAATACATTAAGTTTTTTTTATAATATATGTGACCATTTATGTAGCTTAAATAACACAAAGTAACATTAAATACTTAATACATGACACATATAGCCATTATAAATATTAAAATGGATCAGTTGTCACTTCTCAAATGGATCAACTATTTGGCTCGATGAACTACATATAGATTAAAATCCATATCAGACTAAATATGCTTGTGTCCTACTGTAACACCCTAGGCAAATCCCACATCGGCTGTGGCCTGGAGAGATGCTGGGCTCATAAGATAACATTCGCCTTATAATGATGTAACGCTTTGTGGTCTCTACGCGGTGGAGTTCTGGGAACTCAAGCGTGCTGCTTTGAGAGTAGTAATCGCTTGGGTGACCGCCGAAGTCTTCACATGAGGCCAAAAACAAAGCCATGAGCCTCGCGGCAAGCACAATATTGTGGTCAAAAAGGCGGGGTGCAAGTGAATACCCCGAAGCCTTTCCGGATGGTGGGGCAAACCTCATCGAGGATAACATTCGCCTTATAATGACACAACGCCGCTTTGTGGTCTATCATGGGTGGAGTTCTTAGGAACCGCGGTTAAGCGTGCTCATTTGAGAGTAGTAATCGCTTGGGTGACTCCGCCGAAGTCTTCACATGAGGCCACAAAAACAAAGCCGCGGCAAAGCGGACAATATTGTGGTCAAAAAGGCGGTGTTACACCTACACTTGCAGACTTACATCTAACAAAGTTTCCAATTTAACCCAAATATCAAGCAAGCAACATATTAATATTCAAGGCATAATGCAAATCATACAAATACTCACCCTATGACGTTATTTACAAATCAATAAAATAAACAATCAATAAAAATCAGTTTAAGATAAACTTATGATACTGAGAGAGATTACATGTTTGTAAAATGATCAGAATCTATAGTTACCCACTTGATTGTGTGTTTTAGTTCTTTTTCAAATTGGGGTTATTAGATATAACTTAAAAGGCTCATGTATATAACTTATAAGGCCCATGTATCTTATCTTAATATTTAGAAAACAGCCCCAAAACCTGTTACATCTCCGAAGCAGCCCTGGCAAAAGCGCAAAAATCCCCAAGGAGCTGCGATTTTTATGGGATTCATGCATGTCGTGAGCCTCGATCCGAAAAAATCCCTAGAGCTTGAGCCTTGAGAAAGGTGCGCCTAGGCGCGCCTCAAGGCGCGCTTTTTAAAACTATGTGCATGACATCTTTGTACATATTTTGATTTGACATCAAAATTATTACCCTTTAATTTAAGTTGTATGCCATTCAACGAAACGGAAACACCTAAGATTACTTTTTATTTGCGTGAGATCGTGAATTAGATCGTAATCAAAGGGTAAAATGTCCACGTGACGTGAGAACGGGCATGGATGATTTTGCAATTTCTTAAGTTGGACAACTTAATTGAGTTTTGTAGTGAGAACTGGTAACTCAAGGCATAAGATGGGGATAAAACATGTTTACATGGCAATTGATATTGGCTAAATGTAAATCCCATAAATCTAGGAATTGCAATTTGAAAATTGGCAATTGAGGTTCGACTTGTACCATTTTGAATAATTTCATTACTAGCAGATCAACTGATGTGATGAAACTATTCAATGGATCCTAGTTTTCAAGTAAAAATTAAATGGTTATATGTTTATGAACCGTGGGTATTTAATTTTCTTGAAAAGGTTAATTATCGAAAATACTAAAATTGAATTTGTAATTCTTTTGAATGTATAAATGCAACATTTAACCGTAAACGTGGTTTAGTCTTTGATCAAGAATTGATCCATTCGCTTCTAACAAATGTTTGATCGAGAATAATTTACGAAAAAGATAAACAAAGTCTCTTTTCCATGGGAGAAGAATGAGACTCAATCCTATTCCTTTTCATGAATGAGAAAGGTATTATAGGAACATTTGAATTGTCTAAATTCTAATGTAACTCATAGCAATGAATTGCACATCTTATTTTCCATAAAGATTTCATTACCTCATTTGGTGAATGAATCCTTTGTAACAACATGAATGTTGGTTAACTCGAAAACATGTATATGAGTTACAAAATTAGAAGCTAGACTAATTACCGCAAAATTGGTAAAAGGCAAACTAGCATATTTTATCTAGTTGTTTTGCTTTAGCCTTTAAAGGTGCTACATACCAAGATGGGCATGGTAGGCCTGCAAGTAAAGAAATTGCATACCCAAAAATTTCAAGTTAATAACATTGATGGATAACCCATCATTCACAGAGTAGAATACAACTTTTAGTACCTAAGTAATGATTACGTATGGTTCTTCAAGGAGTAGGAAAGTAAAAAGCAAGCAAGTTGTTTTCACTGGTTATGCAACACTTTCAATTTTGTCAGATTCAATGGGAGCATTTGTGTTGCATTACTGAATAAGAAGTTGTTATAATGATTTCTAATTCAGTGGGAGCTACAAGCCTTATTTGCTGCGTAGTAATCCAAATTATCTCTTGAATATCATGTAGATAATTACTTTCCAATTGTAGGCACTTATGTTTTTTTTAAGCATTGTCATGTGCATTTCCTTACAAATCAATATAGTCCTATATCTACTAGTTATATCTATGACACAAATCATATTAATCAAATAAACGAACGTGTATCGTGTTGTTTATATGCTACATGATATTGTTCCATGCACAAGTGGGAGAAATCTTTATTGTGTGCAAGGTACAACACATATTAATATGATTTAAATGAATTCTCTTGACTGAAAAGTAAGAGAATAACGTTCTAATAGGAAGTATACATTTAAATGTGTATGATTACCCCGTTAAGAACATGTGTCAAGATGATAACAAAGACTACTTTAAATATTTATGTCATTTAATATTTAAGAAACACTTGTAGTTACAATTTATGTTACGCGGAGAACATGAACTAGATTGTAGCCTAAGGTAAAATATCCACGCGGTCGCGAGAGAACGAGCATGGATGATTCTCGGCTTTCTTACATTGAACATTTCATGGAATGTCATAATTAAATGAAGTAATCTAATACTACTTTGAATTTGAGTATTCGTTGAATGACTTAAATATATGTAGTAAATATTAACTTGAAATATTAATTGAAACCCGAGGCGGTGTTCATAATTACCTTAATTATAAATGTTTATGATTTTGTAAAGTCACAAATATGAAGTCTTTTAATACAAGACTTACAATATAAAGTAAGACGTTAACTTGCTATGTTTTAAGACATATGCATAAAGTCAATGAGTTGATCAATGACTTACAACGTATAGTGGGATTATAATCAATATATATTTTGACTTGGTCAAGAATACCTTGTGTTATAATGCATGCAATTAACTGTAATTCTATTGTACATTAAGTTTTACTTTGTTAGTAACTAGGTAGCCAAAATAGTAGATGATTATCTTAAATATTGTAGATTTCTTACAATATTAATTCTAAGGAAATACCATAGTTTATGGTATGTTACAGTTAGAAGAACAAATCTATGGCATTTTGATTCAAGATAACTATAGTTTCTCCAAATGTATCAAGGTTAGTAGATTGAGTATAGATGAATATACTCAATAAGATTCACCCTAGAAGATTCATAAGCAACAGTGTTTATGGGAATGTGATGAATCACATTAATCTTATAAATGAAGTTATGAATTTGTTAAACTACTGTAAAGTGAGGTTGTAACAAACGAATTATTTCAGAACTGTAAATGTTTTTTGTAAATATCCCAAAAGTGAACAATGTATTGTTGCTCTACAACTTGCTAATATTTAAAGGTAATCTTAAAATTTTAAAGGCACTGGGGAGTTTGGTTTAGATCTTGAAAGATTAAAGTTACAAAAAATAAAATCTTCTAAAATGCACTTGCAAATATCATGATGAGGCTAAACATGTAAATGATAGACCTCAATATGATGGAATTGTCATTCATAGATCCGTAAGGATATCTCAGATATTTAATATGCTGAGGGATATGAGTTACAGGATCATGGTAAGTCTGTTAATCATGATGATGAATTTACCAAATGTTGAATTATGGTAAATCAATCATACTATGAATGTTGAGATGCTATCCATAAAGATAATCAACTTTAGATACTTGGTTTATCTTAATAATGAAAATGAGTTTCTTCAAAGGATGGAAACCCTAGTGGTTTAAATCTTTGTGTAGAAATCATATGGACAATATTATACACATATTTAATGCATGTCTAGTGATAATAATATTAATCATATTTAAGCAATTAACCATGATTGAATATTCTTTCCTAGATACATTAAATAGAAGTATAAAGATTATAATTGTCATACTTAGTTTCATTGATATGAAATTTTGACAATGAATATCAAAACCCTTTGTTGTGGAATTACTTTTGCGAGGACGATAAGTAATACAAAGTAGTTTATGAATTCAAATAATCTTTGAATATGTACAAACTGCAAGAATCCATGAATGGATATATGCATGCATATAGGAGATGATTCTTATGTTTAATATTAAATCTATGTTTGATTTAATAATTAAAATAAAATAGTTCATAAGTATTCCTGAAAGCTAGTGGGAGTATTATTTTTAAATCTTATATGTTGTATGGGCAACTACATTCCACCAAAATTAAGTTTTAGTTGGGAATGAAA
The DNA here is from genome assembly GCA_910596185.1 of Chrysanthemum makinoi. NCBI lineage: Eukaryota > Viridiplantae > Streptophyta > Magnoliopsida > Asterales > Asteraceae > Chrysanthemum > Chrysanthemum makinoi. The sequence goes on from OU343223.1 coordinate 12,303,903, forward strand.
CTTAGTTTGTAAGATTTGGAAATAAGACATACAACCTTGGAATATATGTTTATTATTATAAACATATGCGGTAAATAAATGAGTCTAATAGAACATGATGAATACATATATTTGACAAGATAGAATATGAATGAGATCTTAAAGTCTAACTTGAAGATTCATCATGAACATCATGTTGTGTATAAGGTTGTTGTATCATGCTTGATTACAAGATGATTTAACAACAGTGTAATATTTATGTTTGGATTTAGAATTGCATTCCTCAGCCTGGAGTTGCTCCCAGATTCTATACAACAATTGTTATGTAATTGTCATAAGTCAACAAACTTGAGGTTTGGATGACACCAAACAAATAAATATTCAAAGTTTACGGATGTTTAAAGAGCATATTGTTGTAAACAATGATGCTAGTATAATTGAGATGACACTCAATTCTAGTCATGGTATCCTTGATGATGACCATGTTGACTAATTATGTTCCGTTAAGGGCATAGTTGCATTATACATTAAAGAATAAAGAATACTTTAAACTTTAAGTTTTGGAAGATGATTGTCATAAAAGGGTGGTTCAGGTTATCACGCACCTTATGGAATGATATGACAATATCAAGATATGTGTAAACACATACAAGAAATTCACTTATTGAATTCTTGAAATAAGTATTCTCAAAATTCCTATAGATCAAAGTTAGTTGAAATTATGCCCTGTCAACAAGTATGATTATCATGACTTGAGGCAAAATTCATTAACTAAGAATTATCATGCGTTGATCTATTTAGTATTTGGATAAAGGATGTTAAACAATTATTATTTATAATGAATTAAAGTACTTTATACGTTTAATTTCATTTATAATATTGTATCCTATATTTGCATGTTTAAATCCTTGAATAACTTAAGTTGTTCTAAATAGTCCGTTGTCGATCAATAACATGGGAATGATATTGAATTAAGACAAATCTAAGTATTAGTTAGAATATACTTGAAAGTATATTGATGCGTAGCATGACTAATTTCAAATGATATTCAATGGATTGAATATAGGACTTATCCCAACCACATGATGATACTTTATGGATCTTAGTCATTAAGTACATCATGAATATTTATCCTCTGACTTGAGATGCCAGAGAAATGTCATGGATGTAGTGCATTTCTGTGAGGCAATCTAATGCTATACGTAACTGGTAGTTATAAGAGTTGTTTCGAAGTGTTGCGAAATTTATGAATTCTGTCGTAGTCAAAGGGATTTGTTTCCTTCAAATTTATTTTGATGTATAATAATGCTGGGCCCCTCGTAGGGTTGTCAAGATATTTGCATGGCCATGCCCAAGGTCTTCTGGAATATGTTCAGAAGAATTGGTAATCTTGATCAATCATATAAAGCGAGAAAAAGAATAGTTAATTAAGAAATGAGTGAGATCGATATTCTTATTAACATGGTATTAGAAACAAAAAGATAAGTATGATGATAAATCATCAAAAGGTTTTTCCAGGAAACCACACTCGAGTTGTTCTGGGGTCATTGGCGTGTTGCTAGATGCTAACCAATGTCATTACGCATACTAAGATATCTCCAAGTGGGAGCTGTTGGTTTATGGATATATTTAATATGTGTATGACCGGATTTGAACTCGAGACCACGGGATTGCACACTTTACGTATGAGACTCGATGTTTAAATAATTAATAGAAAATATTATGTTTAATTATTAAATTCAAAATAAACGACTAAACGAGCGATAAGCACTTATCGAAAGTGACTATTGGTCGTTAAATGTCAATGGGATATGAAGAAAAGTAAACAAGCCAAGAGACGGTTTTAGGAACCCTCTTTTGGGCTTGTTTTTGGCCGAAACTATGGAATCCCACATCGGAAACCATAGTAAACTTGACATCTACCATAAGGCTATAAATACATTCCCTTATATTCATCCTTTGGTATACTAGATTTCAATAGAGGGCCAAACTTCTTCTTTTCTTCCTTTTTGTCTTGGTCGACGAGTGAATCCCCATTGTAAGGGATTTACGAGTGACCTTGAGCATAACAAAGATGTTTGGTTATTCTATTGTGATCAAGAACTAGCATTCGCATCGAATCGCTAATAGTAAGTGTGTACAAAAACGTGATGTAACACATTATTGTTACATCAATTGGTTTGAATTGAAAAACAGTAAGGGTCAATTCGTTAAACCACATAAACCCTAATTAGGGTTCTTGAATTGAAGAGATCTACCAATTGCAAGAGGTACGTTACATATCTTTCAGTTAATTAATTATTGTTATGATCTTTAGTCTTCCGCTGTGTACTCTTGATGTCTACATGTTATTATTGTATGTCATGTATCTTAAACTTAACAAGACAGCCGTAACAAGTAGAAAATTTCGGGTTTGTAGCATGTAGCAAGCATGTAGCAAGCAAGAAACAATCGTAAGAAAGCAAGAATCAATAAGCAAGAAGAAAGAACGAGATCAAGACCAATATTTTAGCAATAAATCACTACCGTTTTGGAACTCGAAAGTTTAGAAAGAAATTATTGCAAGAACTTGAGCAAGTGGATTCCGTAACAGGTTGTATCCATGGAGCGGGTCATGGGCCATGGTTCAGTAGGTATGGATATCAGAAGTGGGTTGATCGATTTATGGGGCGGACGAGCAATGAAAGATGTAGTGACAGATCAAGCATGCAATGGTGATTAAAGAAAGAGATAATCGTGACCGGCTGGTTATTTAGACCGAAGCTTCAATAGACCGTGATCGAGAAAGAGACCGAGTTTGTGATTATGATCGTAGGAGCCGACACCGTGAAAGGCATCAAGATTACGGGGGTGAATGTTGGATAATCTTGATGGGTTAAATCAGGTTGTGGGTCACGAATCAGTATGTGGGTCACGGATAAGTATTCATGGGTCAGTTTATTCACTGCTGGACTAAGTATTCAGGAAAAGGAAGTGGTTTTACCAGGTCTTGTGGTTGAATGAGTTTCCAGCAAGTGGAGTTATTGTTTCCTGTTTTCTAGCTTAGTGGGTTAGTAGTTAGTACCCATGTTATCTGTTATGTACCTTAGCTTAGTCTATAAATAGGTAGTAGCTTTCATATTGTATGTAATCAGTTTTCCATATTGTAAGCAAGTAATATGCCATATTAGCAAGTAATACGGGAGAGTCGATTTATGGTAATTTCTATTAGTGTGTTTGTCGTGTGTCAAAGGAAGGAGGATTCCTTCAGATTGTTCAGTTACTTTAGTGGTTGTTGACAACATGTAAGCCGTCACAAATAATTTCTCTTGCGAAGCAATTCATTCCCGTGCTCCCGTGCGTCCAGTTTTACACATTGTACCCCTGCTACATTATATTTAATAACCACATATTATGTATTTAATATCATGGATAACAAAATCACATAAGTTGTTTCTACATGATATGAAATGTTGAGTTTGTTGGACCTTTTCTCCTTGGTAGATTCGATTGCTTTGATCTCATTGTTTGCAGAAAATGTTCTCAACATCTAGGATATTTAATGTTAATGGCAAGATCTTGATATCTTGTTGTCAGACCTCGGCGGCACCAAAACTCATAACGGGCGGAACCCTTTTGAGGGGTCCGCGGTCCGTGGTGCTTGCTGATGGTTTTGGCTATAAATAGCAAAGCCAAACCAAGTAGTTTTTCATCCCTTTCCATCATACTATCTTACATATCTTCTCTCTAACCTTTCTAACTCAGATCATATCATATTAGTGATCTCTTTTGTAGCAAAGAAGATCAAATCACATTCAAGCTTCAACGAGAAGTTGGAAGTCTTGTTTGTTTGGTGTTGTATGATCTTGTGTTGATTCATACTTCATTGTTGTACCAAACTATCATAATCTTGTGAGTGTGAGTGGTTAGTATTTTAGTCCTCAAAATACATTGTGTGTGGGAGTGGTTGTACCCTTGGAAAGAACTCGACATTTAGCTTAGTTTCGGAAATAGTGTAAGTGAAGTGTAAAGGTTTCTCCGCTGGTGAAAGGAGGTTGTTGACTAGTGAAGTTAAAATATCGAGTGTGAGACTCGGGGAGTGGAGTAGGGCAAGGAGAAAGAGTCCTTGTAGACCGAACCACTATAAACAACTTGTTGTGGTTTGATCATTTCTTTTCTTATTTACTCTTTACATATTGCTTATATATTTCATTAACATATCTAAGATCAATATCAATTGATCTTTCAATAAGTTTCAAAACAAAGTTTTTAATCGGTAAACAATTCAACCCCCATTCTAGTTTTCTACAATTGGTATCAGAGCCTCGTCGTTCAAGAATTTCTAAAATAATTTGTATTTTATAAACTTGAAACGATCCACGGATTCTGAAAACTTTAAAGAAGGGCAATCTATGCAATGACCACCACTCTTTGAAACCCAATGGATTTATCTATTGGAAAAACCGTTTTGAAACATATGTAAAATCAAAAGATATAGATCTTTGGTTTGTTATTGTTAAAGGGGATTTTAGTTCTACAACAAAGGATATTTCTGTTGATGAACAAAAGAAATTAATTGCTAAAAAGAATGAAGCTAAAATGATGCTTTACAATGGTTTGCCTAGAAAAGAATATGAAATAATTTTTATGTGTGAAACCGCCAAAGATATTTGGGAATCTTTGATTGTTACACATCAAGGTAATTCACAAGTCAAGGATAACAAAATTGATCTTCTTGTTCAACAATATGAACAATTTGTTATCCCTGAAGATGAAACCATTGATTGTGGCTTTGCTCGCTTTAATACTATTATTACATCACTTAAAGCACTTGATGAATCTTTTCGTAGTAAGAACTTTGTCGGGAAATTTCTTAGAGCACTCCATCCGAAATGGAGAGCTAAAGTGACCGCTATTGAAGAATCAAAAGATCTCTAAAAAATGTCACTAGACGAGCTAATCGGTAACATCAAAGTACATGAAATGGTGATGGAGAAAGATTCGGAGATCATCAAAGGAAAAAGGGAGAAGATCAAATTCGTTGCTCTAAAAGCAAAGGCGGAATCAAGTGATGATGACGAATCTTGCTCCGGTAGTGAAGATGAGGAGTATGCCATGGCCGTTAGAGACTTTAAAAAGTTCTTTAGAAGAAGAGGAAAGTTTGTAAGATAACCTCGAGAATAAAAGAAGCCATTCCGAAAAGATCAGGATGACAAAAAGGGTAAAGGTGAAAGAAAGTGTTTTAGATGTGGTGATGCAAGTCATCTCATAGGAGAATGTCCCAAGTCACCTAAAAGCGAAACTCAACGAGCTTTTGTAAGTGGTGCTTGGAGTGATAGTGAAGATGATGAAGAGTCAAGCAAGAAAGAGATCGCTCTAATGGAACATGAGTCAAATGAGGTACATTCCGACTCTTCTTATTCTTCTATTGATGATGACACTTTGCAAAAACAATACAATCAATTGTGTGAGCTAAGTCTAAAAATCATAACTAAAAATAAATTTTTAAAAACTAAAAAGGAATTTTTAGAAAATGAAGTCTATGAGTTAAAAGAAAAAGCAAAACGACTAGAAAAGGGAAAAGCAAATGACGATGGTTGTAAATCATGTTAAGAGCTTAATCTTGAAATAGAAAAACTAAAGCTCACGCAAGATGTTCTAATCGAACATAATTCTAAATTTAAAAGGTTTAACAAAAACATCGCTCTTGCCGATGAAATAGTTAAAATGCATAAAACACCAGGAGACATGAATGGGCTAGGATTTAATGAGTGTTAGGTCACCATTCTATCACATCAATATGTATTTCTAGAGAGAGAAAGTTTTAGTGAGAGAAAGTGGAAGGAACTAATGATTGATTAATGAAAATGATAATTGCAATTAGAACCAACACCCTCTCCCTTCAAGGGAGGGGGTATTTATAGTGATTACATAAGTAGGGGTGTTTCCCCTTGGTTCTAGAAGAACCTTCTATCACAGCTCATGGGCTTACTACATGAGCTGTGAAATCAATTACAAACATTTGTAAACCATATTTATTAACGACCTATTACAAATGAAATGACCTACACTTTATAATAAAACATGTTCCTAACAATCTCCCCCTAAGGGTTGGTCATCATTTGTTGTCTTGTTTAGGTCGTTCGACGTCTTGAACTTCTTTGGCATTCATAGCTTGTGACGTCTTTAATTCTTTGCAACTTTGTTCTTTGTCCTTGTTGTTGTGATCAGTTGTGAATTCTGCCTTTTATCAACATCATAAGTAAAGGTGTCTCTCTGTCTTTCTCCACCATACTCATACTTCTTTAACTTTGAATCTCCAATTTTGTGTAGCTCTCAAGTCTTTAAACTTTGCAGATTCTTTGACTTTGACGAAGAATCATTCTGACTTAGTGTTGCCTTTTGAGAGAACTTCAATTAGTGTTGATGTTGGTATGAGCATGTGGAGAATCTGCACGATCTTTTCCACCCGTAAGCATCCAAAAGAAGAAAACATAAAAAATGAGTTAGAAATAAACCAGCGCTTACAAGTTTGAACTTCGAGAGTGTTAACAACATAGTGTGAAAACACAACTCTAATTCTTACAAAAGGCTGTTCCTGAACTGGAGTCCCACAAGTGAGATAACACGATGTACCGAAGTACACCTACAGTTCAGATGAGTCGCTGAGGTACACCAAAGCATCACCCCACGACTGTAAACCGTTTGAGACACACTAAGCGTAACCCACAAGGAGTTACCGAAGTCACCTGCTGTCAGGGCTGTTTGATGTTGACCCTGGCAGGAGTTTCCATTCAATCACTGAGGATCGCAATTATGAATCCCCTCATAAATGTTCTGGCAGATTGCTAAGATCTGCGAAGGACTCTTGAATATGTCACTTGTGTCCTTATTGTTTGAACAATCAAGTGATGAGATATTAGGTGTTCCTAAGAGATCTTTTGATGAATCTCATGGCTCTAGACTCGATTAGTGCGCTTTGATTTTCCTAACCGAAGACTAGGGAGAGGGTCTCCTTCTTCAATACCAACAATCTCTAAGAGAGAGTTGATAGATTACGTAGGGTTCCATGTGAGAATGAAACAAGCTCTTTTGAGAGAACTTGAGTGGCTTAGAAGGTTTAGTGCATTGCGTCACTGGGTCCATGACGACTTTGTCTTCAATACCGGTGTCATCTTGTGACAACCAATAGCATATGAATTGAACCCGCATCTGCCCTAAGTTGAATAATTTGGAGGGCTATTTCTTTTCACCCTTTTCTTTAACTTTTCTTTTTAATTCTTCAACTCTTTTTTTCTCCGATTCTCATTTTCTCCTTTTTCAATCATACCTAAGGACTTCTAAATACTAACTATTTGTGGTGTCCTTGGGTAGATCCCTCCGGCTCTGGCGGATCATAGGACGTTTATTCCTAAACTTAGTCACCTTTTAACTCCATGACTATCCTATGTTACCACAAAAACCTTTTCTTGAAAATCTCTCAAGATGTTTATGATGAAAAACATGTTTTGGTAACACCTTGAGAGTTTTTGGTTTTTCAGAACTTCTCCCCCTCCACATGTGCTTATGAGTTTTGACTGAAATCTGCACAGTGAGGGTAGAGCTCGCACTTTTGAATTGATCGACTCTTGATAGACAATTCCCCGCGAGACACGGTTACGTTGTATAGTTAAAGAGTTCAATTATCAGCTTTTAGGTGACAACTAGCTCTAATAACTACCTTGAAGATGTAAACTCTCCTTGAAAAGGAGGTTAGACCCGTCAAAGTTCATGTCAATCAAGAGAGTCTCGGATTGGTACATTCTACTAAGATAAGTCTTGAAAGACAAATCTTTTCGATTACTGACATTCAAAGATCGTCAATTCATTGGTGATATCTGAGTCGAGCACGTTATGAGATTCCATAACTTCCTGATCAACAATTTTAATCACATTTCTCCCCCTCAAAAATAGCATATGTATGATGTTTTTGAAAACATGTTGATTAAAATATGCTTTTTGAGATGTTTGAAATTCCTTTGGGAAGAAACGGATTTCAAGAACATTTGATTTTGAACAAAGATTTTATGTTGCAAACAGTTAAGAAGCTTTCGCTCCTTTAATTAGGATTGAGGCACTGAAGCGTACCACAGGGTCCTATCTTTTGAAAATCGAGATTTGTTGCGAATCACAGTGCCTTTAGCATCTATTTTGTTTTTCTAAATTCATTTCAGCTTGATAACATAGACCCAATCTGGTTTCTCAACAAATTCCCTGACATCAAGACTTTTAAACTGATTCTTCCTGAGAAACTGTAAGTGAATAACTGCAATTCTCAACAATCTTCCCAATCTGCATTACATGTCTTTAGCAGCTTCTCCGTACACTTCCTTTTGGTGAAGTTTCTGAATCAGCTTCCCCCTAAACTGACAACCTTCTTCATCAGATTCAAAACATTGATGTAGTTAACTTGTCTTCTAACTTTACAGTTTAAGTGCACATCAAAATTTGTAGATGAACAGTAAACCACATCAAGCAAATCTGAATTGTCACGTAATCACAGTTGTACATAATGCGGAAAATTCGTTCAGGGGTAACATGCAGGAAATCAACAAGATCTTCTCACGTATGCAGACACTTCACACCAAACAAACCTTGAGAGATGAAATAATACTACTTCCCCCTGATTGTTGCGGTATATCGGAATAATAATCGACTGTGTATATGCGAATACTCGATAAAATGATCATGTGCAAGGCATCATAATACAGTTAAAGCATCATATGTAGGTAACTTCACACAAAATAACCCAGTGAAAGTTGAAACGATAACACCAAAGTAAGACGTTTGAACCACATATCGTCTCATTTCTTCCCCCTGATTGCAGAAACTCGTGAAGGAAAAGAGTTTTCACAAAGAAGGCAAAGAAAGCACATGACATATACTCTCTCTTCCCCCCGATGTTTTCGATGAATCGAAACATACACCACGTATGTTGATGATGAAATCGGAGACAGCGTAACCGTGTATGTTCAATTAATCGAACAAGTGTGAAGTACCAGAAATATCCCGTGATAATCATCTGCTGATAAAACTTCTCTACTCATTTATTTAGTTGATCATCAACTGAGTCATTGTAGTTAGAAACAGTTTGATCTACTATTATCAGAGATTCGATTGAAGGTGCATCTCCAGCAACGGTTGTTGTTGTAGATTGAGGGTGTATCTAGAATTAGAATATTATCAGGTTGTGCAGCGGAAACATTAGATACAACTGAAGCACGGCTTTCTAAAGAATCTCCAAACAGCGGAGCAAGACAAAGCTTCCAATTCTTGATGATTAAGTACAATGGTGATGCAGCTGATGGATCATTATGTTTTAGACAGTGAGAAACGGGTCCTAAGCTATTATACTTAGAAGCCATAGCTGAAGTGCGGGTCCGAAACTGAATTATTCCGAAGCCATTGTTGTTGTATCTGTATAGAAAGTAGGACGGGAGAGATAGAGACAGAAATGGATCCCCAAGTGTAACTGGGTTCCAGATGTTAGAAGCATAAATTTGCAGTGTCAATTATCTTCTTGACACCTGAACATGCTGTTTTGTTGCAAATGTTTAATATCTTGCCTGTAGGAATCCACCTAAGACCAACAGTTTTTAAAATTCTACCCGTGGGTATCCACCTAAGATTAGATCTAGGAAATGCTGAAACTTCTTTTGGAAAGAGTCTTTGTCCTATATTGATCCACCTATTAGGTTTCCGAAGTTTGTTTCTCAGTTCAAGCGGGTCTATTCGAATTGACTGTCGACTACACTTAGGTCTGTTCTGCAATACACTAGAAGGCATCACACGAGGTCGTGAACCTAAGATTCCATCCTTTTGGAGTAGTGCCCTTTTCCTAGCCTTTTCTAGATCATAGTTCTTGTACGCGTCTTTTGAATCATATGAATCTTTAATTTTAATGCTCGGTTTAGACACAGTGTTCGAACTAATCCTAGACGGGCCAATTGCAGCTACATGTTGAGGTTTAACAGAAACAGAATCATTTTTCTCAGGCCAGGAATGTGGAGTGACTTGATTTGACAAATGATTATTCTCAACAACTTGGGAGGCAAACCGTGGTTTTGAAGATTTTGATCGTTCAGATTTAAAAGCAGTTGGTTGTCTAACTACTGATTGGTTTCTGATTGATTGTAGTGACGATTTCCCCAAGATTGTTGGTTTTGTAAATTTAGTATCCACACTCTTGCCAATTAATCTTCTCAATTTGTTTTGTAAAGCAACATGCGCAAGCCCCTTTGCTTGAATTTGAGCCTTTAGATGCTCATTTTCTTTTACTAATGTATCCACACGATTACTTTGCATTTTAACTTCAAGAGATTTGCAATGTGCCTCTAGTTTTGAAAAATCTTTTTGAAATTGAGCAATGGTCTTTTTGAGAAGAATGTTTTCAGATTCAAGAATTTGATTTGACGATTCAGTTGTATTGTTTGCAACTAAGGGCCCAGACATGAGACAGTTGTATGGACATTGTGCAACATGCTGGTCAACCTCTCCTTCATTTCTGAATTCAGGTTGCTCAGTTTGTTTCGCATTTGCAGGCAGAGTATGAACAACAGTAGATTGTACCTCAACCATCTGTTCTTTGTCAAAGGTTGGCTCTGTGTCATAGGTGAGAATGATATCTTCCTCAACCATTCGTTCTTCATCAAAGTTGGGCTCGGTGTCATATGTGGGAATGGTATCTTCCTCAACCATTTGTTCTTCATCAAAGTTGGACTCGGTGTCATAGTTGGGTATGATATCTTCCTCAGATCTACTGTCATCCTGCTTTTCCAATGCTACAACCTCATTGTCCGTATTACTGACATTTGCAGTATTCTCATCATTCATGACAAGCCTTTGAGCATTCTTTCCTTGTACATCAACTCTTTCACCTTGCATGACTGCTTGATTTCGGGGATCAGATGAAGTCTGACTCTTTGAATTCTTAAATTGTGAAAACATCTTAGTCAGTAACATCATTCCTTTGTTTAATTCCACAAATGCATTTGCATCTTCAGAATCATCAGTAGCAAGGTTTGGTGAAGAAGGTTTTAAGCAGTAGATGGAAGGTGAGGAGATTTGTGAAAGCATTAGAGACATTGATATAGTGAATTTTAATTTTCCTTCCAAAAATAATTATGAAAAATTTTCTCCCCCAAAATTTGAAATTCACTATAAAAATGCAATTCTAAGGTTGTAAGAAAAATTTGAGGTTTGACAATTTTGACGTCAAATTTGACCCAAAAAATTCGAATTTAGGCCCAAAAAATTTGAATTTTTGACCAAAATTGGAATTTCGCGTAAAAATTGAACGTTTAGTCTCCCCTAGAAATTAAATTTTACTCAAATTTTCCCGCCAAAAATTTGTGTTGATGATGTATTATGGATCTTTAAAGGATAGATGTGGTTTTAGGTTTATGTAGATTAGTAGCAAAAATCCAAACTTGCAGAAGAAACTTGCAGAAGAAACTCGCAGAAGAAACTTGCAGAAGAAACTCGTAGAAGAAACTCGCAGAAGAAACTTGCAGAGAGAAACTCGCAGAGAGAAACTTGCAGAGAGAAACTCGCAGAGAGAAACTTGCTGAAAGAAACTCGCTGAAAGAAACTCGCTGAAAGAAACTCGTAGAAAGAAACTCGCTGAAAGAAACTAGCAGAAAGAAACTAGCAGAAAGAAACTCGCAGAAAGAAACTAGCAGAAAGAAACTAGCATAAAGAAACTCGCAGAAAGAAACTCGCTGAAAGAAACTCGCAGAAAGAAACTCGCAGAAAGAAACTAGCAGAAAGAAACTCGCAGAAAGAAACTAGCAGAAAGAAACTCGCCAGAAAGAAACTAGCAGAAAGAAACTCGCAGAAAGAAACTAGCATAAAGAAACTCGCAGAACTGCAAACTCGCAGAAATTCAAACAGAAACTCGCCAAACTTCAAGGAGAAACTCTCAGAAACTCATGAGAAACTCGTAGAAATTCATGGCTAACTCGCCAAACTCGCAGAAACTCATGAGAAATGCGCAGAAACTCGCAGAAACACGTATTCAGTCCAAAAAGTCCATAAATTTCAATCTAAAACACGTTTTTAAGTACGAATTTCTATTAAATCTAATCAATATTAACCTAAACTATCCCTTGGCTCTTGATACCACTTGTTAGGTCACAATTCTATCACATCAATATGTATTTCTAGAGAGAGAAAGTTTTAGTGAGAGAAAGTGGAAGGAACTAATGATTGATTAATGAAAATGATAATTGCAATTAGAACCAACACCCTCTCCCTTCAAGGGAGGGGGTATTTATAGTGATTACATAAGTAGGGGTGTTTCCCCTTGGTTCTAGAAGAACCTTCTATCACAGCTCATGGGCTTACTACATCAATCAGTGAAATCAATTACAAGCATTTATAAACCATATTTATTAACGACCTATTACAAATGAAATGACCTACACTTTATAATAAAACATGTTCCTAACAATGAGGTATTAATTCCAAAGATTCAAAACAAAATGGCCGAAAAAGATGAACAAACTGTCAAAACTGCTGCAGTACAGCACGGACCAGACGGACCGAAAATAAGGGTTTCGTCCGTTGAAAGAAATGGTGCCGTGGGTACTTCAGCAGGACAGAATGTTTGTGATACGGACCGTAATGAATTTTTCAAAGTAACAAAGAAAACCAAGGATAGTGTTAAACTAAAACCACCTGCTATATCAGGAGTAGGACTTGCTAAAAATGAATTTAGATCAAAAACTACTCAACAAAGACATAAAACACCTTTTGCCAAAAGCCCCTTTCCTAAGAGCAACCACAACGTACAACCCAACTACCAACACAACAGTTGGAATAAAAACTTTCCTAGACCATATCAAACTCCAGATTACATGTCATGGAACTCTTACCCATCGTTTCCATACATGAATCAAATAAATGGTATGTTTAACCCAAACGGACCCATGAGATATTGGGGACCAAATGCTTGAGTTATTTGCTTTGTAGGTATGCTTGAAAGTTGGATTGGAACCTGATGAGTGGATAAAAAATAGTGGATGCTCACGACATATGACGGGCAACAAAAGTCTCTTCTCATCATACCAAGAGTATGACGGAGGTAATGTCACTTTTGGTAGCAATCTCAAAAGCAAAATCATTGGCAAAGGTACGATCGCTCATAACTCCCTAACTATTGAAAATGTTGCTCATGTAGATAGGTTAGGATTTAATCTACTTAGTATTAGCCAATTATGTGATAAAAAGTATAAAGTACTATTTGATGAAAATGGTAGTAAAATACTAAAAGATGGTATCACCATAGATAAAGGAGTTAGGAAAAATAACATATATGTCATGAAAATAGATAAAACATCTAATGACAAATTGTGTCTAACAACGTTAGATGATAACTCAACTCTTTGGCATAGACGCTTAGGTCACGCTAATATGAGGCTTATACAAAACTTATCTTCAAAAGAGCTAGTTAGGAATTTACCAAAACTTAAATATGACAAACACTTTTGTGACGCTTGCAAAATTGGTAAACAAACTCATAGTATTCATAAATCTAAAAATATGGTGTCCACATCTAAGTGTCTAGAACTATTGCATATGGACTTGTTCGGTCCATCCGCTATAAGAAGCTACGGAGGCAACTTATACACTTTGGTCATAGTAGATGATTACTCAAGGTTTACTTGGACGTTGTTTTTGAAATCCAAAAATGAAGCTTTTGATAAATTTGAAATTCTTAGCAAGAAAATTCAAAATCAACTAGGTGTTAAAATTGTGTCGATCCGAACGGATCATGGTCGTGAATTTGACAACGAAACTCAATTTGAAAACTTTTGTGATACAAATGGTATAACACATAACTTTTCGGCTCCTCGAACACCTCAATCAAATGGAGTAGTAGAACGTAAAAATAGAATAGAAAAAATTCAAGAAATGAGTAGAACAATGCTTAATGAACAAAATATTCCTCAAAAGTTTTGGTGTAATGCTGTTGACACTTCTACATATATTTTGAATAGAGTCTTAATACGTCATTTCTTAAACAAAACACCATATGAGCTTTATAAAGGTAAAAAGCCAACTTTAGGATATTTTAGAGTTTTTGGATGTAAATGCTTTATTCTTAATACTAAAGATTATCTCACCAAGTTTGACCCAAAGTCTTATGAAAGTGTATTTCTTGGTTATTCTCAAACTAGTAAAGCTTACATTGTCTTAGACAAAGAAACAATGAGAGTCGAGGAATCGTTGAACATAACATTCGACGAAAGTCCACCTCCCTCTAAGACATCACCTTTGGTAGATGATAACTTAGTTGAAAGTCAAATGGTAGAAAGTCAAGAAATAATTAAAAATGACAAGGAAGATGAACCATTAAATAATGAGATTATAAACATCAAAGAATCTAAAAGTCATCCTTTGGAAAAGGTCATAGGACAACTTAATCAAAGAACCTTAAGATCACAAGCCCAAAATCAAAGTAATTATTTTTGTTTTGTATCCACCATTGAACCAAAAAACATAAATGAAGCAATAAAAGATGAATCATGGGTAATTGCCATGCAAGAAGAGTTAAACCAATTCGTTAGAAATGATGTTTGGAAATTAGTTCCAAAACCTAAAGATCAAACTATAATTGGAACGAAATGGGTTTTTAAAAATAAAACGGATGAAAATGGTGTAGTATCTAGAAACAAAGCTAGGCTTGTTGCACAACGTTATAATCAACAAGAGGGGATTGATTATGATGAAACTTACGCACCGGTAGCTAGACTCGAATCTATTATAATATTACTTGCTTATGCATGTGCCTATGACTTTAAATTATTTCAAATGGATGTTAAAAGTGCATTTCTTAATGGGTTTATTAACGAAGAAGTATATGTTGCTCAACCTCCCGGTTTTACCGACTTTGAGAAACCACATCATGTCTTCAAACTCAAGAAAGCATTATACGGTCTTAAGCAAGCACCAAAAGCTTAGTACGATCGACTTAAGACTTTTCTTGTTGAAAACAAATACACTATGGGATTAGTAGATAATACACTTTTTACCAAGAAAAAGGAGTCACATATTATCATTGTTCAAGTATACGTTGATGACATCATATTCGGATCAACTTGTCAAGAGCTATGTGATGATTTCTCTAAAATCATGCACGATGAGTTTGAAATGAGTATGATGGGTGAATTAAATTTCTTTCTAGGACTTCAAATTAAACAACTAGAAGATGGCATATTCTTTAACCAATCTAAATATATAAAAGACAAGCTTAAGAAATTTGGTCTTGAAGATTCAAAACCAACTAAGACACCCATGTCCTCGGACACTAAACTCACCAAGGATGAGGAAGGTGAATTCGTAGATAACACTAAATATAGGGGAATGATTGGTAGCCTACTCTATCTTACGGCTAGTAGACCCGACATTATGTTTAGTGTTTGTCTATGTGCTCGCTTTCAAGAAAACCCAAAGGCATCACACTTAGAAGCCTTAAAAAGGATTTTTAGATACATTAAGGGAGCAACGTGTTTAGGATTATGGTATCCCAAAGGAACGGGTGTAGAAACCATAGTGTATGCCGACTCGGATCATGCCGGTGACTATTTCGATTGAAAAAGTACAAGTGGTATTTGCACTTTTGTTGGAAATTGTCTCACCTCATGGTTTGCAAAGAAGCAAATGACTTTAGCCATCTCAACTACTGAAGCCGAGTACGTCTCAGCCGGAAAAGCATGTCAACAAGCTCTTTGGATGAAGCAAGCTCTAGTAGATTACAGAATTCATCTCAACGATATTGTTATACTTTGCGACAACAAATGAGCTATCGATCTCAGCAAAAATCCCGTCCAACATGCTCGTACGAAGCATATTGAAATCCGTCATCACTTTCTTCGCGATAATGTTCAAAAAGAAAACATCTCAATTGAGAAAGTGTCCTCCGAAGACAACATTGCCGATATTCTAACTAAGCCTCTCAAATGAGAACCATTCAATCTTGTTAGACTTGGTTTGGGGTTAATGGAACCAAACATGTAGGATACACATAGCCTAAACCTTAGAATAAACAAAACAAAACAATTTTGTTTTATACCTGCTACTGTAGCCACGTCACCAAACGACAACAAAGACGGAACCATTTTTATGGTGCCGCCTGGTCCGTGGTGACTTCAAAAGCAAAACTGCTACCTACAAAACATCTTTTTTCTCAAAACCCACTTTACCAAAACGTGTAAACATCAGACCCAACTCATTATTGACACCTTCTCACCCACTAATCACTGGAGATAACATCATTGTAAGTATCCTAACTACATTTTATCTCTTAATTCTGAGTCTAGGATTCTAATTTATGCACAAAATCACTACATGGGGTTTGTATATATTCTTATATAAAAGTTGGATTCAATTGGCAAATTGCATAACTAATCATTGAAATTAGGTACTACATTATCATATTGCATAAACAAATCATACTTCCCACTAATCAATAGATAATGACTATAAGGCCTTATTCAAATAACCAAACACCCCTTGTCAAAATTTTTGAAAAGCTTCTTACTTGTAGGAAAACAATTTTTCATTATTAATACAAATAGAAACGTTATATTTTCATCACTTGCATGCTCTTGAATATTAAAGGTATTGCATAACTAATATGCATTCCCGGGTATATTCAAATGAAGCCACATTGAATTAAGAGCATTTGGGTTATCTCATGGTATTTGCCAAACACCCCACTAAAACCATTTTTGTGCATAAAATGAGTCAAGATAACCGCAACTCCAAATCGTTTTCATACACACACTAGAACCAAAACGTTAAGTTTATTCTCATTTTTAACATGTTAATTCTTGCTCCTAGGAATAACCATGGTAGCCACAAAATTCTATGATCACAAGGATACCATTAACTACATCCCCAAACATCACAAAACCAAGGGACTCACCAAGGAACAAGTCGAAATTTTTAAGAGTCTAGAGACTAGGCACTTCCATGAGGGTAGAACCATTCACTCCTATTTTATCATTAGAACACATTTATTGTAAATCTTTGCCTCTTCACTCCATCCCTCTTGTATGGCTTGACTTGGGTGATATGACTAGCATTTAACCCACTTCCAAATCATTAGGAACCTCATCCCTTCTATGGTTTAACATCAAATCAAACACATTTCTCCATAATTTTTCACTTCTATAAATTAAGAGGTTTTACCATGATCATCTTCACACCTTCTCCATTCTTACCATCAACTAGCAAAAACTCAAGTCAAAATGAAAAAATCTTCACCTTCAACCAAGCCTTTCAAGAAAACCGCTAGGATTAGCGTAAGACCTTGTTGTTTTGTCAACTTGAGTTCTTCATCCGAGTCATCTCCACTCACCATCTCATCTCCTATAAGGGATGATACACACCTCACTTTAGCTACTCCTATTCCCATCACCATCACCACTCCACCACCAATAAAGACACCAAACTCACCACCACCGGCACCCCTCCAAACATCAAAAACACCATCACCACCAAAATCTCCAACCCTCATCCCATTGGAGTTATTTTCCACACCTCCCACTTCTCCAAATCCTTTCTTGGAGGACTTGGAAGATTTGCCTCCTAGGCCAAATCATCCACCACCATTGCCATCATTTGGCACTATTGAGCGGATTGCTCATGAGTCTCCTAGACCATCCTTCGACCCAAACGCCCCGTTAGAGCCAAGACCTCTTCTCTTCCACCCCATCCACAAAGACATTCATGGTCCCTTGTATGGGGATCAACCACTCCCTACATCAATGTCCCCTCACATATAGGACATTGAGGAGTCCATGTGGGAAGATAATCCCACAAGAGAGGAGATTCAAGCCGAACTCCAACATCTCCACCAATTCTCAAATATGGTGGATTCTCACCTAAATGAGACTATGCAAATGCAAAGTGCTTTGCTAGCCTCAATAATCACCACCCCAAACACCAACACCTACATCAACACATCTACCATTCCACCACCACAACCTCATCAACCATACTACCCCCTAGGCATGGTTGCTCAACTTGTGAGCAAACCGCCCAAACCGTTGATCGGACCCGGGTAATGGTCCATGAATTCCAAGAGGAAATGAGGTTCATCCTCAATCACATCCTTGAGAGACTCAACGCTCTTTCTCATCCACCATCTCATTAGAATGGTCCTAGATTAGCTTTTCTAAGCATTTTTTTTTCTAGGATTTTTTTTTTGTTTATTGTACTAAAACACTTCATTGTGTTTGTAGGACCTTACTTTTATCAACCTTATCACACAAATACCCACGTTTTGCTTAGAACACGTTAACACACAAACAAACTATGCGTGAAACCAAAGAAATAAAGATGAGAAAGATGAGATGGTGACTTGAATGATATATAAATCCGTGTATGTTATGAGTATAAGATGAAACAATATGTTGTATATTCCTTGAGAGAGAAAATACACACACACATACACACTTTCAAGCACACCCCTCAAATGACCATTTGAGGGGTATTTATAGTCCAAGGGACTTGATGCCCTAAAGGCTTTCTTATGGGCTTCGTGGGCTTGGACATGGGTTGGATTGGATAAAAGGCAAGCCTTACATAACTAGTACCCATTTAGCTTAGTCCAATCCACGAGCCCGTTGACTATTCTATCACGATATCTAACACACGTTACAAAGTTCCTAAATGTGAATGACCATCACTTCTAATAAAAAATATTAAGGCTAACAATCTCCCCCTAAGGGGTGGTCATTCAAATGATGCTCCACTTGATTAGGTCTATACTTTTCTCGAGCTTGAACTTTGCGTGTAGATATAGAATAGTCTTGGTTCTTTGTTCCTTCATGCTTTGTGATCAGATAATGTGGTTGTCTGCCGTTGTCAACTTCGTTGGTTAGGTGTCTCCACGTCTTTCTCCACCATGCTCACACTTCTATTTGACTTTTGGTTACCAATGATGTAGTTCTCGAGTCTTTAAACTTTGTGTAGCCTTTGATTGTGATGAGAACTTTCATGTGTTGTTGATATGAGCATGTGGCGAGTTTGCACGATCCATCCGCTCCGGAGCTTCCATAAGAAGAAAACATAAAAACAGGTTAGTAATAAGCGGATTCCGGCACTTACAAGTTTGAATTTCGATGGTGTTAACAGCATAGTGTGAAAACACGTCTCTAATTCTCACAAGGGCCGTTCCTGAACTGGAGTCCCACAAGTGAGATAACGCGATATACCGAAGTACATCTACAGTTCAGATGAGTCGCTGAGGTACACCGAAGCATCACCTCACGACTGTAGACCGTTTGAGACACACTAAGCGTAATCCACGAGAATTACCGAAGTGACCTGCTGTCAGGGCTGTTTGATGTTGACCCTGGCAGGAGTTTCCATTCAATCATTGAAGATCACAGAAGTGAAACTTCTCATAAATGTTCTGGCAGATTGCTAAGACCTGCGTAGGACTCTAGAATATATCACTTGTGCCCTTATTGATGAACAACAAGTGATGAAATGTCATGTGTTCCTATGAGATCTTTTGATGAATCTCGAGGCTCTAGACTCAATTAGTGCATTTTGGTTTTCCTGAGCGGAGACTAGGGAGAGGGTCTCCTTCTTCAATATCAACGATCTCTAAGAGAAAGTCGATAGATTATGTAGGGTTCCCAGTGAGAATGAAACAAATCCTTTTAAGAGGAATTGAGTGGTTAGAAGGTTAGGTGCAGTGCGTCACTGGGTCCATGACGTCTTTGTCTTCAATACCAGTGTCATCTAGTGACAACCAGTAGCATATGTATTGAACCCGGTTTCTGCCCTAAGGTTGAATATGGAGGGCTATTTCTTTTCACCCTTTTTCATTACATTTCTTTTTAATTCTTCAACCCCTTCTTTCTCCTTTCTCACATTACTCCTTTTTTCAATCATTCCTAAGGACTTCTAATACTAACTATTTGTAATGTCCTTGGGTAGATCCCTCCGGCTCTGGCGGATCATAGGACGAATTTCCTATCCTTAGTCACCTTATAACTCCATGACTGTCCTATTGTTGCCATAAAACCATTTTACTTGAAAATCTCACAGAGTGTTTATGATAGAAAACATGTTTGAGACACTCCGAGAGTTTTATATTTTCAGAAACACTCCCCCTTCACATGGGCTTATAAGTTTTGACAGAAATCTGCACATAGAGGGTAGAGTTTGCACTTTTTGAATTGATCGGCTCATGATAGACAATTCCCCACGAGACACGGTTACGTTGCTTAGTTAAAGAGTTCCATTGTCAGTTTTTAGGTGACAACTAGCTCTAATAACTAACTTGAAGTTGTAAACACTCCTTGAAAAGGAGGTTAGACCCATGAAGGTGCATATCTATCACAAGTTTCTCGAGATGGTACATATACTGACTTTGATTCCCGTCAATTCATTGGTTTCGTCTGAGTCGAGCTCATTTTGAGATTCAAACAACGATCATTAAACATTTTTGATCACATTTTAATCACGTCTCCTCCCCCTCAAAAATAGCATATTCGTGATATTTTTGATATCAACGGATTAAACAACATTTTAGAATCTTTTGGGGAGACAAACGGATTTGATTTAAGCATGAATATGGAACATTTTAATTTTATACTCCCCCTTTAATAAAGCATAATCAATTAAAGGGTTTTAGAGGGAGTTATCTTGAGCACAAAGTATTTTGAAAGATTTTGAAAAATCTTTTTGAACAATCTTGAAAAGGTGCTCAAGATGATGATGATTTCTCACCATTTTAAATGTAGTGCACTGAAGAGTACACTTGATTTTTCTATAAAAGCACGAGTTTTGATTTGAAAAATAATCAAAAGTCATCATTTTAGTCCGGGTTTCGTACTGAAGTATACGAAAGCCATTATTTGAAGAAATTTTGAGAGACGACATGTTTTAGAAAACAAATAAATAACTCTCGCTCAAGCATCTGTACATACCCGTATCATTGTTGAATGACATTTCTAGAAACGTACAGAATATCGATTATACGAGAGACATGTCGTGAGAAGAATATTTTTGTATTTTTGATTTTATATTGTTTTTGTATTTTTGAAAAATTTTATATTTTTATATTTTGCTTTTGTTGGTTTTTCAAATTTTGTATTTTGTTTTTCAAAAATATTTACAGCGAAGCTTTTTGGAAAAATTATTTTCAAGAAGAATCGAGAAGACGTTCTAACTCCTCAGGGGTTAGGCTTCGCATTCCAATTCGTCGAACTAAATAGTCAAACCTTTCTTTTGGGAGGGCTTTAGTTAATAGATCGGCGAGTTGGTAATCTGTCTTCACGAAGAATAATTCAACAGTACCATTTTCGACGTACTCTTTGATGAAGTGGTAGCGGACACGGATATGCTTAGTCTTTGAGTGATGAACAGGATTGCATGATATGGCTATGGCACTTTTTGAGTCACAATACATAGGTATTTTATCGAAAGTAAAGCCATAATCTGTGAGTTGTGTTCTCATCCATAGAACTTGAGCACAACACGCAGATAGAGACACATACTCAGCTTCAGCGGTTGAAAGTGCAGTGCAATATTGTTTCTTTGAAGACCAGCTTACTAACTTTTCACCCAAAAATTGTGCTCCTCCGGATGTACTTTTGCTGTAACTTGATCACCTGCGTGGTCCATCGAAAAGGCAATTAGATAAAATACGGATTCCTTCGGATACCAAAGTCCCATGTGAATGGATGTCTTCAGTACCGAAGAAGATCCGTTTAACCTATTTGAGGTGCAGTTCGGTAGGCTTAGCCTGAAACCGTGCTAATAAGCAAACAGCAAAATGAATATCTGGTCGACTAGCAGTAAGATACATGAGAGAACCAATCATGCTCCGATATTTCTTTGGATCAATAGGTTTCCCAAACAAATCGGCTCCAATTTTTGGTGAAGTTACCATTGGTGTTCCGACCGAGTCACAATTATCCATACCGTGATTTTTCAAAATCTCAGTTGTGTATTTAGCTTGATTTATAAAAATTCCATGAGGGGATTGATGTATTTGTAAACCAAGAAAGAATTTTAGTTCCCCCATCATGGACATTTCAAATTTACTTTTCATGAGATTTTCAAAATGTTTTGAAAGATTCGGATTAGTGGACCCAAAGATGATGTCGTCCACATAAATCTGAACAATCAAAATGTCGTTTTTGCATTTTTGTGTAAACAAGGTAGGATCAACTGTTCCTTTGGTGAAATTGTTTTGGATAAGGAAGAGGACAGTTCGTTATACCACGCTCTCGGAGCTTGTTTCAATCCATAGATTGCCTTTTTGAGTTTGTAGACGTAGTCGGGATGTTCCATGTCTATGAAGCCTTCTGGCTGACTCACGTACACTTCTTCTTTCAGAGTTCCATTCAAGAACGCGGTCTTAATGTCCATCGGATAAACCGTGATGTTTTTGTGAGCGGCGTAGGCTAAGAAAATCCTGACTGCTTCTAGTCTAGCTACGGCGCGAATGACTCTTCAAAGTCTATCCCTTCCTCTTGTCTATATCCTTTGGCCACAAGACGAGCTTTGTTGCGAATGACAGTCATCTCTTCATCCCTTTTGTTCTTCCATAACCATTTGAGATCAATGACGCGAGTGTCAATTGGTCTTGGAACCATATCCCAAGAGTCATGTAGACGGTATTGGAGAAGTTCCTCCTGCATCACTTCTATCCATGCGGGTTCTGCCATTGCCTCGCGAATGTTCTTTGGCTCTATATTGCTAATTGAGCAAAGGTAAATGCATAAGTCGCAATCGGTGGCAAGTTAGCGTCTCGTCTGAATTGGCCTTGAAGGTTCACCAATAACTTGTTCAATTGGGTGGTCTTTTGTCCACTTCAGAGTAGAAGGATACAGTTGGTTAAACGTATGCGAGTTAGATGGTTCTCGTAAGCATGAAGATGATTCAGCTGATTCCGTAGCAAACGGATTTTCAAATAAGTCGTCATCTAACGTTGCATCGTTGTGATTTCGGTTTTGCTCATCAACTGCTGGTAGAACGGGTGCAATAACTGTAGTAGATGTAGATGATGTTGATGAAGTTGGTGCATTGGTTTCGACCGTTGTAGATGCATCTTCTGTTGGTGGTGGAGGATGATTTTGAGCGGGTGCAGCGGAATGATGGTTTGATGCATTTGTCGAAGTTCCACCATAGTATTCATCGAACATTAACTCAAAGAAATTCTCCCATTCTTGTTCTTTAGGATTGGCAATCGAAGTTGATTGAGCTCTTTGAGGTACGAGTCCTGAACTGATGTGTCCAGAAGGCTGCTGGTTTAGTGCGGGTTCTAGAGCGAGTCTCTCAGAAGCCATATGTGAAAGTTCGTCAAACTTCACATTCATCGTCTCCATGATCCTCCTAGTTCTCTTGTTATACACCCTGAATGCCCTCGAGTTATCTGAATATCCAATGAAGATTCCAATATCACCTTTTGCTTTCAGTTTACCTAGATCTTCTCTGTCGTTCGTAGGATAGCACAAAGCGCCAAACACATGAAAGTAAGAGATATCCGGTTTTCTGTTGTTCACAAGCTCATATGGGGTTTTATTGAATCTTGGATGGATGAGGGATCGGTTCTGAGTGAAACAAGCAGTGGCAACAGCATCAGCGCATAGAAATAACGGTGCACTAGAATAGATTAGCATTGTGCGAGCAACTTCCACAAGAGTTCGATTTCTTCTTTCAACTACCCCATTCTGCTGTGGAGTTCTAACAACTGATGTCTGATGTGTGATTCCAACATCTTCAAAAAAAGATCTTAACTCCTGATTAGTGAATTCAGTGCCGTTGTCTGTTCTTACAACCCTTACGGGAGTTTGAAGAAGTACTTGAATTCGTTTCAGAAAGGTGATGATGATGCTTGGTGCTTCGTCTTTTGATTTCAGAAACTTAACCCATGTATATCTTGAATAATCATCGACAATGACAAGAATATACTTTTTCCCATTAATGCTTTCAACTCTCATTGGGCCACATAAGTCCATGTGCAACATATGCAACTTGCTTCAGAACTAGGTACGGTTTTGGGTTTATATGATGCTCTTTTGCTTTTTCCTTGTTCGCATGATGGACATAAGTGATCCTTGGTGTATTTGAACTTTGGAAGTCCGTTGAGGATGTTGTCTTTGGCAATTTTGTTGATGGTGTCGAAATTGAGATGGGATAACCGTCTGTGCCACAACCAAGGACTGTGTTCCAGAAGCTCGTGTCATAAGACATATTGGTGATGAAGAGGCCATTTGATTGATGTCGATAGCATACAAGTTTGTATCACGATTCCGGTTAAGAGATCGGTGCCATCCAAGTTTCTAACGAAGCAAGCATTTTTCCTAAAAGCAACCTCTAAATCTGCATCACAGAACTGCCCGGTTGAAAACAAATTGTGTCCCAACCCTTCAACATAGTAAACTCGAGTGATCAAATAATTTCCAAAAGGTAGATCTCCATAACCCATGATAGCTGCTACATGATCATTTCCGAAACGTACGGTTCCCATGAATTTCAAGACGAAATTGATCAGCAGCTTCAGATTCCCGGTCATGTGCTTGGAGCAACCCGAGTCGACGATCCAAAGACAAATTTCGATAACCTGCCAGTAACAGAGAAAGAATATTGTGGAAACCGTTTTGATTTTGGTTCCTTTGGGTTAGAGGTAAAATCCTTATCACACTTGAGAGAGGTTTCTACAGGGAATTCTGGTTTATCACTCATTGTACCATTCAGGAGTGTGAAAGTTCTACCTGTGGGTTTCCAAATATCATCCCTAAAGTATACACTATAGTTCTGTCAGTAGTGTAAAGCCTAAGTTTTGCAACTAGTCTTCCTACTCGTTTAGCGTAAGATCTTTTTGGGACGTTCTTCTTAACAGGCTTATCATTCACATTCTTAGAAACACAATCATCTTGAACATTAATTAAAGATTTCTTGCAAGTTAAACAAAGAGATTCAACACATTCATTAGACTTAGCAAGTTTCACAGGTTCAGTACATTCAGATGAAATGTCTTTCTTATTCAACAATAGTAAATTCCTAGGGTGTTCTTCTACTTTCTTCTCTTTATTCAAGCTACTACTCTTAGAGGCAGTCGAGACTCTATTGTTCCTTGTATTGCTCTTAGGCTTTAGTCTGCTGCTCCTAGAGGTGCTTTCTAGTCCTGTAGAAGGTAAGGTACACGCATTAGGATTCACATTGTTATGAAGGGAGGTGGTTTCAGCTTTCCTAGTCTCTTTAGAGTGCATTTCTAAACTTATGTCGTTTGTTCCATATGTTTTAGATGTGGAGGCAGACGCGTTAGTGGTACTCATCTTAAAAAGGCCAGGTGCTAAAACTTTTGGTTTCTCGATAACCGCTTTTCCTTTATCAACATGTTGTTTAGGTAGTGCAGGTGGAGTGACTGGTTTTGATGAAACATTTTCTCATTGACTTTTGGAGGAGGCATAGAAACAGACATTTTTGGTTTTGAAACCGGTTTGGGAACATTTGCTTTCTCCGCAGTCAATGGTTTTTTAATCACAGTATCCACTGCCTTTCCTTTTTGACTTTCCAGCTGAGCCCTCAAAAGATCATTTTTCGCTTTCATGTCATTGTAGGCACGCTCATACGACAATTTGTCATATTTGCATTCCTCAGTTTTTCGATCAAGTTGTTTAAAATATGACACATTTTCTTTTCAAGTTTTTCAAGAGCTTTTTCATATTTTGAAACAATTTGAGAGGTCTCATCCGGAGTCTTTCATGATCTTCAACAGAATATGTTTGCAAAATGATGGACATAATATCATTAGTCAGAACATCTTCGAAGAGTGAATCATTTAGATTTTCCAAAAATTTGATGTGTTCAACACTTTCATTAGCTTGCTTTACGAGGGATTTATGGTCCTTGACAAAGTTAGTTGTTTCTTTCAAAAAGGCTTGTTCAAAATGAATTACCCTTGAGTTGATGTTATGCAGCTGAGGGGCAATTTGAGTTTCAAAAAACTTTTTCTGTTCAATATCAAAACTATTAAACCGGATGTTTGTTGTAATATTGGTTTTAGTTTTAACGGTCTCTTGAAGATCTGCAATTCTCATTTTCTTCCAAAATACTTCTGGCATCACTTGTGTTAAAAGGATTGTTTGAAGACATTTGTTCAATGTTCGAAAGAGATTTGGAGACAACAACTGGTTTTGAAACTGATTTTGAAACAGTGTTGACATTTGTTTGAAACACTTTGTGTGATGGAAAACGTTGATTGAGAAACAAACGAAATACCATTAATTTTGTTCCATGTGTTATAATCAATTGGTTTGATTTCGGTATGTTTTTGTTTCATTTTTGATCTACTCTCCTCAGATAGTTCCAACGTTTCAAGAGAATCATGCACAATTATGGGTTCATGCAAAGGTTTTCCATTGTGCAACACATTCTGAGATTTCTGAGCTTTCTTGAGAAACGAAGAAGGGTCGTTACCAAGTGTCATCTTATGTGAAGTATGAAAACGTGGATTTACTTGGTTAGAAAGCATCTTGTTTGATTTAGCTGAATGACCCGTTGTAAGAAGCAAATTGTCCAAAGTTTTGATTTTTTCCGTTTTATCAAGAATTTCATCAAGAAGAGAATCTTCTCGTTTTGAAAAATCTGCAATCAACTGTTTCTTCTCTTTTTCAAGATCAGAAAACAATGCTTTTTGATTAGAAAGTTGGTCATTTAGATCAGAAATTTCCTTGTTTAAAGATTTTATTTTCAAGTTCAAATTCACATCAAGTGTGTCATACTTGATTTGCAATTGTTTTTCTCTTAAAACAGAATCTCGATAACCAATTTCTAATTCGGACATTTTGTTAGTATGAAATTCAAAAGCTTTGGCATGCTCCTTGTAACTCTCAAGCTCAGTGGTCAATTTAACATTCGCGGCCTTAACTTCGCAATTGACCTTACTCACTTTTTCAATTTCAATGCCACACTGATTGATTAATGATTCAAAATAAGCACGTGTTTCCTCATCAGTCTCGGTATTTTGTGCCACACAGCCTCCACTAGGATCCACATCTGGAGTTTCAGAGTTAGTATTGCTACAACTCGGATTGTCCAGGTATGTATCATAAGTAGGTGCTGGCGTCACAGAATGCTGTTTGTCATGAGTAAACACATCAAATATGACATTGTTATAGCATGGTTCAATGATTGGTACCTCAGATACTGCGTTGGCGTCATAGACAGGAGGTGCGTCAGAGTCAGTGTCGTACTTAGTCTCCTGAAGATTTGCCATGAATATGCAATTCGCATTGAGTTCCTCGAGGTCTTCCAATTCATCCACAATAGCGAAAAAGTCATTTTCCTCAGCACTCAACTGTAACCCCGCTTCTTGCTTATCTGCTAACAAAGCAGCTTTCCGAAGAAAATCACCATTCTTCTTGTGCGGCTTAGTGGGACAATTCCTTGCCATGTGACCCAATCCTTGACAGTTATAACACTTAACCGATTACCACGATTCACATTTCCATAATTCCAACGACTGGAGCGCAACATACCCACTCGATTACCCACTGCTCTATTCCCAACATTCTGCCAATCTGATTTCCAACATTCTGATTGACTGATTACCACGATACGGAACCGGCTGATTACCCATACGAAATCCAGTAGCATATCCCTGCTGATTCCCAATAACTCCAACCATTTGTCCTTGATGACCCATATTCAATCCCGGTTGAGCAATTTGCCTATTGCGAGTGTTTGATGATATCCTTTGGTTGTTGTTAGTAGGTGTGGAATAGCGACTTTTGAGTGCGTTACCCAATAAAGAGTATATCTGTTGCAAAGGTTTCTTCTGGTGGAGTTCAGGATCAGTGATTCCTTGTTCCTGGTATTGTTGATCTGGATAGAATTGTTGTGGTGGTTGTGGAATGTATTGATGCAAGTTGTTGTTGTTGGAAGATGATGAAGCTTGTTGTTGTGTATTCACTGTAGATAGAGTCTTAGCAATGAGTGCCAATGGATCATGATTCTTTGCCAATCTTTCTTTCCTGACTTCATTCACTTCAGCTTGGTTTTGTTTCAGAAAATCGTTTAGTTGATCAAAGTTCACCTGATGTAGGTCTTTTGTTTGGTTGACAATAGTGACATATCGTCCCCATTCTTCTGGAAGATTGTTCAGGAACTTGATGTTTTGAACGATAGTTCTGGGTGTCAGCTTGTTTCTGATAAGCTCATTCATCAAAGTGCAAAACCTTCCATAGTAGGATTCAATGGATTCTCCTGGAGTTGAAGTAAACTTTTCCCATTCAGTTAGCAGCTTGTTTTCCATGTCTTGTTGACCAATTTATGTTCCGCGACAAATTCGTCTAACACGTTCCCACATATCGAAGCGGTTTCACAATGTCTACCGCAAAAGATGTCTATTGGTAAACCCGGTTGGATAATATGAATTGCCATGTCATCGCCCGACTTGTTTACGATCCTCTGCTGTATTCAGATTCGAATTGAAGACGAGAAGATGGTGTGGTGGGAGGTGTTGCATCTGCATTTCCAGGTACATGAACTTGTCGAGGCTTGAAGGGTCCATCCTGAATGGATTTAATCATGAGTTTCCCATTAGGTTTAGTCTTGATGTAGCGAAGCATTCGACTTGTCCATTGAAGATAACCACCTTTTGCCAACATAGGAGGACGGTTTTCGGCACCGGCTGCATGAATATCTTGTTGAGTTGCCATTGATGAAGGTATGATCTGATAAAGTTGATGTAGGATTGATTCAACGATAAAGGAGTTGTGGTTGATGACGATTAAGCCCGGTTGAGGTGTTTCTGAAAGTCGTACTCGTAACTTTGGTTCTAAAAAATTTTCGCCCAAAATTTCAAATTCACTTTAAAAATCAATTCTAAGGTCGTATGAAAAATTTGAGTTATGACAATTTTGACGCCAAATTTGACCCGAAAAATTTGAATTTAGGCCCAAAAATTTGAATTTTTGACCAAAATTTTCACAGTTAAACCAAAATTTGAATTTCGCGTAAAAATTAAACGTTTAGTCTCCTCAAAAAATTAAATTTTACTCAAGTTTTCCCGCCAAAAAACTTTTTTTTTTAAACCTTATGCGTAGAAAGAGCTTAGGCGTAGAAACAGAAAGTTACGAGTAGTAAATGGTTACGAGTAGGATGGCTTAGGCGTAGGATATTATGCGTAGGAAGTATCTTACGCGTAACCTTAGGCTTATGCGTAGACAAAAAAACTTAGTCGTAAAACCTTACGCGTAAGTGTGATCTTATGCGTAGAGTTCTACTCGTAAGAGTTTATGCTTATCCGTAAACTTAGGTTAAAAACCAAAAATCCTTTACACTGTCACAGCGTAAGGGATATCCACAAGTCGAAGTGTTCCACACACTTATCCAAGTGAGGGAAGCACTGAGTAACCTGAAGCTCGAAGATTCTTCACCGAAAAGTTATGAGTAGAAAACTAGGGTTTTGACTTTTTGACTTCTACTCGTAAGAAATTTCCAATGATTCAAACGATGTCTCTTGCACAGATATCCTTAAAAACACTCGAATAACCCAAAAATGTTGACCTTTTTCACCCAAAGTGCTTAGAAAAGTTACGAGTAGAAATGACCAAAGAACCAAATACGAGTTTAAAACTTAACCAAAACGCGTAAAGCTTCGAACTTTTTGCAAAAAACTGAAACTTTAGCACCAAATAAACCTTAAACCACAATAATCTTGAATTTTTAAGTGCAAAAATTAAAGCTTTAAGCGTGACAACTTTTATAACGAAGCTACGCGTATAGTACCAACCTTCAAAACAAACACAAACACTCCTAAACCATTGTTTGGCGATTGATACCAATTGTAGGACCTTACTTTTATCAACCTTATCACACAAATACCCACGTTTTGCTTAGAACACGTTAACACACAAACAAACTATGCGTGAAACCAAAGAAATAAAGATGAGAAAGATGAGATGGTGACTTGAATGATATATAAATCTGTGTATGTTATGAGTATAAGATGAAACAATATGTTGTATATTCCTTGAGAGAGAAAATACACACACACACACACACTTTCAAGCACACCCCTCAAATGACCATTTGAGGGGTATTTATAGTCCAAGGGACTTGATGCCCTAAAGGCTTTCTTATGGGCTTCGTGGGCTTGGACATGGGTTGGATTGGATAAAAGGCAAGCCTTACATAACTAGTACCCATTTAGCTTAGTCCAATCTATGAGCCCGTTGACTATTCTATCACGATATCTAACACACGTTATAAAGTTCCTAAATGTGAATGACCATCACTTCTAATAAAACTATTAAGGCTAACAGATGTTATCTTTTCATGGTTTTAAAATCATGAAAAATTTCAATTAATGAATTGTGTTTTCTATATTGTTGGTGCTTATTACATAGTGTTTGGAAATGCTTGTGAATGATGATTATTATTAACAAATCTTTTTGTAGCCTTTTCACAATCCATGTATCCTCCCATTGGCACCCAATTTAGGGGGAGCATTGGTCAAGGGGGAGATAATGGCTCGGGCTCATTATACATTCCGCATCGCATCTTCTTTTTGTTGAGACAAAAAGGGGGATAAATATATAGAACATTATTATATTTGACTTTTCTGAAAAAGTCAAACTACATACATTGACTTTCTGAAAAAGTCAACATGATACTTCATTGGTAATACTTGACTTTCTGAAAAAGTCAACTGCATACTTTGACTTTCTGAAAAAGTCAACATCATGCCTCAACTAGTGAAGACTTTGACTTTCTGAAAAAATCAAACATCATACACTTGCATTATCATTTCTTTTTCAAGTTCTAAAACTAATATTTTTATAACTCTTGTACAGTCTTTGTATCTTTTATAAAAATAAAATTTATATTTTGTCCTCACCAAAAAGGGAGATATTGTTAATACAAATATCGTCATTAAACCTTATTTATATTTTTTTATCTTTACCTAAGTTTTGTCTACGTCAAAAGTAAATTTAATTTTTATAAAGCTTAAAGCTTGTCAAGTTTAATAGATATTAAAACAAGCTTTTTCAAATAATATCTTCATCACTCAAGTATTTACATTGTGATTAATCATATCTTAATATGACTTTAACCATAATGTATGATAGTAGTTTTTAGAATGTTTTAGTTTCTTAAAAACTAAACATTACTTATGTGTTTGCATATTTCTAAAAATAGAAAAACAACACATGACATCATGTGATGTATCATAGAAATCATTGGAAGATTTCATTAGATATTTTGTGTAGATTTGGACTCTTCATATCTTACACAATCTTGCATAGATATGGTTGACTTTGGCAAGATCTTGATATCTTGCTGTCAGACCTCGGCGGCACCAAAACTCATAACGGGCGGAACCCTTTTGAGGGGTCCGCGGTCCGTGGTGCTTGCTGATGGTTTTGGCTATAAATAGCAAAGCCAAACCAAGTAGTTTTTCATCCCTTTCCGTCATACTATCTTACATATCTTCTCTCTAACCTTTCTAACTCAATTTCATATCATATTAGTAATCTCTTTTGTAGCAAAGAAGATCAAGTCACATTCAAGCTTCAACGAGAAATTGGAAGTCTTGTTTGTTTGGTGTTGTATGATCTTGTGTTGATTCATACTTCATTGTTGTACCAAACTATCATAATCTTGTGAGTGTGAGTGGTTAGTATTTTAGTCCTCAAAATATATTGTGTGTGGGAGTGGTTGTACCCTTGGAAAGAACTCGACAATTAGCTTAGTGTCAGAAATAGTGTAAGCGAAGTGTAAAGGTTTCTCCGCTAGTGAAAGGAGCTTGTTGACTAGTGAAGTTAAACTCTCGAGTGTGAGACTCGGGGAGTGGAGTAGGGCAAGGAGAAAGAGTCCTTGTAGACCGAACCACTATAAACAACTTGTTGTGGTTTGGTCATTTCTTTCCTTATTTACTCTTTACATATTGCTTACATATTTCATTAACATATTTAAGATCAATATCAATTGATCTTTCAATAAGTTTCAAAACAAAGTTTTTAATCGGTAAACTATTCAAACCCCCTTCTAGTTTTCTACACGTATTGTAAGCTTTCACAACTGAAGGTAGTGGTTTCATAAGGAGGATTCGAACTCTGATGTTGGAGTAACTGTCATCAAGTCCCATCAAGAACTGATCTAGCCTCTTCCTTTGATCCCTTTCACCATTTTCTTTGCCATTTTCACATGAACAAACACTAATACACAGATATGGAACCTCAAGTGCATCAAATTCATCCCACAATACTTTCAGCTTATGATAACAGACCTCAACAATACAATCAATTTGCTTTAACTGAACAATATCATTTGTGATTTGATACATTCTATGACCATCAATCTTTGCATATTGCTCTTGTAATTCTAACCATAGTTTACTTATTGAGTTGATAAAACTCAAGCTATTTCCAATTTGGTCAGTGACATTTTTCAAAATCCAACAGATTAACATATCATTATACCTTTCCCAAAAAGCCCTAATTGGTGAAGTAATACCTGGTTTCGAAATTCTTCATTGATTATTTTCCAGTGTTGCAAAAATCGGCCGAATCGGTCGATTAATCGCCGATTAATCGGTAATCGGCCATACACCTTGTAGAATTTTGAAAATCGGTCAAAAAATCGGCCAGGTAAAAAAATCGGCCAAAAATCGGTCAAAAATCGGCCGAATCGGTCAAAAATCGGCCGAATCGGTCAACTTTAAAAAAATAATAATTTCACTTATGACGCACAATGGGGATCGTTTATTTCACTTATAACGCACAATGAGCCTCATAATCAGAATTGGAGCCTTTTATTGAGGTTTGAAAACATAGTAGGCTTGGAATCAGTTAAGATCTTTAGTTTGGTCTCCATAAATACCCAAAACTTGCAAGAAATGCCAATCCGATTAATCCCGCCTTGACCGATTACTCGATGTAGGGTGGTCGACCACCCGACTACCGATTCACGATTTTTGCAACATTGTTATTTTCTTCTTGTTCTTTGCATTTAAAGCTATTACCATTGATCTCTTCCATGAACTGTAGTTTTCTAGACCAGTTAACTTCTTTGAAAATAGTACAAAACTAGGATGATATGTTTGAAGAAAGTATAATTGATGATCTAATGTAATTTGATCATTTGTGGATGAAGATCCACCATTAGAGTTTTCACTAGTGCTCATCTTGAGTTGTTTGTGATTTGTGTGGAATGATGATGTTTCTAATTGATTCTAGCAGATTTTAACCATTTTAATGGTGATTGTAACAGATTTTGATTGATCTTGAGCAAGAACTCATCAGTTGTAAAAGTAGAACAGTTTGCGTGTGATTTGATTATTGTATTGTGATATTTGACGGTGAGCTAATGATGAATCAGAGCTCTGATACCATGTTAAGAATGGTGTTCAATGGTGGAAATCATAACAGAATTGTCAAAGAAATTAGAGAGAAAGATATTTGGTAGGAAAAATTATTATTACATTATTTTGAATTATTGACCAAATGAATGGATTTCAATTATATTTATAACCAGACTAAGCGATCTAAACTTCTAGAAATACTTATAACTAACTAACTATGATTACACATGGCTATTTACATTATGTCACATTTCACTTATGCTCTGTGATGAAGCTGTGTTTGGCAGAAAATATGTGATGAGGATGGTGTTGAGTTGTGAGTGTGTTGACTGTTGCAGTTGACTTGTCCATACCTTCTTTACTTCCTTTAGTTAAAGAATCATATACAAACATTGTCAAATTTGTAAAGACTGATAAATCGTCTAATTCATATATAGAAGAATGAAAAGGGGAAATTGCAAACTAAATAAATAAATAAATACTAGATTTTTCAATTTAGGGTATGTGAAATTTTGTTTCACCTATAAAGATATCATTTCCTTGCAAAAAAAAGTATTATTAAATCCAATATGTCCATCTAATGAATTTTGTTGAAAATTAACTTAAAACTGTTGTTTTATGTCGTTATTCTATCATAAATAAACTTTTACTTGTTTATGTAGGTTAAAAATTGAACGATTACGCTCTTTCAGAAGGAAAAAAATAGATTATATGAATGAAAAATTTGGTGTACCCAACTTTGATAAATTTAATAATTTATAGCTTTTTGAAAATTTGATATGAGAAAATATCAGTGGCTAATTTTGGTAAATGATAATTATGTTAGTAAACGAAGATAGACACTTGTGCTAATGGATAATTTTTATGTCGTTAATTCTGTCATAATTAAACTTTTACTTGTTTATGTAGACGATGTGTTTTTATGTCGTTAATTTTGTCATAATTAAACTTTTACTTGTTTATGTAGGTTTAGAAATTGAAGGATTACTCACTCTCAGAAGGAAAAAAATTAGATTGTATAAATGAAAATAATTTTGGTGTACCGTACCTTGATAAATTTAATAATTTATAGCTTTTTGAAAGTTTGCTATGAGAAAATAGTGTTTGCTGATTTTGGTAAATGATAATTTTTTTAGTAAACAAAGAAAGACACTTGTTTAGGATAAATGTTCAAGTTGCATTAGGATAAGTATTTTATTGTAAAGGTTATCCCGACATCGGTATTTAAACTGTTACATCATGAATGCAGAAGTCATAGTTTTCGATCAATAATATTTCAGTTTCCTTTTTCTTCTTCTTAAGGAGCATCTTTATTTTCCATCTTGTATCTAATACACATGTCATATTTCCAGCGATTAATGTTGACGATGTATGTTTATTTTAGGATTAATTTCATATATCACCCTAATTTTATGATTAATTTCATATATACCCAAAGTGCAAACATTAAATGCATAATGTACAATATTTTTAAAGCATGTTTGGGTATATATGAAATTTTCAAATTTGAGACGAACAAATATCAAATTTACATGGATCAAGTTAAACTATTTGGCATGAAAATAAGAGTCAAATGATACAATTCGAAGGCAGTCAAGGCACCCATTTTAATTATATAAGTTTACGATTTTATAAGAACATTCGGAGTTAGATACTAGAAAGTAGGGCTGAGCATGGAAGGTTCAAAATCGAACCGGACCGACGAAACCGACCGAACCGACAAAAACCGAAACGACCCGACAACCTTTCGGTTCGGTTTCGGTTTTGGTTTTTTACGATTTTCGGTTTCGGGTCGGTTCGGTTCGGTCCGACCCAAAACCGACAAGAATATGCACAAACACACGTAAAACGAACCGAACCGACAGACCCGACACTAAACCGAACCGACCCGACCATATTCGGTTCGGTTTCGGTTTAGGTTTTTTATGGTTTTCGGTTTTCGGGTTTGTCGGTTCGGTTTTGGACCGACGCTCAGCCCTACTGGAAAGTAATTTGTATGTATGAATATAGAATTACCACATAAGGTCCTGTTTCTCCAATAATCACTCAAATATGTTTCTTAGTTTTGAAGGTATGTCTAAGTTTATAAGAAAAGGATAGTAAATAACAACAAATTAAAATGATAGTAAATAAATGTTGCCCAAAGAATCACCAAATTGTGGATTAATTGTTAGATTTAACTAATTACCACTTATCGGTGGCCGATTTTCATGCTGCAATCTTTAGTAGGCCGGAATAATTTTATGCAAGACCGAAATATACTATGAATAGGCTACGGCTGTGTGTAGGTGAAACGCTGACGGTAATGGACTTCTTAATGTATTTGGCAAAGAATGTTATTTATTCTACTTGGTCTTAAAATTAATTTGCAGATTAATAGTATAACTTGCAAAGGTGACATATGTTTGAATGAACCATGCATTTGAAAGAAAAGAAATACTTTCTTAAAAACTTTAAAATGTAAATCTTTTTTTTTTCAAACGAAAATTATAACTTGTTTTCCCCAACCTCACTGACTGTTTTGTTATTAAGGAGTATTTTTTGTACATTCATGCACAAATAAATTTATAATATAGCTTTCTTTATTAATGATTGCATAACACAATATTACACGCCTATGATCCGCAACTTGAACATCACAAACATCACATTTTGATGTATTTCTAGAGCAGTCCAAGTTTAAACAGAGTGGACAATTTTATTTGTTTAATCATTCATGGAGTCATTTTGAAGTCAATAACTAGAGTCCCTTGACACAAATCCATTCACCGACAAACAGCTCATCACAGTTTAGATTCGGGTTGATGGACTCGAATGCTTTAGAGCTCAGCTTGAAGCTGTTTGCAATGTCAAAGCAAGTATCTCCACTTTTCACGCCAATAACAGAATTACAAACTAGAAATCCGGGAAAAGCTGAGAAAAGAATCATTAAATGAGGTAAATAGATTAATCTTGGCATGCATAAAAATTCATGAAACCGATTGATAAGAAAATGTGAACATATTTAGTGCTCACTTAAAGATATGTTCATTCATGCAATTTAATTTAGTTTTCTACAGAACCAGATCTCAAATTTGAGATCAAGTATAGATGATTCATAAGTGTAGACTTACGGATAGAATTCCTCTTGCTTTCGGTTGTTGACACCATAGTAACAAAAACAAACGCGAAAAGCAAGCAAATGATCATTGCTTTGTTGTTAATAATAGCCATTCTACTGATGATATAGCTAGCTTGATAATTATGTAATTTCCAAAGTGATGCTTTTGTTGTGCTTGATTCTACCTTATTTATAGAACTGTCTTAATATGAGACAAACATATAAACCAAAACAACATTGTTAAATCACAATGTTGATTTCACCAATTAAATGATTAGCACAATGTACAGTTAAACAAAATTAAACAAATAAACGCGTTTCTCGTAAACACACACACTTGCACAAAAGTTCAATATAACAAAACTAAAAGTGAACAAAATACTTGTTTGTAAATGCTTGATTCGGCTCAATACGTAATCACATTTGTAGTGATTGTTGATTGTTCACGTTAAGATGCTTTTATACAGGTTATAGGAAAACAATCAAAGGTGTATTCTTAGTTTTTTCTGATTAAAAAAAAAAAAAAATGAAGCATATTCTTGTATTATTATTGAATCACCCACAGGAACACAAGAACAAAATTAGATTCATATTAGACCAAATGAAAGACTTTTGTTCTTGATTGGGTTCGGGGTTGTGTACAAGGTGGAACTACACACGTCGTTTATTCGGTTCATGGTTCGATTCACAGTTTCGTTGCTACTGTTTCAGCACTGCATACAGTTTCATAGTTTTGTATTTTCTGTTTAAAAAGGATCCTACTCACCCAAACCATACATAGGGTATGTCCAAATAATCAGTGTCTTTAACACATGCGTTTATAGAATTAACAGTGAAGACTATATTAAATTTTCTGTTTTTGTCAATACTCATTAATACAAAGATGAGATTAGTACAAGGGTAAAATGCAATTAATATTGTTGAAGCGTACCCCTTGGAATTAATGTCCACTTCAATTTTTACGTTTTGTAAATTAGATATAAAATTGTAAACTAATACAATATAAATTGTGATAGACATCCCTAAAGTTCTACTCATCACCAAATTGTAAAGATGTTGAAAATCAATTTCAGATACAAATCGCGTACCAGGAAACGTTATCATACCACGATCTACAAGGGGTTTGCGAGTTGCAGGTACTTTATCATTATCATATGCAATTATATATACTTTTTCACTCTAAGTTAAGCAATGTGCCCCCTCGTCATTACTGAATACTAATATACATTAAAAGGAATTTTAGTACAGTAAAACCTATATAAATTAATACTCGATAAACTAATAATCTCAATAAAATTAATAATTTGTTTTGTCCCAACTTGTAACCAGTCCAAATTTGGACCCCAATCGATAAAATAATAAAATAATAATCTTTTTGAAACCCCAATGTATATGTATTGATCCCAACGAAACTATAAATTAATAATTTATAAAAATTTCA
This sequence comes from Chrysanthemum makinoi, assembly GCA_910596185.1. Lineage (NCBI taxonomy): Eukaryota > Viridiplantae > Streptophyta > Magnoliopsida > Asterales > Asteraceae > Chrysanthemum > Chrysanthemum makinoi. The sequence continues at coordinate 12,341,790 of OU343223.1, forward strand.
TGTATATATAAATGTCATACATGATTGAAACTTGTACAAATTCAATTAATTCAATTAAGGTCATACGTAATTGGAACTTGTTCCAACAAAACTAACTTTTTACTTATTAAAAAACAATGAACTTAAAAAATTCAATTAATTTGTGAATGTGAATTTATAAAATGTTAATTGAAACTTCTTTTTTTAATTTATATTTCATCTCAAACTAGCATGCGTTGTAAATAGTATATTCGACTTGAGAATTTAAAAGTCGTACGTAAATCTCTTTAAATTAATAAATTATTAATTTAGCGAGATATATTAATTTATCGATATAATAATATCTCGCTAAATTAATAAAATAACTCGGTCCCAATACTATTAATTGAGGTTTTACTGTACGCATCCCTTCTCTACTAAATATAAAAAGTCTATAATTATGTTTAAAACTTTTTAAATGAGAAAATATAGCTACTAATATACCTTTGATAAAAAAAAGAAGTTAACAACATCTACTAATTAATTAATAGTTTTAATATTTTTTAAATCTTTTTATCATTTTTCAATTCTAACATATGGATCTTTTCCCCTCGAAATAACTACAAACTGGACCCTTAAGTGTTTCATAAAGGGTGACATTAGAATTATAAGTTTGCAAGTATAATTATTTGACGCTATACACAGTCGATATGTGCGGGTATTCGTCTAAAAACATAAAACATAAGTATCATATGCGTTTTATGGTTTACTATTATGTAGCTCAAATTACAAGAATTGAATGAAAGTCACCAACTGGACTTGGCTTTTTGTAAAAAGTTAATTTAACTTCAATTTCGATGGTGTCAAATTCAGTGAATAAACCAGGGTAAATCCTAAAGAGCCTTAGGCGGGACACCCGTAAATTTTTATGACATAGTGTTAATTTTTTAAGAAAACATGGAATTTTCGTAAAAGCACCAAGTCCAACGAATTTGTGGACGCGTTTGGTTTCTTAGTTGATATGGGAATAAGTGTGGATATGATTGAAAAGAGAGAAAACTCATCATTCATGATGAGTTTGTGATATACCTATTTTCATAGGTATCATTTACCAGTTTCAAGATCCAAAAAGTAAGATTTTATAATTTAAATATTTATTTAAATTATTATAATTTAAATATTTATTTAAATTATTAAAATTTAAATAAATATTTATTTAAATTATTATAATTTAAATAAATATTTATTTATTTAAAATATTTTAAATAAATATTTTAAAGAATTAATAAATATTTTGTTCCATAAAATAAGATTTTATTCCTTACAAGTGGTCTTTCCCTATAAAGTTATGTTCAAATCGCACATTTGTATATAAAAGTCAAACAAGACATTGATAGTGATTGTACTTGCCAATGATTCAAAGTGTACTTATTGTCTGGACACGTATAAACATTTTAGTGGAATCGCACATTCGCACATGACCAATTTGAGAAGAGAGGTTAATTTTGTACCCGATAGTGACCTCTAAAGAGCTTTTTGTCCCCATTTGGGAATTACCCCAAATATTTATATTAGAAGTCACTTATTTCTTTATTAAATGATAACCTAAATATTAAATATACGATCTTCGTTGTCAGTATATTTTTCCCCATCTTGGCTGTTGAAAGGAATTTGCTATAATTCACAGAAGTACACTAGTTAATTTATCTAGTAATCAAAACAAATGCCAAACACCAAATTAAATTTGTTGTTTGCTGACTTATGTTATTTTTCGAACAACAATATATCTATTAATAAACTAAAAGAATCAAGCATCCGTTGGATAAGACAAACAACACTCGTCGTAAAAGTTGTTAGGTGGCGATGGTTTCCGGTGTGTGTTTGCACATTTTACACCACTTGTTTGCTGACTTGCGCTTATATTTTCGATCACTAATATGAAAATATGCTTGCTGAGTTACGTTTATATTATGTGTTGCTTCTGTGACAAAATATATTGTCAATCATTTTCATTTATAATACATTAACACTAATACAAAAATGTGTTGCCATATACTACAACATCTATATTGATCATAATATTATATCCATATAAATATAACCAAATATTTGATTTTTGACAAAGTTATTACAAATGATATAGAATACTTAGTGACGACTTTAATATCCTATGATTAGAACTTCATTGTGAATATATATATTTTTCCTATTTGGTGAAAATTTACTAATGAAACAAGTGGTGTAAAAAGCGCAAACACACACATCGAAAGCCATCGCCACCGCCATCACATGTAGACATTGTCACAAAGTTACTTTAATCGTATTATATGTTGTTTTTTGGACAAAATAGATTGTCGATCATCAATCATTTATAATAAATCAGTGAATATGCGATGCCATATATGACAACGTTTATATTGATTATAACCATATCATATAACTAAATATGTTACTTTTGACAAAGTTATTGCAAATGATGTAGAATCTTATTTTGGAAGTATAAACTTTTTACAAGTGATGACCTTAATATCATCTGATTAGAATTTCATTGTGGATATATATATTTTTTCTTATTTCGGTGAAAATTTAATAATGAAACACGTGGTGTAAAAAGCGTAAAAAACACACACACACACACCGGAAACCACCACCACATGTAGACATTGTCACAAAGTTACTTTGAACGTATTATGTGTTGCTTTTGTGGCAAGATAGATTGTTGATCATCGATCATTTAGAATACATCAACACTAATTTGAAAACGTGTTGCCATATACGACAACGTTTATAATGATTATAAATATAACCGAATATGTTATTTTTGACAAAGTTATTACAAATAAAATACATATTTTAGAAGTATAATTTTTTTATAAATGATGACCTTAATATCATATGATTAGAATTTCATTGTTTATAAAATAATTATACTTCTAAACTAAGTATTCTATATCATTTGTAATAACTTTGTCAAAAATACCATATATGGTTATATTTATATTGATATAATCAATATAAACATTGTCGTATATTGCAACACATTTTCTTACTAAAATGATGTATTATAAATGACTGATGACATCGACAATCTATTTTGTCACAAAAACAACACATAATATGTTCAAAGTAACTTTGTGACAATGTCTACATGATGTTGGTGCCGATGACTTCCGGTGTATGTGTTTGCGCTTTTCACACCACTTGTTTCATTAGTAAAATTTCACCAAAATAGGAAAAAATATATATTTCCACAATGAAATTCTAATCATAAGATATTATGGTCATCACTTATAAAAAAAATTTATACTTATATAATAAGTATTCTATATCATTTGCAATAACTTTTTCAAAAATAACATATTTGCTTATATTTATATGGATATAATCAATATAAACGTTGTCGTATATGGCAACACATTTTCACATTAGTATGCTGTATTATAAATGATTGATGATCGACAATATATTTTGTCACAAAAGCAACGCATAATACGATCTCTTTACCCCAAAAAAACATATAATACGTTCAAAGTTAGTTTGTGACAATGTCTACATGTGATGGTGCAACAATTGAAGCTATTAAGAGGAAAGCTTCAGATTATCTATCGGAGACAATGTTTTTAGATGATCTATCAGAGACAATCTCTACAGGTTTGGGAATTGAAGTTGGTAATCATAGTTTGCTTGAATTTTTTATTTGTTCATTAATTTTAGTAGAGTCGGTATTCTCTGTTGGGTTCTTTATTTTTGTGCCGGACATGTTCTTTTGTAGGTTGTTTAATTAAACCTGTTTTCGTTTGTGCTTTTAATGTATTTTTGTCTCTGAATAAAAATATTCGAGATTATTTGCCGATGTGTGTAGGAAAGAGGCTAAAGATAGGGAGTGAGAAAATCACGGATTCACATGTGTTTACAACAATGGATAGTGAATATTATCAGCACCTTAGAGCTTCTGAGGTGAACGATCACGTACTTGAAAGGTGCAAAGGAATTAGCCTTTTTTTCTGTTTCGTTTCTAATCTTTTTTCGTTGGCGATTTCAGGCCAAGAAGAGGCATGCAATTGATTTTATGTGGAATGCCCACAGAGACATTGATATGCGATGCGTGCCCCTAATTGATTGGCTTATTGAGGTATAATATAAGGAGATGATTTTTACAACATTTTTTCATACGCAATGACGTGTGCAATGCGGTGTTGTACAATGTGTTTTATAGCTTATAAAAAAATGATGTATGTAACAAAAATGTTTGTATTTAATTCTTCCCATAATATAAAACCATGTGCATTAATCATTCTACGTAAATAGTTTGACCAGTAAATGTCATAAAAGCTCTGGTCTATTGATAATTGTTGAAAAATCCATTTTATAAAATCTTTTTTCGAATAGACAATTCATTTTTAATTTAACGGCTGAAAAAAACCATTTCACGGGTTTGGCTAAGTTTTTAGTTTACATGCCAGACTTTCTAATTCAGATGTTAATTGCTATGTAAACAGGCTCCTTCAATGGAATTAGAGTGTTTGGCCAGCTACATAGCCGAGTTATCTCTTCTCGAGTATAATATGTTGCGTTATGCCCCTTCTCTTGTTGCTGCTTCCGCTATTTTCCTTGCAAGATTTATATTTGTTTCATCACAGAAACCTTGGGTATGTGTTCATGATTCATTTCTTTTAATTATCCTTGTTGGTTTTGGTTATTAACTTCAAATTAAAAAATTTATAGAATTCGACACTGTGGCACTACATTAAGTATCAACCATCGGATTTAAGAGAATGTGTTAACACTTTACATTCTCTCATTTGCGAGTGCTCGAATTCTAGTTTACAAGCAATCAAGAAAAAGTATAGCCAACATAAGGTACGTGTGCTCTATAATAACGGTCGACAAAGGGCGATTAAAGTTTCATAGTGGCAATAACGGTAACTAAGTGTCATTAAAGTTTAGTGTGTGTAATTTAATTTCATATTTTCATCACATAACTTTGTCAAAATTGTTAACACATCTCAAAATTGTAACTTTTTATCTACACTCTTTTATAAGTGTTACTAAGCTAGGCTCTCCGTTTAAAAATAGTTATTGTTCAATATAGAAATAGCATTTTTTTTTCTAAATAACTTTTTATCTATTAGTGTTTATTTACCTTTTTGAAAATCATTTGGTTGTTCGAAGTGGACGCTTATTTACTTTTACTGTCTCACTAAAAACCTATAAATAACATTTTCTTGTAGTGGTAATTGTGAAATCACTTGACAAATTGGAATACATATCGAGTTATTCTAGTGACCGTTTTTATGTGAAACAGTATAAGTGTGTAGCAAAGAAGTGTTGTCCTCCGTCGATACCAATCGAATATTTTGAGAATGTTAAGAGTTAAAGAGAAAGACAAAGGTACCAAGCAACAAGCCTTTTTCAACGCTATCATGTTTAATTTCATATAGCCGATAGGGATCATATATATTTCCTTTGAGTAACCTAACCACATGAGATGGGGTTTGATGAAGTTGATGCCGTCCCAAATCTGTCTTTGCCCGTCATAAAACAAATATAATTTACCTTTTGTTGCGAGGTTCAAACGACGGAGAGAATATTAAAATGTAAGCAATCTATGTCACACATAAATTAGTCAGCATGACTAAATCATGAACTTGGTGATCCACCCTCAATTGCATCAACCAAATATATAGCATCAGGAAACGCTAGCTGCCAACGCCAAAAAAAACATATTACTGATTAGGCGCAATTTCATTAAAACAACACAGAAACGCAGTTGAGATAAATATAATGTATGTTATGGATCGAAGTTGGAACTGATAAACTTGATCAAATTAAAATCTGCACAACGAGCAGCCACTAAATTGTCAAGTATCCATTATCAGTAATGCAGAAACGACAATAAAGTGCACAACGAACAGCAAGATACCATAAGGATTTTGAGTTCATCTTCACCACCATTTTGTTATATGCGTATAGAAGAAATCGACATCGTCTATAGCTGCACCATCACTAATGGCCTATATTTCCAGAAGTTGGGATTCTGGTACAATCCACATAACAAAAACTTCAAAACATTATGCTAATAATAGTCCATAAAGTTTATATCGTAACAAACAGAAAGCATCATACATGAAATTAGCAGTACAAATACACTGATTCTTATGTAGAGTATCAAAAAGAAACATTATTCACCTGAGTATAAAAAACGTTGTGCAACTTGATGTTGAATTGGAAATACAATGCCTTCAAAATAAGAGTAAACAGAAACAATCATACAAACACACTTGTTGAAAAGAGTGAAATAGGCATGAAATGGATTAAATCAATTAGAGACCTCACTATCTCGTTTGCAATCATGAATTAATTTAGTGATGTAACTCTGTGCATATGAATATCAAAATTTCGTTAGTTTAATAAAATAACACGTACAAAAACCATGATAACGCTCCTAAAAACATACTCAATTTGAGCGTTATCAGTATGTTGTTTCAAAGGGTACCTTATTTGTTTAGGGTCGGTAGGTTATGACGTTATGCGTGCTCATTGAGCTTTTTTACACAAGCGTCTTAATCTTTTGTTCTAAAAGTTAAGACTCTTATCCATGTCCAATTTCCGTGCTGCAATTATTAATAGGCCAGAATAGTTTTATGCTAGGCCAACATATAATGAAAAGGCTATGCCAGTATGTAGGTGAAACGTTGATGGTAATGGACTTCTTTATTGTATTTGGCAAAGAATGTTATTCTACTTAAATAGCATAACAGCTTTCAAAGGTGGCATATGTTTGAATGAACCATGCATTTGTAATACTTTCTTAAACACCTTTAAAATGTAAATCTTTTTTTTTTCAAACGAAAATTATAACTTGTTTTTGTAAGTTGAAGTATATTATTATTGAAAGAATGTGTGATACGAATTACATAATAAGTATAAATACAAACAACAATGGGCCGAGATCCATACAAACCCAACCAAGACACATAATGTCTAACACTCCCCCGCAGTTTGAGTGGGAGGACACCGAACACTCAAGTTATCATGAAACTTCTTAAACAAAGCCGTAGGTAATCCCTTTGTGAAATATCAGCATACTGAAACCGAGAAGGAACATGTAGAACGCAAACCTGACCAGCAGCAACCAATCTCTAACAAAATGAATATCAATCTCAATGTGCTTAGTCCGCTGATGTTGAACCGGATTAGAAGACAAGTACACAGCACTGACATTATCACAGTAGAAAAGAGTAGCTGAAGAGAAAGGAGTGTGTAGCTCACGAAGTAAATTCCGAATCCAACATAACGTAAGATACTGTGAAGAACCTGCAAGACTCCGGTATAACGTAGGATCAACAACCGGAGTACCACCATCCCCTGACTTGGACTCAGTATCAACAGGAGTCTGAGAAGGGTTACAACCAACCATATGAGCATGCTCCAAAATCTCCAGAGCATACCAACGCTGTGACAAAAACATCCCAGAAGAGTCACGCGTAACTGAAACACCCAAAAAATAATTGAGAGCACCCAAATCGGTCATAGAGAATTTTGTATGTAACGAAGCAATGATCCGCTGTAATAAGCTATTAGATGAAGAAGTGAGAACAATATCATCCACATAAAGTAACAAAAATGCAATATCATCACCTTGTATGTAAATAAACAAAGAAGAGTCACAACGGCTAAAATTAACCCAACAACAGTAATAAAAGCAACAAACCGCTGAAATCATGCCCTAGGTAACTGCTTAAGACCCTAAAGAGACCGCTGTAATAAACAAACATGATCTGGATGCTTAGGGTCCCCGAAAACCGAGAGGTTGATGCATATAAACAGTCTCAGCTAAATCACCATGTAAAAAAGCATTCTTGGCATCCAGCTGATGAACAGGCCAATGTTGAGAAATAGCCAAACTAAGAACAATCAGAATGGTGCCCAGCTTAACAATCGGTCTAAAAGACTCATCAATATCAACCCCCTCAATCTGAGTGCTACCATTGGAAATTAGACGTGCCTTATACCGGCTAAGAGTACCATCAGCTAAAAACTTATGACGAAATAACCACATACAACGAACAACATTAGCACCCGCGGGCTGAAGTACACGAGTCCAAGTTTTATTTTTAGTAAGTGCATTATACTCCTTATAGCATGTCGCCAATTTGGATCATTAAAAGCATCCTTATAGGAGTTAGGTAAAGGAGAAATAGTAGACACATGACCAGCATAACGGGGATTAGGACGAGTAGTCCCGACACGAGAACGTGTGACCATGGGATGAGTAGACACAATTGGTGGGTTAACATGTGCAGACTCAAGAAGAACAACAGTGATAATACTGGTGGTGTAGGAGGTGAATGTGGTGTAGGAGGTGTAGTTGGTGTAGTTTGGTCTATTTGTGCAGTCGAAACCAGGTTACTAGGTGGAGCAATGGGAGTGTTATGCATAATCGTGGAAATAACATGAGATGGTGGTTCCAAAAAAATCATAGGAAGGGTTAGGTTTGGGCGTGGTGGAGCAAAATGGAAATACAGTTTCATCAAATGTAACATGACGGGAAATGATAATTTTATTGGTGTTAAGATCAAGACAGCGATAGCCAAAATGATTGGCTGCATGCCCTATAAATATGCAAGAGTTGCACGTGGTCCAAGTTTGTGGTTGGTGTCAATATGAGGGTAACATAGGCATCCAAAAACATGAAGTATACTATAATCAGGTTGAGCACCAAAAAGACGTGTAAAAGGGATTTCATTATCAATTGCCCGTGAAGCTAATATATTTAAGAGATAAACATCCGTATTAAGTGCCTCAGTCCAATAATTAGAGGGTAAATGTGCTTGAAATAACAAGATACGAATAAGGTTATTAATAGTACGAATCATGCCTTCAGATTTGCCATTTTGTTGGGATGTGCGAAGGCAAGAGAATCTAAACTGGATGCCATTATCGGAGAACAATTTATGAAAAGCAATAACTCACCACCATGATCACATTGAAACGACATAATTTCATACTTAAACTGACTACGAACATAGTTACGAAATAAATGAAATTTAGACAAAACATCAGATTTATTAATCAACGGGGTAAACCCAAACAAATTGAGAATAATGATCCAAAAATAAAACATAGTACATGAACCAGACAAACTCGAAATTGGGGAGGTCCACAAATCCGAGTGAATAATGTAAAAACTAGAAGAAACAAAACTAGACGAAGTAACAAACAGAAGCTTCACGTGCTTACCAAGCTGACAAGCATGGAAAAGACCGAGAAGTTTCAGTTATTATAAGAAATAGAATTACTATACACAAGACGCCGAAACACGCCACTCCCTGGATGACCAAGTCGTTAATGCCACGTATACTAACGGGTAAGTCGCCACAACCTCACAACTTGTTTTGTTAATAAGAAGTATATATTGTACATTTAGTAGCACCAATAAAATTTTAATAAGGCTTTCCTTATTAATGATTGCATAACACAATATTACAAGCCTATAATCCCCAACTCGAACATCATATTTTTGATGTATTGCTAGAGCAGTTCAAGTTTAAACAGAGTGGACAATTTTATTTGTTTAATCATTCATGGAGTCATTTTGAAGCCAGTATATAGAGTCCCTTGACGCAAATCCATTCACCGACAAACAGCTTGTCACAGTTTAAATTCGGATTGATGGACTCGAATTCTTTAGAGCTCAGCTTGAACTTGTTAGCAATGTCAAAGCAAGTATCTCCACTTTTTATGCCAATAACAGAATTACAAACAAGAAATGCTGAGAAAAGAATCATATTATTAAATGAGGTAAACAGATTAATCTTGGCATGCATAAAAATTCATGAAACCGTTTGATAAGAAAATATGAACACATTTTTCGCTCACTTAAAGATATGTTTGTTGGTCCCAATATGAGTAAAACAATATAACGAAATTGCAATATAATGAATAACTTGTCAATATGTCTTCTGTCGAAATTCTGTACATGTTCATCTATATATAGGTTTCTAAAGGGCATGTCCAAACGACATGATGGTTCAGAATAACGATCTAACTATAATAACTGCTATTCGGTTATTAAGAATGTAATAAGCAACTTTGGTCCTTCATGTTTCTTGTCTTGATGAATGGAGCAAGAGATCGAGATTACATGCTCACATTCTCCTCCTTAATCTTGATCGTTGTTTCGTCCTAAGTCTTGAACTCCGAGCATTTGTCGCATAGTCACGAACTTGAGTCTTGGTAATGCTTTAGTTAGAATGTCTACTCTTTGAAGTTCTCCGCCACGTGTTCTACCTTGATATGACCATTCTCTACGGATTCCCGAATGAAATGATAGCGAATGTCTATATGCTTGCTTCTTCCGTGAAATACCGGGTTCTTTACGAGTTGTATAGCTGATATGTTGTCAACTCTAAGCATTATCTTCTTTTCTTCTAATCCAGTTAATTCACTGAGTAATCGTTTTAGCCATAAGGCTTGACATGCCGCCAGTAGCCGCCATAAATTCCGATTCACATGATGAGAGCGCATTGCTTCGAGTACACCAAGTGATAGGTGACTCTCCAAAGTAAAATACTATTCCAAGAGTTCCTTTCCTTGATCTGTATAACTCCATAACTACTATCGTTGTATCCTGTAATCTTGCAGCTTGCCTTTCTTGTATATTACTCCATGGTCTTTCGTTCCTTTGATGTATCGGATTACTTGTTTCACGCTTCTCGTGATGATCCTTGGGTCTTGCATAAATCTATCGAGTAGTCCGATGAATAACTAAGATCTGGTCTTGTATGTAGTAAATATCTGAGACTTCCAATTAAACTTCGGTAATAAGTTGCGTCAACTGGTTTTCCATCTTCCGCCTTGACCAACTTAGTGCCGGGGTCCATCGGTGTCTTTGTGTCATTACTGTCCGTCATGCTTGTCTCTTTTAAGATCTTGTTAATGTATCCAGTTTGCTTGATTGTAATCTCTCCTCCTGTCTGTGTAACTTCTATCCCAAGGTAATATGCTAGCAACCCTAGGTCGCTCATTTCAAATTTATCTTTCATCTGGGATTTGAACAAGTCTACTTCCTTCTTTGGAGTGCCTGTGATTATCAAATCATCCACATATACTCCGACGATAAGTGTAGAAGTCTTGCTTCTCTTTGTGTAGATCGCTTGTTCGAGATTACATTTCTTAAAGTCTAATGACTTTAATGTTTGGTCAAGCTTCACGTTCCAAGCTCTAGGTGCTTGTCTTAAGCCATACAAAGCTTTAGTTAGCTTGTAGACTTTTCCTAGGTTCCCTTGTTGAATGAAACCTTCTGTGTTGTGTAACATAGACCTCTTCCTTCAATTCTCCATGTAAAAATGCTGATTTTACATCTAAGTGGTGTACTTGCCATCCATTATATGTTGCTAGTGCTAATATCAATCGAACTGTCTCTATCCTAGCAACTAGTGCAAACACTTCATCGAAGTCTATTCCCTGTTCTTGTACATAACCTTTTGCTACTAATCTTGCTTTATACTTTATGATCCTTCCTTGTGCATCTCTTTTGGTTTTATAAACCCATTTGAGTCGTATTGCTTTCTGATTTTCTGGCAATGTGGTAAGGGTCCATGTGTTATTTTTGTTGATTGAATCTAATTCAATTTTCATGGCCTCAATCCACTTCTCATCTTTTGATGCTTCCTTGTAATTACGGGTTCTTCTTCTCAAAGAATAAGCTCGGCGCTTCTACTTCACGCGCTTTGGTAAATTTCCGAAATATCCTTTAAACCTTGTATAGGTCTATGATCAAATCTAGGATCTGAGCTCTCTAATGAGCTTATAGTAGCTCTTTCTTCATCTGAGTTAGGGTTGAAAGTATATGATGGTGGTGTGATTGGTGAGGTGGATCTCGTATAGGTTCTTGTTCTTGATACATGTTGTCAGTGTTTTCTATGTTGACTGGTGTAGGATTATCATAGTCAACTCCATCTATTACAAAGGTAGTCCAAAACGTATCTTCAGTATTCGTATCCTCTTCATTATTATTCCAATCCCACGGTTTCGTTTCCATAAACTTCACATCCCTACTAACGTGTTTCTTCTTTCCTATTGGATCATATAGCCTACATGCTTTTGATCCTTCTTCAACTCCTAAGTAAATCATTGGAATGCTTCTATCATCTAGCTTCTTCAAGTGAGGTATCGTACCTTAGCATAAGCCGTGCATCCTAATATTCTTAGGTATTCTAGGTTTGGTTTTCTGTTGTAGAGGGCTTCATATGGTGTTTTATCTTCCGGGCTTTCGTCGTAACTGTTGAGTATGTAAATGGCGTGCCTTATCGCTTCCCAAAAGGTTAAGGGTAACTTCATTGCTTTCATCATACTCCTAGTCGTTGATAACACTGTTCTATTTCTCCTCTCTACTACACCATTCTGCTGAGGTGAGTATGGTTCTGTCAATTGTCTCTCAATTCCATTTTCCTTACAGTACTTGGTGAATTCATGTGATGTAAATTCACCTCCTCTATCGTTCTTAACATCTTGATTTTCAACTTCAACTTTGATTCGATCTCGTGTCTAAATTCCTTGAATGTGCTAAACGCTTGATCTTTCGAGTTTAGAAAGTAAGCCCACATAAAACGTGTGCAGTCATCTACTAATAAGAAGATGAGCTTCTTCCAGATTGTGTTGTTGGACTTATGGGACCACAAAGATCTCCATATATTAAGTCCAATGGGTTCTTTGATCTGAATTTAGCTTGGTTTGGAAATGGTGTTCTGATGTGTTTTCCTAATAAACATGCATCACAGATTTGTCCTGCATGCTTTATTCTTGGTATTCCATCCACTAAACCTTTCCTCGTCATTTTATCTATTGCATCAAAGTTCATGTGACCTAATCTAGCATGCCATAACCATGCTTGGTCATCTACGTTTGCTAAGAGACATATAGGTGCTACTATATGCAATCTAATACTGTAAAGTCGATTCTTAGATCGTTCTACTTTCATCAACAACTTCTTGTTCTTATCATACAAAGTCAATAAATTTCCATCCATGATGATCTTGCGCCTATTTCGTAAGTTGTCCTAGACTAAGTATGTTGTTTGAGGTTTGGAATGTAGTAAACATCCGATATCATTTTCTGTTGTAAGTTTCTACATCCTAATAGTATTGAACCTCTACCCTTTATCTCTACATACGATCCATCTCCAAAACGAACACGCCAAGGATGTTTTCGTCAATATCTTTAAAATGGCCTTTGGTGCCTGACATATGGTTGCTTGCACCGTTATCTAAGTACCATATGCTAGCATCTGTCGTAGCATATTTTCGGGGTTGTACTTTTTCTTCATTTAACAAGATTTCTTCGTTTCGGTGTAGCCATTAGCAATGATGGTTCATCGTCTTCTAAGATAAGGTTTGACTGTTCTTGAGTTGTTGGTGGACTTCTACAATCCTTCTTGTAGTGTCCGAGTTTTCCACAATTATAGCATGTGATTTTGCTCTTATCCCATCCTTGTTTTCCATTATTTGACTTATGGGATAAGTTTCCTCCATTCGAGTTGTTTCTATTTCCCTTATTCCGCCAGCTTCCACGTGAATAGTTTGATTTACCTCTATATTTTGTAAATCGTTTCTTATTTCTAGAATGTTCGCCTTGTGCGAATAATAAGTTGTCCTGGCCATCTACTTGTCCTCCCTTTCGGAGTTTTATTCTCTCCTCGAATGCCTTAAGTTTTCCCGCGATCTCATCTAACGTAATGTCATCGAGATCATTCGTCTGTTCTATGGATGCTACTATTTGAATGAATCTATTCGTGTGGAGTCTAATAGTTTTCGAACTAAAAGTGATTCATCCAACTTTTTTCCTAATTCTTTTGCCTTCGTATGTAGCCGTTCAATTTGGCTCAGAATGCATCCACCGCTTTCATCCTCCTTCATCCAAGAGTCCAAATCCAATCATCAATGATTGTAATCGTGCTTGTTGTACCTTTTCTTCTCCAACGTGTCTCTTTTTCAATGAATCCCATAATTCTTTTGTTGTTTTGCAACTTGCTACTTGTAAGATCACATCTTCAGTTAATGCTTGATATAAGAAGTCGGTTGTTGCCTTATCCTTCTTAACATCTAATTGTGTATCGGCCTTAGGTTCTATTGTTTCCCATAATCCTTGCGCTTCTAGTATCACCTTAATTTGTATAGTCCAAACTGTGTAGTTTGTGATTTTCAGTTTTGGGCATTGATACTGTGTCATAGGGGTTACGGGTTTTGGTGCAAGTTGTTATGCCACTTGCGTCATCACCGGGCATTTTGATGGTTCTTATGATCTTCACTTTCTACTTTGTATAGGGATTTCTAACTTGTGGTATCACTTAATACTACGGGAACAGAAATAGTTATCCGGGAATCCTAATATGAAACTATGGATTTCTAATAGTATAAACTACGTATCTATACTATAAATATAAAAGGAAATCCAAAAGTTTAAGATTTTTCGTGTGACCTGTGTTTGTCACTCGCGCTTCCTTCTTGTCGGTACTTAAATATACCAACTATGTTTTTCTTTCCCTTGTATCACGTTGTCCTTTCTTTTGTTGACTTGCTTCCTTTATCTCCAAGTCTCGGATTTTGTGTCGACTTGCTTCTTTATCTCCAAGTTTCGAATAAAACACAAAATGTTTCGAAATTAGTCTCTAATTTCTTCCAAAAAGACCAAGCGAGTTGCTTTTCTTTGTTCTACTACTCGACGGTAGTATGTCAACAAGTGATATCCTTGTTGCCCTCGTTGCTTGTCCGCGTTCAAACAATACTCCTTCTTCTTTATTCCACACCGTATCTACAACAACCTACGAAATACCAACGTATCCTTGCGAGCAAATGATCGGATGCTCTGTTGTTGTCCTCTTTGTATTGTAAACGTCTTTCCAAAAACAAGTGATTGTCTTCTGGTTCGGTATACCCTTCTTCTTTAATCCAAGCAACGTCCTCTTTTTTTTCTTCACGTACGTCTTTCTTCTCCACTTTTGTCTCGACCAAAGGTCGCTTTTTTCGTTGTATGATGAAGGCCAACAAGTGTAACAAAGTTTCCTTTGTCTCGCTCTCGCTAAGGCCAGAATCAAACCAACAGAAAATATCAAGTCACCACAGTTTGTGGTTGTCGAATGCAATTTCTACACAAGTACGGTCGCGGCACTACTTTCCTTGCGTTATCAAGTTATCCAGGCAGCGTATGTAATGATAATACGTTGCGTCTTTTCTTCTTCTTCTTCCTGAAACAAAGTTTTAGCGCTCTAAACTTTTTGTTCCTTCTTTCTCGTTCAAGAGTGTTTCATTTTTTGTTTTGTACTCGTTAATCAACGTAATTTGTTTCGTTTCGTTCGAATCTTGTGTTTAAGATGATGGTTGTATTGATGTAACGAGTGTATGAACAAGGCTCTTGATGCCAAATGTTGGTCCCAATATGAGTAAAACAATATAACGAATTTGCAATATAATGAATAACTTGTCAATATGTCTTCTGTCGAAATTCTGTACATGTTCATCTATATATAGGTTTCTAAAGGGCATGTCCAAACGACATGATGGTTCTGTAAATAACTGATCTAACTATAATAACTGCTATTCGGTTATTAAGAATGTAATAAGCAACTTTGGTCCTTCATGTTTCTTGTCTTGATGAATGGAGCAGTAGATCGAGATTACATGCTCACAATGTTCATACATGCAATTTAATTTAGTTTTATATCGAACCTAATGTCAAATCTTCTAAATAAATCCTTTGAGATTAGGAAATTTGAGATCAAGTATAGATTATTCATAAGTGTGACTTACGGAAATTCCTCTTGCTTTAGGTTGTTGACACCATACTAACAAAAACAAACGTGAAAAGCAAGCAAATGATTGCTTTGTTGTTAATAATAGCCATTCTAGTGATGATGTAGCTTGTTAATTATGTAATTTTCAAAGTGTGCTTTTGTTGTGTTTGATGCTACCTTATTTATAAAAGTGTGTTTTAATATGAGACAAACACATAAACCAAAACAACATTGTTAAATCTCAATGTTGATTGCACCAATGAAATTATTAGCACAACACACTTTTATACCCTCGCAATATATTTTAAAAAGTTAACATTATATCTTAAAAAGTTAACATTATATCTTATTTTGGTGATGTACTTTTACACCCTGAGTGAAAGTCATAACCGAATTTGCGATACCCAAAAAATCTTTAGCTATATAGGATGTCCATCTTAGTTCATGTAGGATGCATCGGGTGTGTACACTACACACGAAGGCCGTACATCTTCCTACCGAACTCAGAAACCTCTATTTCATATTAACAACATACGCACCAACAGTATTAACAAGAAGCACAATAACCCAAGCTTCAATCGGCAATTAAACCCAAGATGGATTTCAATAAGGAACAACAACAATAAAGAGGGACACACAGAGTAATAACGAATTACGCACAAACAAATAACCCTAAAAAACGATTTTAAACTTAAACCCTAATTACGAAATACGAACCTAAACGGCCTAATCAATCCAAAAACAGGATGATAATTATGAGTTAACAGAAGAGTTAATCATAATAATCGATTGGTAATGGATTAGGTTAGGAACGGTTGAGATTGGAAGATTATGTTTAGGGATAAAAATCGCCATAGGGTAGGGTAGGTAATTTTTTTTTGGGTAAAAGGGACGATACCCCGGCAAATATATTAAACAACAAAACTTTACATGACAAACTTCGTATGGGCATACCCATAGAAGTTAAAGTAGAATGACATTCCCAAAACATGTTTTGGGAACATAACAAACAATAACAATGCTCTACAATAACTAGACTTATTACAAATCATAGAACTAGCAACAAAATGAAAAAGTTTATAACACTTTGGCTTCAATTGTTGACCAGATTCCATCTTCACACAATGCCCTTTAAAAATCTTCAAGCCATTATCTATACTACTTTATAAAGAGTTTAGGACTTTCTAAAAAAGGAAGTCTTAAAAATATTAAGACCCAAAACATTTCTTTAATAGGAAATTTAAAAGTCATTAGTCAATGTTGTTCACCATATAGCTTCTATCACAATTTTCATAAATGAAAAATAACAGCTCTTCAAAAACTTTGTAACAGCTTTTCAAATATTTATATTCCAATTATTCAGTCAAAAATTTATAAATGACATTAAATGTCGACTTGTAACAAGACGGTCCAATTCAATCAGACTTGTATATAATCCAACCTAAAAACTGAAACACCAATATTAAACACTCCTTTTTATCAGCACCGATAAAAAAACACATATAGAAGTAGATAATTCTTCTCTCATCTTTGTGTTCGGTTATCTATAGTAGAAAGAAGCTTTGCTCCTTGGATTAAAGCTGAAGCAAATTAGTTTTATTGTGGTCGGCGATAACAAAATACCAATCCATTACCTCAGTTATGACCTCAGACCCATAAGTCATCATTAGTCAAAGTCAAATGAAAAAAGAGGAAGAACATCAAATAACATCCAGTGGTTCAAACCACATCAACAACCAGCAGCCAACAATAACCTCAAATATCTAGAACCCAAGATCACTCCCCGTCGGTCAAACAGTCGAGACTCAAAATACTAAACAAGATCTCAGGAATAAAATGATCTTTAAAATATCTATACACACAAGCCCATCATTGATCTTTGCTTAGTAAAAAAGAAATACAAACACTTCGCTCCTCATCACACGAAACATATATGACAAACTTCAAAGAGATCTCAAAGTGTATTTTCATTTCATGAACGGATAATCTTTTCACACTCATCAAAGATCTATAAAACGAAAAAAATCACAAAAACCTACCCGAGATCTTAGAATTGATCTTGAAGTCGTGAAAGAAGAACACAAGATATGGTTGATTCGGTTTTATTGCAGCATGAAAACAAGATTGTTTGTGTGATTTGTTTCGAAGCTATGTAAGAGTAAGAATGAAAGTAGATGTGGTTCTTTTGAAGTTCGTGTGTTTTTTTGGTGATATACACAAGGAGGTGTTTTCATTGTGTGATGTAAGTTTGTATTAATGAAGTAGTGTTGGTGACTGCAATATCTTTTTAAGGGTGTGTGGCTGCATGTAAAATGAAATTAGGGTTGCTGTGTGAGTATTTCTGGGGTGAATTATATGGAGGGTGATTAGGTTAATCCTTGTTGGACTAGATTTTACACTACCTAATTTTGGGCCATATGATTTCATGTAGTGATAATGGACTGGCATCCGAAAGTTATATGATCGGTGTGAGTATGTTTATAGTGAATTTGCTATAAGCTGAAATTTAGCAAATTTTAGGTCGGGGTGATTTTTTTAATCAAAAGATATAAAGTTGTTTTGGATGATTTTTTAAATTAAATACCTATCTTGTTTTATTTAATACATTATAAAAAATTTGAGACTTCTTATAAAAGTAAGTCTTTCTTATAAAAATAAGTTTTAAAATTTTAAGATAAAAAACATTATTAAAAAAAAATTAAAAAAAAAATAATGTACAATTTGAAATTTTAAGTCTCATTTAAACCATATACTAACCTCCTCTAATAATGACATTTTGATATAATTGTTTGTAAGAAAAGTTCGCTAACCTTATAACTACCAATTTAGACGTTCCATTTTTGCAAAACATATATCTAATACATTATAAAATATTTGAGACATGCTAAATAAGGAATGTTTAAAATGAAAATTATTTACTCGCCACAAAAATAGTCTCTGGGTAATCGCCGCCGCATTGCGCGGGTACCCTTCTAGTCCATCTTAATATCTTTAGAGTATATTTGGGCCCAAAGCCCAAACGAAATACACAACCAGTAGTCCAATACTCTACGCCAAAAGATATCACTAAACTAGTCAAATAACGGTGATCCAAACACTCCTTATATCCATCCTTTTCTCTCCAAGAAGAATGTAAAAAAACCTGCCAAACCGCACCATCTTCCAAAACAAACCAACCCATAACAACACTAAAACCATCACTATTAATCAACCAAAACTTCTCACATATACAACTGAACTTTCTTTCTTCCATTTATCTTGTTCACATGAAATTGCCAAATGTGTGCGATCAAACACCGAACGTAATCATTTAAGTTTAAACTCATAACTCTCAATCTAACAGTATCCTTAATCAAGTTGCATAAGACATCCAAAGGTCTAGATTTTCCTTGGAAAATTCTAAGATTTCTCTCCTGCCACACAAAGTAGATAGATGCACCAATCACGAGTCTTTGAAGGATGCTCCAAATGGACTTGTTAATGGGCCTTCACAGCATGAAATCTTGAATATCAGACCAGCTATTGGGTGCATGATCAAGTCTGACCAAAACTTTAAGTCTGTTCCAAATTTTTCCTGGAAAATCACATTCAAAAAACATATGGTTATGACTATCTGGGACCTTTTGGCAAAATACACATCTCATGTCATCCTTCTTTTCCCATACACCCATTGAATCATGAGTCTTCAACCTTCCATGTATATCAAGCCAGACCATGAATGCATGCCTAGGAATACATTGGCTAAACCAAACAAGTTTCACCCATGGAACAACATCACTGCATACTCTTAAGTCATTCCAAACAACAGAAACAGAGAATTCACTATGCCTTCCGAGCTTTGACCTCCATAAAACTCTGTCTTTCTTACCTTCAACAAGGTTAGGAGGGCTAATGATACAAAGACCATCAAACTCATCAGAAAGAGCACTAGGCCAATTCCACTCTCCATTTTCAATCACGTTTGCAACTTTACAATCCAATGATAACCCGTAATAAAAATCTTTCTTTTAGAAATAAAATCATTTAAGGGACAAATAGCGTGCAGCTTATCAAACCAAAGCGAAGTATCCAAACCATCACCAATTTTGTGAATGATATGATTTCTGAGTAGCCCTCTAGACCTTAACATCTTTTTCCAGCTCCAAGACAAACCCTCTTTCTCTAGAATGTCCCAAAAATTTCTACCTTTTAACTTATAAACATGGACCCACTTCACCCATAAAGAATTCTTCTTACAAATGATATTCCATATGTGTTTAGACATAAGGGCAATATTCCAATCTACTAACGATTTAATACCCAAACCGCCTTCCACCTTAGGCTTGCATACATCAGACCATTTAATTTTAGCCTTACCCTTTTTAAACTCACCAAAATTCCATAAGAAGTCTCTCATCAACCTTTCCACTTCATTAGAAATAGTAACAGGAAGAATGAACATAGAAGACCAAAAATTTTGCATGGAACCCAAAACAGAAAGAATGAGTTGAAGCCTCCCCGCATACGATAACGCCTTATTCTTCCAAATATGAACCCTTTTTCTAATTTTATCAATCAAAGCTTGACAATCATTAACATAGAGCCTCGTAGAGATTAATGGAACCCCCAAATACCGAACCGGAAACTTTCCTTCAAGAAACGGCATGATATTCAGGATTTTGGTTTTACTAGATTCCCCCATTTCCAAAAACACTGGTACTTTTAGGAAAACTGGGAAGCAAACCAGAGACACCTCCAAATTCGTCAATAGCGTTCTTAAGAACCTTAACCGATTTGCTATTACCATGACAAAATAACATCAAGTCGTCTGTGAAACAAAGATGTGTAAGCTTCATCTCCTTACATTTCCAGTGGTATTTAAACGAAGGATTATGAGACACTTGCCTTTTAATCATGAGATTTAGGACTTCCATAACTAAGGTAAACAGGTACGGGGAATGGGGGTCACCAAGGGTAGGGTAGGTAATTGTTATGGTCTTAAATGGTTTATATAGAAATGATAGAGTATTAATCACAATTAGGCAATCAAAGTAAGAATATGAACACGAAATTGTAATAAAAAAGGATTTGTTATATGATTGATGTAGTGGAAATGTTACAGAGAAAGAATTGAGAGAAGTATAAATCAAGAATGAGTAAAAGTGAATGATTACAAATGAATTTATACAATGAAAAATGAGAGGGGAATTCTGTTATGGGTTTGTTGACCGAGGGTTGACTTTCAGCATGTGCAACTCATGTACTAATGTTAGAAGAGCTTCTAACATTCCACCCCCTTAGCATTCTTGTCCTCAAGAATGGAGCTCCATCTCAGGAAATCTTTTAATGAAGTCAGCATAAAGCTCCCAAGTAGCATCTTCTTCTGACTGATTGACCCACTTAACCAAAACATATAACATTGCTCTGTTGTTTAACTTGCCCAATCTTCTTCCAATGATAGCTTCAGGTTCCACACTCAGCACACCATTTGGACCACAGTGAGGTAAAACTCCCATCTTGTTACCACTTCCCTTGCACAACTTCAACTAGGATACATGGAATACAGGATGAATCAGACTATCTTCTGGTAGTTGCAATTTATAGGCCACTTTTCCCACCTTAGCAATAATGAGAAAAGGACCATAGTACTTAGCTACAAACTTATGATACGATCCTTGTCTTATAGTAGCTTGTCTATAGGGCTGCAGTTTCTATCACTTCTGTGCTTGTCAGCCATATTCTTCATTCTAATTTGTGATCTCTTCAAATGGAACTGCAACATCTCAATGGCTTGCTCCCTTGCTCGCATAGTCCTGTCAACTTCCTTTACTACACTAGAACCAGCTAAATAAGGCAAATGAATGTTAGGATCTTGTCCATACACAACCTCAAATGGAGTGGTCTTAGCTGAACTGTGAAAATTGGTATTGTACCAATATTCTGCCAAAGGTACCCATTTGACCCACTCTTTAGGTTTTTCACCAGTCATACACCTTAAGAAACATTCCACACACTTATTAACTATCTCTATCTGTCCATTAGATTCTGGGTGATAAGATGTGGACAAGTTCTACTATACTTTGAGGACCTTGAATAGAGATTGCCAGAAGTGACTGATGAAGATCTTGTCTCTATCACTAACAATAGTGTTTGGCATTCCATGTAACTTGTACACATTGTCCAAAAACACATGAGCTACTTGGCCCGCAGTGAATGGGTGACTCATAGGAATGAAGTGTGCATACTTACTAAGTCTGTCTACCACCATAAACAACATTGTTTTGCCTTGTGATGGTGGTAAAGCTTCAATGAAATCCATAGAGATGTCATGCCACACTTTAGTAGGGACTGGAAGTGGTTGTAGTAGACCTGTACTTGCAGCTAAATCAAACTTATTCCTCTGACAGATATCACACTCAGCCACAAACTTTTTAACTAACTTCTTCATTCCTTTCCAATACAACACAGTCCCCATTTTCTTAATGGTGACTTGAATACCTGAATGTCCACCAACTGGTCCACAATGGAAATGTGTCAACAACATCTTTCTCAACTGTTCATCATTACCAACTACTAGTTTTCCCTTCCTTCTGAGTTCATCATTATTCCAGGTATACTTGTTCCCAGTGTAAGTCTTATCTTTAAGTTTGGCAATCACCCTTTGCAAATCTACATCCTTATCCCAACTATCTTTAATATGTTTCAACAATTCACTTGTCACTGTACTCAGAACCATGGCACACAACTCATAACCACTGGAAATCCTTGAGAGTGCATCAACAACCAAGTTCTCACTACCCTTCTTATAAGAAATCTCATAATCATATCCCATCAGCTTTGGTAACCATTTAGCCTGAAAGGGTGTGGTCAACCTTTGATCCAACAAGTATCTAAGACTGAAGTGGTCAGTCTTAATCTTGAAATGTCTATCTAAAAGATACCCCTTCCACCTTTCTAAAGCCATCAAGACTGCATAAAACTCCTTTTCATAGGTTGACAAGGCTTGATGCTTTGGAGACAAAGCCTTGCTCAAGTAAGCTATGGGGTGTCCACCTTGCTGCAACACTGCTCCAATGCCTATTCCAGATGCATCAGTCTCAACTGTGAAGGTTTGATTGAAGTTTGGTAGGGCTAATATTGGAGCTTTCATCATAGATAATTTTAACTTTTCAAAAGCTTCAATTCATGTGCACTGTTATCCCATGTGAAAGAATTTTTCTTGAGCAAAACAATTAGAGGCTTACTAATCACTGCATAATATTTTATGAATCTCCTGTAGTACCCTATCAAACCTATAAAACCTCTTAATTGTTTCACAGTGTTGGGAGTTGGCCACTTCTGCATAGCTTCTATTTTGGAAGGATCTGTTGAAACTCCTTCTCCTGAAATTATGTGACCCAAATACTCCACTTGTTTAACAACAAAAGTACACTTGCTCAGTTTAGCATACAAAGAATTATCCTTCATGACTTGTAGGACTGTTCTCATATGTTGCCAATGTTCTTCCAGTGTATCACTATAGACCAGGATATCATCAAAAAACACAAGCACAAACTTCCTCAAATAGGGTTTAAACACATTGTTCATGAGTGATTAAAAGGTTGAAGGTGCATTGGTCAAACCAAATGGCATCACAAGAAATTCATAGTGGCCTTCATGGATTCTAAAGGTTGTTTTTCCTACATCTTCAGGATGCATCCTTATTTGATGGTAGCAAGATCTGAGGTCCAACTTGGTAAAGAACTGAGCACCATTTAACTCATCTATCAACTCCTCAATAATTGGAATGAGAAACTTGTCCTTAACAGTGTATTTATTGAGTTGCCTATCTTGGTTTAAAATTGTGTTTTGTGATCCGATGCGCTCAAGGTCCCAAAGACTGATCCGTAATGCGTGATGCGAATGCGAGCGCAATTTAGACACGATGCGTTTAGTAATTAAAAGTAGATGATGACATGATGTTAAAATATATCAAAAGTATACTTACAAGATACAAGTTATACCAGTAACAAAGAATCATAATTAAATCAATAGCAAAAGTTAGTATTATAAAGTTTAGTCAAAATTAAACAATATATGAGTTCTAAAGTTGAATCAAATAAGTTAACTCACTTTGTACTTAATAAAATAACATATGTGATTATTATAATCAAAGAAGAACATATGAGTTTTACAACTTGAATCACACAACAGAAAGAAGAAAACTATTCGATTACGCATTAAAGTAAATCGAAGAATTTACTCACTTTGTAGAATCAGTCACACCACCAGAAGCTTAAATGAAATAAAAATGGGGTAATTTGGATGTAGGGCAAGAACTATGGTTGTCAATTTGCATTTTTTATGGACGTCATTTACTGAGGTCCTTATTAAAATAGTTGGGCTTCAGAATCAGCCTAAAATCTAAATTGCACTAATTGCGACTATTGCTAGCATTACACAAATGCGATAAATTGCGGTCAATTGCGAATGCAATCTGGAATGACCTCGCATTAGGTGTCATGATGCGAAATTCTAAATGCAATGCAATGATGCGTGCAATTTTCGCAATGATGCGCGCATTTTTAAACCAAGTTGGCTATAATCAATGCACATTCTCCATGTACCATCCTTTTTTTCACCATGACAATGGGAGAAGAGTATGGACTTTGACTATCTCTTATACCTCCAGATTCTTTTTACTCTTTTACCGTTGCTTCAATAGCATCCTTTTAGTGAGGTGGGTGTTTATATGGTCTAATATTGACAGGAGGAGTGTTTGGTACTAATGAAATGGTGTGGTCATGTGTTCTCTGTGGTGGCAATGAGGTTGGCACTTCAAACACTGCTTGGTACTTATCTAAAAGTGTAGTCAGTTGTGGTAGTTTTGGTTCATCTGATACTGGTGTTAAGCTGAACAGGGTATTTGGGTAGACACATAGCATTGGCACATTAGCTTTTGTACCATAGCTACTGACCTCTTTGTTGGTTTTCTTTCCAGACATCCAGTTTAAAACAGCTTTTGAGCTCCCCCTGATCACCATTCTTTTCCCCTTGTACATGAAATCCATCACCAACTCTTTGAAGTTCCACTTAATATAGCCCAAAGTAGATAACCATTGAACTCCTAGTACCATTTCATATCTCCCCCCCCCCAAAGGCAGAATTAGCACATCAGACACGAATACTTCACCCTGAATAGTCCATTTGAAATCCTTACACTCAAACAGACTAGTTATGACTTGTCCATTAGCCACCGAAACTTCCATAGGACATATATTTTTGAGCCTACACCCTAGTTTTTTAGCTGTTTTGAGGTCCAAAAAAGTATGTGTACTTCCAGAATCAATGAGAGAGTGCAAGGTATTCTTCCATACATAAGCCCTTACTCTCATTGTCTTGTAAGCACTTTCCCCAGTTAGAGCATGCAATGAAATTTGAGGGTCCTCCCCTATAGTGTTCTCAAAATGATGCATAACCTGCTCCTCACCATCTACAACAGTATCAAAATTTCCTTCTTCACCTTCATCCACACAAATCTCCAAAAAAAACAACTGCCCACTACATTTATGGCCTGGTACAACTTCTCATCACAATAAAAGCATTGATTCTTTGCCCTCTTGCCTGTTATCTCTTTCTGAGTCAGTCTTCTCCTATTTTGTACATAAGTAGACCCAGTATGTTGTGGTGCAGGTAATGCTAAAGTAGTGGTAGTATTCCTGGGTGGATAAGCTGTATTCTTATTGGCATATGTGTTTGTATTAACATAGGTAGTTTTGGGAGTGGTTAGCAAAGGCACTGATCTACTCTTCATGACCAAAAGAGTTGCTTCTTGCATCTTAGCTAGACAATACACATCTGTTAGGGTAGTTGGCTTAAACATTCTAACAGCCATTCCTATCTCATCTTTCAAACCCCATATGAACAAGCTAGTCAATTCTACCTTATTCATCAACACCTCCAACTGATCTTGATACACTTGTACAGTACTAACTTGTTTCAAATTTTTTAATTCTACCACAGGATCTTCAAACACAGAATCAAAACGTATTCTCACTTCTTTTTCATACAAAGACCATGCAACACCTTCACCATGTCTCTTAATGAATTGCTTATGCCAATTAAGTGCCTTATCAAACATGTACATAGAAACTAACCTTACTTTCTGGTTTTCAGCAATGGAATCAAGGAGAAAGAACTGATTAACCCTATACAACCATCCTTGCACATCTTCACCATAGAATTTGGGAAACTCAAGCTTTGTTAACCTTCCAAATGATGAACCTTCACCTCTGTTGCTTGTGCCTTCCCCAGCATTCAACCGATTAGTAGTGTGTTGTTGAAAGTATAACAAACCTCTAATCTGTTTACTCATCTGTTCCATTGATCTTTGCATTGTTAAAAGAGTTGTATTCAAGTCATCAGCAGTTGTAGCAGTCAAACTGATTGGATTACCACCACTACTACTGTCAGTTGAACGTGTGTTCACCATTGCAACAAGTTAATTGAATATCAGATGAACAAGAATGATTAGAAGTGACCGGAAAATGAACTAACTGCACCGGAATTGTAACAGAATTTGGTTAAGCAGTTATAACTGATTTGTTACTGAATTGGAACAGAATTTGGTGCCAATATTGTGCTCTGATACCACTGGTTATGGTCATAAATGGTTTATATAGAAATGATAGAGTATTAATCACAATTAGGCATTCAAAGTAAGAATATGAACACGAAATTGTAATCAAAAGAGATTTGTTATATGATTGATGTAATGGAAATGTTACAGAGAAAGAATTAAGAGAAGTACAAATCAAGAATGAGTAAAAGTGAAAGATTACAAATGAATTTATACAATGAAAAATGGGAGGGAAATTATGTTATGGGTTTGTTGACCGAGGGTTGACTTTCAGCATGTGCATCTCATGTGCTAATGTTAGAAGAGCTTCTAACAGTAATACATTTTCTCAATATTAAAATTCTTATTTTGACTGAGTTGAATAATTTGGTTTCATGTCAATAAGAAACTTTAGACATATGTCTTTTCTGGTATATTATTTCAAGAGATAAAGTTTTTCACATGTATAGATCAAGTCGAAACTTCGTATAAATATAAGGAAAAAGGAAATTCTGACACAGTGATAGTTTTTGTATTGGATCCTTTTTGTGATATAAGATTCTAAGGCTGGATGGCAAGGCATCCGTGAGCCTTTCACATTGCATGCCCACTCACGAGCGACTCCATGTCCAGGGGTACCACTCACGCACGAGTCACACATATCTATGCATACTAAGGTGAGTAACTCACCTAGTTGATTTGCGTGCCATATTAAAAGTTTTATATGTTACCGTTTGAGTTTGTAAAAAAAAAAAAAAAAAATCCCACTACCCCATTTTCTTCTTATGAATACCCACCAAATATATTTTCTAAAACACACACTACACTTTATAACAACATCTTTCTTTAAAAAACCATGTCTCAAGCATAGTTTTAAAAAGCGCGCCGCGCGCCTCAGCTCAAGGCTCAAGCTCTAGGAATTTTTTCGGATCGAGACTCACGACATGCATGAATCCCATAAAAGCACTATACTTGTCAATAATAGTAGTTCTGCGTAGCGAGCTAAAAAAATAACTCTTTTAGACATTAATGTTGACATTTTTGTCTTTCTTTAAGTATTATGACCATATTATGACCATTTTACCTTTCGAAAAATATTTCAAAAAAAAAATCGTAAAAAAATTTCAAAAATTTTTGGAAAAAAATTTCGAAAAAAAAATTCAAAAAAATATTTTGGAAAAAAAATTTCGAGAAAAAAAGTATTTTGAAAAATACTCAGAAAGGGTAAAATGGTCATAATACTTAAAGAAAGACAAAAATGTCAACATTAATGTCTAAAAGAGTTATTTTTTTGGTTCGCTACGCAGAACTATCATTCTTAACAAGTATAGTGCTTTAAAATGTTATTAGCTCTATAAGTTATATGCATGAGCCTTTTAAGTTATATCTAATAACCCTAAGTTGGAAAAGAACTAAAACACACAATCAAGTGAGTAACGTCTCTACAATCGATCGATTACTAAAACACACAACAATCGATCGATTACAACTATCTCACCACCGTCTCCACCGTCTCTAGTCATATCCATTGTCTTCTCCACCATTCTCCATAGTCTTCTCCACTGATTCAATTGAACTATTGATCGATTTTGAGATTTTGATTGCTTGTTCATCATTCACGAATTAAGAGAGCTCATCATCAACTAATATTGAATGTTCATCATCAAAAATAATGATAGTAAGATTCTAACATCTTGTTTTCTATACTTTTTTTTTGTTAATTTACTTTATCTTGAGTCGAATAAGTTTTTGTTGTTTGTTAGTGTATTTAGTTGATTTAAAACATTCATTCAGTTTATGTTTGAGAAATAACTTGATGAAAAACATGTATATAAAACATGCACACCAGGTTTTTGATAAAATGTCTACATGATATTCTATAACTGTGATGCAGTATTTTCGTACAATGATGTATCTAGATCAATAACGTGTTGCTAAAAGTGAAAGTGTGATACACTGATATAGATAACATTTTTGTGTTATTGATCTAGATACGTCATATATAAAGTGTTTAGTTGTGGAAATAAAATAAATACAAACATGTTTATTAAAGGTTCACACAAGTTGTATAATAAAACGTCTCAATGATACTTAATACATCTAATGCACTAAGGGCCAGTTTGTTTTGTGGGTTTTCAGGGAAAAGAATCGAATGAGTCCCGAATTAATATGTTTGGTACGCAAGTGATGCTGTCAAATCAAAGGTTTATCCGTCAAAACCCATGCCTTACTAAATTAGAAGGATTGGAGGAAAACCACTGACATCTTGTCAGTTGGTAAATTACAACCACATATTGTATATTTTAATTGCATAAAATAATATTATAATTTTTATTTTATTTATCAAATAAATTTATTAATTATTTATTTTATTTCTTTTCATTTAATCCAAATCAAAATCCAAATCTTAATCCAAATCCAAATTCTAAACCCATCTACAAACCAAACGAGCCCTAATTATACACTATGATGATGTTCTTGGAAAAAGGTGTTCTTGGAAATAGAAGGTATAATCTCACCATCTTTTCTACCCTACTAATATCTATATCTTGTTAGCTATAATAACTAATTTAATAATATATATAAAAAAAACAAAGTTATTTAAAAAGTCTACAAGATTCGGTTAATGTATGTTGTTTGAAAGGAGAGCTTATTTGTTTATGGTTGGTAGCCTATGTGCGCTCATTGAGCTTAATTTTATTTTTTACACAAAAGTCTTGATCTTGTGTTCTAAAAGTTTACTTTGTTCTTTTCTTGGATTTAAATATTTAAGACCCAATTTTGCAAGACTATTTATACGGGACAATAGTTTACTTTTAAAGAACCTATTGTTGATTGATGAGAAATTTTAATGTGATTATTTGAAGAACCTATTGTAAGTTTTAATATAATTATTTGATTGATGAAATTGAGTTGTTGCGTATACTGAAAACTTAATTTGAGATTATTAAAGGGTCAAATTTATTAGTGTAACAGAATTTGATTATGTAAGGGAAAAGGAGTCTGTGACTTTAATTGTAATTGAGTTTTACTTGAGGGTTTTTAGATTAGGTCAGGCTTAAATAAGGGATAGGAGAGAAGATATAACAAAAAAGTTTTCTGGTACGCGAAAAGTCCATAAAAATCATCTATGTGATTGTGTTTACCTTTTATTTCATGTCTGATTGCTTAGTTGAATCATCTCGATAATGGTTTCGTGCATAGGGTTGAAATATTGTATTCGGAATTCAAGGATTATCCAAGAATGCTATTGATTGTCACCAAGCCCGTACATGATATCTAACTGGCATTATAATATTAGGGTTCATCGCCATTTTATTTCAAAATTGACACTTTGTATTACCATTTTACCAATTAAAAATCAACAACGGAGGCTAGTACGATTTGAATATATAATTAGAATCACAAGTAATTCGGTTGACTACGAGTCTACGACACTAGGGTTTTGCTACTTGACATTTCTTTTAAGATCAAGTGGCTGGCTAGATCACCTATATTACGGTGTGTGCATATAATTTCATAAGCTTTATAGTTACCTTGCTAATATTTTAGTATACAATTTGTGATGCAGAAAAATGAGGATATTTGTGTAGATGTCGAGAGACCCGAGGATATTTGTGATACATTTTATATGGAAGTGATCGGATCCCTTGGCGGCTCGAATACTGTAAGAGGGACCATGATTACAACCTTACAACACAAGATTTAACATGGGGACCTCCTCCAGACATGAAAAACCTCGGTTTTGTTTATGTGTCAAACGAGTTAAATGAGAATAGTGACACTCGTGATGGCAAAGAGGAAATTTCAAGTCGTCTTCAACATGTTGCGGTATCTGATGGATTGAGTGGTGATGTCAACCCAATGCAGATCCATAATGCAAATGTTATATTATGTACTCCGTATTTAATAATTTAGAACATTAAGCATTAGCCAAAAGGTGAGTTGGTTCACTCGTTTAATATATGCTAACCCCTGCACATTTATGAGCTAGATTATATAATTCTCGTTCTAATTACGAATTATGAGCTAGATTATATGAATATTACTAGCCCACTACAACGTGTGAGGTTTAATACATGTCTCCTATGTTTCCAAACACATCAATGACGTATATTTAAAGGGAACACCATACACTTTATTTTGGTCAAAAACTTACAATGCACTTACCAAAGGACCTCAGTAGAATTAACTGAGATATGACCCAACATAACTACACATCTTCACACATTTAAGACACTTTCAACCATGGAACACAAGAAGCACTCGTAAAATTAAACTTGCTCATTTCGAAAAGCTCTACAACTTTAGTTTTTTCACCCAAGCCTTAATCCCATGTTTAGTTCGTTTTTAAGCTTTTCTGTTTTAAAATGTAAATCTTTTTTTTTCAAACGAAACTTCTAACATGTTTTCCCCAACCTCAGTGCTTGTTTTGTTAATAAGGAGTATTTTTTGTACATTTATTCACCAATAAAATTATAATAAAGCTTTCTTAAATAATGATTGCATAACACCATATTACAAGCCTATAATCCGTAACTCGAACATCACATTTTGATGTTTTGCTAGAGCAGTTCAAGTTTAAACAGAGTGGGCAATTTTATTTGCTTAATCATTCATGGAGTTATTTTGAAGCCAGTAACTATTGTCCCTTGACGCAAATCCATTCACCGACAAACAGCTTGTCACAGTTTAGATTCGGGTTGATGGACTCGAATGCTTTAGAGCTCAGCTTGAAGTTGTTTGCAATGTCAAAGCAAGTATCTCCACTTTTCACGCCAATAACAGAATTACAAACTAGAAATCCCGGAAAAGCTGAGAAAAGAATCATTAAATGAGGTAAATAGATTAATCTTGGCATGCATAAAAACTCATGAAACCGATTGATAAGAAAATATGAACATATTTATTGCTCACTTAAAGATTTATTCATTCACGCAATTTAATTTAGTTTTTTACAGAACCAAATCTCAAATTTTCTAAATCTTAATCCTTAGAGATTAAGAAATTTGAGATCAAGTATAGATGATTCATAAGTGTAGACTTACGGATAGAATTCCTCTTGCTTTCGGTTGTTGACACCATAGTAACAAAAACAAACGCGAAAAGCAAGCAAATTATCATTGCTTTGTTGTTAATAATAGCCATTCTACTGATGATATAGCTTGTTAATTATGTAATTTCCAAAGTGATGCTTTTGTTGTGCTTGATGCTACCTTATTTATAAAACTTTCTTAATATGAGACAAACATATAAACCAAAACAACATTGTTAAATCGCAATGCTGATTGCACCAATGAAATGATTAGCACAACGTACAGTTAAAAAAAAACAAATAACCGTTTTTCTCGTAAATTTCATCAAGTAACACACACTTGCACGTAAGTTCAATATAACAAAACTGAAAGTGAACAAAATCCTTGTTTGTAAATGCTTGATTTGGCTCAATACGTAATCACATTAGTAGTGATTGTTGATTGTTCACGTTAAGATGCTTTTAAACAGGTTATAGGAAAACAATCAAAGGTAGATATATTCCTAGTTTTTCTTATAAAGAGAGGCATATACTTGCATTAAAAATCACCCACAGGAACACCAAAAGGTTCATATTCTACCAAGGCGTCAACTCAAGGCGTGACGTGAGATGATGCGTGGAAAGGCGCAATAAGGTTCGCTAAGGCGTGAGGCGTGACGCCTTTTTTGAATTCAACTACGATGAAAAGAGTTTTTTTTAGGAAATGAAGAAAATTGAATGAAATGATCACGATATATTTGAAATATGATATATTTATGAATATTTTTATAATTTTTTGCGGCTTTAAGTCACGTCTTAATAAATGCTAAAGCTTCGCTATAGCTTCTAAGGCGCGAGGCTTGACCATGCCGCCACTCCACGCCTCACATTATCTAGAACCTAGATTTAATATCAAGGATATGAAATGTTGAGTTTGTTGGACCTTTTCTCTTTGGTAGATTCGATTGCTTTGATCTCACTGTTTGCTGACAATGTTCTCAAGATCTAGGATAGTTAATGTTAACAATGGTGTTCAATGGTGGAAATCATAACAGAATTGTAACAGAAATTAGTGAGAAAGAGATTTGGCGGGAAAAGTTATTATTACATCATTTTGAATTATTGACCAAATGAATCGCCTACAATGCTATTTATAACCAAAACTAAGCTATCTAAACTTCTAGTAGCATCACCATTAAGGTAGATCCTCATGTTTGTGGGAGACTTGCGACCAGGAATGTTATCAACACATGCATTCACAAGACGGGTACATGAGCAAGCCTCAAGACTACAAAAAGGGTTATGTGGGGATAGTTTGTTCAAGAAAAGTATGAGCCTAAGATTGTGCGAGAAAGAAACTTCATATTTGTACCTTACTTTAGTTTGTAAGGAAGTAATCCTTTAGTAGCCAAGGACCATCATGACACAACTTTTGGGCAGCAAATTAAGTCTACTTTTATGCTTGCTACAATCTGGTCTACACGTGAAACACAAGGAACAAAACTACAAGTTAAAGTGTTGGATCCTGGAATTACATGAGGCGAGATTTTGAAGAAACGCCTTGAGGACAAGGTGATTCCCGAAAGAGAGGGGAATGATACGCCTACTGTTGATGACCGGAGGGGGGGGGGGAGCCAAGAGGGTCGTGTCTATCCCGGTGTGGCATAAGGATTATGTCATGGGATAATTATCTTATTTTAATTATTGTCTAAGGTCATATTCGTGTCTTGTTAGGATGAGTCATTGTTTAGGATAAGTGTTCAAGTTGTGTTAGGAAGTATTTCATTGTAAGGGTTATTCCGACATCGGTATTTAAACCGTTACATCATGAATGCAAAAGTCATAGTTTTCGATCAATAATATTCCAGTTTCCTTTTTCTTCTTCTTAAGAAGCATCTTTATTTTTCATCTTGTATCCAATACACAGATGTCATATTTTCAGGGATTAATGTAGACGATGTATGTTTATTTAGGATTAATTTCATATATCACCCTACTTTCATGATTAATTTCATGTATACTCAAAGTGCAAACATTGAATACATAATGTATAATGTTTTTAAAGCATTTTTGGGTATATATGAAAATTTCAAATTTAAGAAAGAATAAATGTCATTTTTTCGTAGATCAAGTTAAACTATTTGGCATGAAAATAAGTCAAATGATACAATTCGAAGGCACCCATTTTTATATAAGTTTATGATCTTATAAGAACATTCGGAGTTAGATATTACTTGGAAAGTAATTTGTATGTATGAATATATAATTACCAGATAAGTCCTATTTCTCCAATAATCACTCAAATATGTTTCTGAGTTTTGAATGTGTGTCTAAGTTAATAAGAAAAGGATAGTAAATAACAACAAATTAAAATGATAGTAAATAACTGTTGCCCAAAGAATCACCAAATTGTGGATTAACTGTTAGATTTAACTAATTACTACTTATCGGTGGCCGATTTTCATGCTGCAATTTTTAGTTGGCCGGAATAATTTTATGCAAGGCCAAAATGTACTATGAATAGGCTACGGCAACATGTAGGTGAAACATTGATGGTAATGGACTTCTTAATGTATTTGGCAAAGAATGTTCTTCTACTTGGCCTTAAAATTAATTTGTAGATTAATAGTATAACAGCTTACAAAGGTGACATATGTTTGAATGAACCATGCATTTGAAAGAAAATAAATACTTTCTTAAAAACCTTTAAAATGTAAATCTTTTTTTTTCAAACGAAAATTATAACTTGTTTTCCCCAACCTCACTGACTGTTTTGTTATTAAGGAGTATTTTTTTGTACATTCATGCACAAATAAATTTATAATATAGCTTTCTTTATTAATGATTTCATAACACAATATTACACGTCTATGATCCGCAACTTGAACATCACAAACATCACATTTTGATGTATTTCATGGAGTTTAAACAGAGTGGGCAATTTTATTTGCTTAATCATTCATGGAGTTATTTTGAAGCCAGTAACTATTGTCCCTTGACGCAAATCCATTCACCGACAAACAGCTTGTCACAGTTTAGATTCGGGTTGATGGACTCGAATGCTTTAGAGCTCAGCTTGAAGTTGTTTGCAATGTCAAAGCAAGTATCTCCACTTTTCACGCCAATAACAGAATTACAAACTAGAAATCCCGGAAAAGCTGAGAAAAGAATCATTAAATGAGGTAAATAGATTAATCTTGGCATGCATAAAAATTCATGAAACCGATTGATAAGAAAATGTGAACATATTTAGTGCTCACTTAAAGATATGTTCATTCATGCAATTTAATTTAGTTTTCTACAGAACCAGATCTCAAATTTGAGATCAAGTATAGATGATTCATAAGTGTAGACTTACGGATAAAATTCCTCTTGCTTTCGGTTGTTGACACCATAGTAACAAAAACAAACGCGAAAAGCAAGCAAATGATCATTGCTTTGTTGTTAATAATAGCCATTCTACTGATGATATAGCTAGCTTGATAATTATGTAATTTCCTGATTCTACCTTATTTATAGAACTGTCTTAATATGAGACAAACATATAAACCAAAACAACATTGTTAAATCACAATGTTGATTGCACCAATTAAATGATTAGCACAATGTACAGTTAAAAACAAATAAACGCGTTTCTCGTAAATTTTACCCAAAAAAAACGCGTTTCTCGTAAATTTCATCAAGTAACACACACACTTGCACAAAAGTTCAATATAACAAAACTAAAAGTGAACAAAATACTTGTTTGTAAATGCTTGATTCGGCTCAATACGTAATCACATTTGTAGTGATTGTTGATTGTTCACGTTAAGATGCTTTTATACAGGTTATAGGAAAACAATCAAAGGTGTATTCTTAGTTTTTTCTGATTAAAAAAAAAAAAAAAAAAACCGAAGCATATTCTTGTATTATTATTGAATCACCCACAGGAACACAAGAACAAAATTAGATTCATATTAGACCAAATGAAAGACTTTTGTTCTTGATTGGGTTCGGGGTTGTGTACAAAGTGGAACTACACACGTCGTTTATTCGGTTCATGGTTCGATTCACAGTTTCGTTGCTTCTGTTTCAGCACTGCATACAGTTTCATAGTTTTGTATTTTCTGTTTAAAAAGGATCCTACTCACCCAAACCATACATAGGGTATGTCCAAATAATCAGTGTCTTTAACACATGCGTTTATAGAATTAACAGTGAAGACTATATTAAATTTTCTGTTTTTGTCAATACTCATTAATACAAAGATGAGATTAGTACAAGAGTAAAATGCAATTAATGTTGTTGAAGCGTACCCCTTGGAATTAATGTCCACTTCAATTTTTACGTTTTGTAAATTAGATATAAAATTGTAAACTAATACAATATAAATTGTGATAGACATCGCTAAAGTTCTACTCATCACCAAATTGTAAAGATGTTGAAAATCAATTTCAGATACAAATCGCGTACCAGGAAACGTTATCATACCACGATCTACAAGGGGTTTGCGAGTTGCAGGTACTTTATCATTATCATATGCAATTATATATACTTTTTCACTCTAAGTTAAGCAATGTGCCCCGTCGTCATTACTGAATACTAATATACATTAAAAGGAATTTTAGTACAGTAACACCTGTATAAATTAAGAGAAGTGATTGGCATGCTTAAAAGACATGCCTAATTTCATGCCTAACAAAGAGATCAAAACACATGGCATAATCAAAGGTTATCATCAAGAGAGATAAAATGCATCCTCCACTTGTCATATTTTGTATGGATTAGTCTCATTATTAGGCATACAAATTAGTCACCTATATCATTTTCCATAAATTAATACTCGATAAACTAATAATCTCAATAAAATTAATAATTTGTCTTGTCCCAACTTGGAACCAGTCCAAATTTGGACCCCAATCGATAAAATAATAAAATAATAATCTTTTTGAAACCCCAATGTATATTTATTGATCCCAACGAAACTATAAATTAATAATTTATAAAAATTTCATGTATATATAAATGTCATACATGATTGAAACTTGTACAAATTCAATTAAGGTCATACGTAATTGGAACTTGTTCCAACAAAACTAACTTTTTACTTATTAAAAACCAATGAACTTGAAAAATTCAATTAATTTGTGAATGTGAATTTATAAAATGTTAATTGAAACTTCTTTTTTTAATTTATATTTCATCTCAAACTAGCATACGTTGTAAATAGTATATTCGACTTGAGAATTTAAAAGTCATACGTAAATCTCTTTAAATTAATAAATTATTAATTTAGCGAGATATATTAATTTATCGATATAATAATATCTCGCTAAATTAATAAAATAACTCGGTCCCAATACTATTAATTGAGGTTTTACTGTACGCATCCCTTCTCTACTAAATATAAAAAGTCTATAATTATGTTTAAAACTTTTTAAATGAGAAAATATAGCTACTAACATACCTTTGATAAAAAAAAAGTTAACAACATCTACTAATTAATTAATAGTTTTAATATTTTTTAATCTTTTTATCATTTTTCGTTTTTAACATATAGATTTTTTCCCCTCGAAATAACTACAAACTGGACCCTTAAGTGTTTTATAAAGAGTGACATTAGAATTATAAGTTTGCAAGTATAATTATTTGACGCTATAAACAGTCGATATGTATGTATTCGTCTAAAAACATAAAACATAAGTATCATATGCGTTTTATGGTTTACTATTATGTAGCTCAAATTACAAGAATTGAATGAAAGTCACCAACTGGACTTGTCGCTTTTTGTAAAAAGTTAATTTAACTTCAATTTCGATGGTGTCAAATTTAGTGACGAAACCAGGGTAAATCCTAAAGAGCCTTAGGCCGGACACCCGTAAATTTTTATGACATAGTGTTAATTTTTTAAGAAAACATGGAATTTTCGTAAAAGCACCAAGTCCAACGAATTTGTGGACGCGTTTGGTTTCTTAGTTGATATGGGAATAAGTGTGGATATGATTGAAAAGAGAGAAAACTCATCATTCATGATGAGTTTGTGATATACCTATTTTCATAGGTATCATTTACCAGTTTCAAGATCCAAACCTACTAACCAGACACTTTTATGATAGTCATTCCTCATTTTAAACCCTCAAAAGAAACACATCCTGTGTTTTTTTTTCTTTGTATAATTTTTCTTAAACCCATCTGGTCAATTTATATCCTCGTTCCATCCTCGAAGATTCTCGACAATTTAGTTACAACTTTGCTCTTATCTTACGCATTAACTTTTACTCATTTTAATAATTAGTCAATTTTTTAAGAAAACATGGAATTTTCGTAAAAGCACCAAGTCCAACGAATTTGTGGACGCGTTTGGTTTCTTAGTTGATATGGGAATAAGTATGGATATGATTGAAAAGAGAGAAAACTCATCATTCATGATGAGTTTGAGATATACCTATTTTCATTGGTATCATTTACCAGTTTCAAGATCCAAACCTACTAACCAGACACTTTTATGATAGTCATTCCTCATTTTAAACCCTCAAAAGAAACACATCCTGTGTTTTTTTTTTCTTTGTATAATTTTTCTTAAACCCATCTGGTCAATTTATATCCTCGTTCCATCCTCGAAGATTCTCGACAGTTTAGTCAATTGACCCAAGTTCAAGTCTCATCCTTGGCATTTGCTTCAGATAGGTACCCACCTCCGCAAAACCTATGGGCACACTGAAGAGACTTTGTGGAATAAGAGCTCAGGGGTCCGAGTCTTGGCTCGTGCTCACTCCAGTTGGTGCCCCACTAGGCCAGAGAGTTGCCGGAGCTATTCCTTGTAGGGTGGATAATGGCTGGTGCCAAAAGGCACCCGGGGTCAGGGTGTTCCCGCCAATCTACACCTTTTGTGGAATTAGTTCATTAGCTTGTCAATTAACCTTTAGAAAAAAAAAGTATGTAGTCCCTAAGTTTGATCAACTAAACACTAAATATATGGTGAAGAGATGGTGATGGCGTGAGGTGTTAAGGAGAAAAAGAGAGAAAGAAAACTTGAACCTTATATTAAAAACACACACACTTACAATTCTCAAGCACACCCTCAAATGAGACCATTTGAAGGTATTTATACTTCTAGTAGATGCCACATATGAGCCTTGGAATGAGCTTGGTTTGGGTGGACTTGGTTTACATGGATTTAGCTTATATTATAAACTATACTAATAAGTTACCAAGTCCAGTAGCCCAATAACTAATTATTACGAAAACTATAACATGTTACAAAGTTCTAAGTACGAGAATGACCATCATTTTCTATTAATGCTAATAAAGTCCGAACCCGAGACATGTTAGATTCCCCACAAGCATTTACTACAAGTTCAGATATATTTTTAAGTCACATTTCCAGCATCTTAACCTTTCAATACATTTAATTTTACCGAAATCTAATGTATATAAAATGATTTTTTTCTCCGATTATTGTTCAACCACTTTTATTTCGCTATCATTTCATCCTTATTAGTAATCGCTTTTCCCTCTAAAATAAAACTATTAAACACACAACCTGTTTCAAATATAAAAATCACAAACTTAGGGGATGTTTGATAAAAATTGTGATTTAGCAGGGGTGTCCATGGTACTGGAACCGTCCCGAACTGGAACCGAAAGAATCGAGAACCGAAAATAAGGAAAAAGTGGAACCAAGAACCATCCCAAGTTTTTCGGTTCGGTTCCGGTACGGGAATTTTCGATAATTCCCATGAGTACTGAAGTGTTAAAAAATATGTTTGGATGGATGTAAAATTATGGTACTCGGTTTGTAGAATTTCGAAAGAAGTTGACAGCCTTAATAATATTCCACAACTTGACTTACAAACAAACAAAAAACATATATCCGATATAGCAAACTCATTATCCATGAAAATAA
Source organism: Chrysanthemum makinoi (assembly GCA_910596185.1). Taxonomy (NCBI): domain Eukaryota; kingdom Viridiplantae; phylum Streptophyta; class Magnoliopsida; order Asterales; family Asteraceae; genus Chrysanthemum; species Chrysanthemum makinoi. The sequence goes on from OU343223.1 coordinate 12,381,016, forward strand.
TTGCAAACTCATTGAGAATATTATATATTAATCATGGTGACTAGCTTACAATAACTTAAATGGTGACAATATAGTCGCCATAAGCGTTAATTGTTTCTCGAATTTTATCATTACATTTAATGAACAATAAATACCAACAGTTAACTACAACTTCTTGTTAGTTGTTACTGAGCAACATAAAGTTGTTCAATATGCGGCTATGCGCATACTCGATATTCCAGTTTAGAAAAACTTATTTTCATGTTGATAAATGATGTTTGAATATTTGAATGAAATCAATGAATTAAAGGTTAAGGTTTATGTAGGGTTTTTTCTATTTTCTTTAAAGGCCAAATAATTGCATGTACACAATGTCTCAAACAAAGCCTATAAAATTACATATTTTCATAAAAGTCGGTTCTTTCGGGAAAGTACCGGAACCGACGGTTCGACCCGAACCGTCCCAAGAACCGAAAATTTGGAATTTTAGGAACCAAGAACCATACCATGGTTCTAATATACGGTCCCATTCCCGGTCGGTCCCGACGTTCTTCGTTCTTTTGGTTCCTCGGTTTTTTTGGACACCCTTATTTGACACTGAATGAATCAAAAATACTGAATGATTCATGTTGCTGAATGGTTATTATTCTGAATGAAACTGATTGTTTAACGACCGTTTCGAAAGAAAAAAATAAAATTACTAATGTGACTTTTTCCTTTTTTTAATGATTTAGCATTACATAAAATATTTAATTTGATAAATGTTTTGACATGATGGAAATTTTAATTTAACAAAAGTTGGCTAAATGAAAGCGTGCAAATGATTGAGGAGAAAGTATAAAACAAGAATCCTCCTCGTATAAATGGGTAATAAGAAGAAAGCTCATTAATTGGCATGTGGAGATATATAACATAGTACAACATGAAAAAAAATTGATTGCATAATTTGACTACCGAATGGGAGGACTCTCATATCACGCTGGCCCACTCAGAAAAAAAATTGACCATCCAGTACTTGTTTTCTTGGTACCAAACAACATGGTCACTGACCGAATAGGAGATGAATGCTTAATCATTTCATTAAGTGGCTATCAAACACCCCTCAGAAACATTGTCTCTGATAGATCATTTGATGTTTTCTTTTATAGTTTCAATTGTTGCATCTAAACATGTAATTGCTAGAAAGCTACTTTGAAAATACAAAGTGTTCCTTTTATGACACTAAGAGCATACATTTAATATAAGACCATGTTTTCATTTAGGGAATTGATATGTACACATGTAATTTTACTTTGCACACATAAAATTACATGGGGGTATTGTTTGTCTTATTCATTAATTCAATGTGTACAAAGTAAAATACTATGTGTACATATCATTACCCTTTCATTTATTATATCCATGTGAATGTATCTATATAAATGTAACTAAGGATGTTATTTCTGAAAAGATTATTACAAATGATACAAAATATTTAGAGGTAATTCCCAAAAGGGGACAAAAAACTATCTAGAGGTCATTATTGGGCAAAATTAACATTCTTCCCAAAATGGTCATGTGCAAATGTGCGATTCCATTAAAATGTTGACACGTGTCAGACAATAATAACTTTCAATCATTGGCAAGTTCAATCACTATCAATGTCTTGTTTGACTTTTATATACAAATATGTGAACAGTGAATGTGCTAATGTGCGATTTGAACATAACTTTATTGGGAAAGACAACTTGTAAGGAATAAGATCATACTTTATGGTACAAAATCTTTATTAATTCTTTAAAATATCTATTTAAAATATTTTAAATAAATAAATATTTATTTAAATTATAATAATTAAAATAAATATTTTAAAGAATTATTTTAAATAAATATTTTAAATAAATATTTTAAAATATTTATTTAAAATATTTTAAATAAATAAATATTTATTTAAATTATAATAATTTAAATAAATATTTATTTAAATTATAATAATTTAAATAAATATTTTAAATATTTATTTAAAATATTTTAAATAAATAAATATTTATTTAAATTATTATAATTTAAATAAATATTTATTTATTTAAAATAATTCTTTAAAATATTTATTTAAATTATTATAATTTAAATAAATATTTATTTATTTAAAATATATTAAATAAATATTTTAAAGAATTAATAAAGATTTTGTTCCATAAAGTAATATTTTATTCCTTACAAGTGGTTTTTCCCAATAAAGTTATGTTCAAATCGCACATTCAACATTCGTACATTTGTATATAAAAGTCAAACAAGACATTGATAGTGATTATACTTGCCAATGATTCAAAGTGTACTTATTGTGTGGACACGTATCAACATTTTAGTGGAATCGCACATACGGACATGACCAATTTGGGAAGAGAGGTTAATTTTGTACCCGATAGTGACCTTTAAAGAGTTTTTTGTCCCCTTTTGGGAATTACCCCAAATATTTATATTAGAAGTCACTTATTTCTTTATTAAATGATAACCTAAATATTAAATATACGATCTTCGTTGTCAGTATATTTTTTCCCATCTTGGCTGTTGAAAGGAATTTGCTATAATTCACAGAAGTACACTAGTTAATTTATCTAGTAATCAAAACAAATGCCAAACACCAAATTAAATTTGTTGTTTGCTGACTTATGTTATTTTTCGAACAACAATATATCTATTAATAAACTAAAAGAATCAAGCATCCGTTGGATAAGACAAACAACACTCGTCGTAAAAGTTGTTAGGTGGCGATGGTTTCCGGTGTGTGTTTGCACATTTTACTCCACTTGTTTGCTGACTTGCGCTTATATTTTCGATCACTAATATGAAAATATGCTTGCTGAGTTACGTTTATATTATGTGTTGCTTCTGTGACAAAATATATTGTCAATCATTTTCATTTATAATACATTAACACTAATACGAAAATGTGTTGCCATATACGACAACATCTGTATTGATCATAATGTTGTATCCATATAAATATAACCAAATATTTTATTTTTGACAAAATTATTACAAATGATATAGAATACTTAGTGACGACTTTAATATCCTATGATTAGAACTTCATTGTGAATATATATTTTTTTTTCCTATTTCGGTGAAAATTTACTAATGAAACAAGTGGTGTAAAAAGCGCAAACACACACATCGAAAGCCATCGCCACCAGACATTGTCACAAAGTTACTTTAATCGTATTATATGTTGTTTTTTGGACAAAATAGATTGTCGATCATCAATCATTTATAATAAATCAGTGAATATGCGATGCCATATATGACAACGTTTATATTGATTATAACCATATCATATAACTAAATATGTTACTTTTGACAAAGTTATTGCAAATGATGTAGAATCTTATTTTGGAAGTATAAACTTTTTACAAGTGATGACCTTAATATCATCTGATTAGAATTTCATTGTGGATATATATATTTTTTCTTATTTCGGTGAAAATTTAATAATGAAACACGTGGTGTAAAAAGCGTAAAAAACACACAACAACACCGGAAACCACCACCACATGTAGACATTATCACAAAGTTACTTTGAACGTATTATGTGTTGCTTTTGTGGCAAAATAGATTGTCGATCATCAATCATTTAGAATACATCAACACTAATTTGAAAATGTGTTGCCATATACGACAACGTTTATAATGATTATAAATATAACCGAATATGTTATTTTTGACAAAGTTATTACAAATAAAATACATATTTTAGAAGTATAAATTTTTTATAAATGATGACCTTAATATCATATGATTAGAATTTCATTGTTTATAAAATAATTATACTTTTAAAATAAGTATCCTATATCATTTGTAATAACTTTGTCAAAAATACCATATATGGTTATATTTATATTGATATAATCAATATAAACATTGTCGTATATTGCAACACATTTTCTTACTAAAATGATGTATTATAAATGACTGATGACATCGACAATCTATTTTGTCATAAAAACAACACATAATATGTTCAAAGTAACTTTGTGACAATGTCTACATGATGTTGGTGCCGATGACTTCCGGTGTATGTGTTTGCGCTTTTCACACCACTTGTTTCATTAGTAAAATTTCACCAAAATAGGAAAAAATATATATTTCCACAATGAAATTCTAATCATAAGATATTATGGTCATCACTTATAAAAAAAATTTATACTTATATAATAAGTATTCTATATCATTTGCAATAACTTTTTCAAAAATAACATATTTGCTTATATTTATATGGATATAATGGCTTTAGGCTCTCTATCAGGTATTAAAATGGCTCGTGCTTGCCCCGTGGTCTCCCATATCTTTTTTGCAGATGATTCCCTTTTTTTCTTGAAAGCAACACATGCTGAATGCTCGGCTATTATCCGCATCTTAGAGTCATATTGTCAAGCTTCGGGCCAAATTGTCAATTTTGAAAAGTCATCCGCCTTCTTTTCTCCCGACACCCCATCTGAGCTACGTAACAGCATATGTTCTGCATTTCATGTGCGTCAGATGGACTCAAAAGCTAAATATCTTGGGCTTCCCTCGATCTTTGGCCAGAAGAAAAAGGAGTTGTTTGGCTTCTTACTAGACAAAGTGCTTCAAAAAATGCAAGGTTGGAAGCAGAAGCTTCTTTCACAATCAGGTCGAGAGGTTTTAATAAAGTCCGTCATTCAAGCCATTCCCTCTTATGCTATGCAATGTTTTTTGCTTCCTAAAAACCTTTTGAATAAGCTTATGGCATATGTTCGGAATTTTTTTTGGGGTGGTGATTCCCATGAGCGTCATATCCATTGGAAGAATTGGGGAAAACTTTCAGAACCAAAGCATAAGGGTGGTCTTGGATTTCGGGATTTGGAAGCTTTTAACACCGCTCTTCTTGCTAAACAAGGTTGGAGGCTACTCATTAATCCATATGCCTTTTGGGGAAGAATTCTTAAAGGTATCTATTTTCCTCACTCTAACTTCCTGGTTGCTAAAAGAGGATCGCGTCCCTCATGGCTTTGGAGCAGCTTACTTCACGGACGTGATTTATTATTACAGGGTGTTCGATGGCAAGTTGGAAATGGGCTAGACATTTCCTTCTGGACGCAAAAATGGGTCCCCTTTACGGATGATTTCTACATCCATTCACCCCGAGGTCCATTTCCTAACAATACCCGGGTTTCTGATTTTATTGAAGCTGGAGAATGGAATGTTATGAAACTTCGCGAGCATATTTCTGCACAAGAAGTTGAAACGGTCATGACAATTCCAATTTCAAAAACTGGTTCTCCGGACAAACTCATCTGGCATTTTGATTCTAAGGGTCAATAGACGGTAAAGTCCGGTTACCAACAAGCTATCGCATTGAAACAAAATTCGGTTGTTATCGGTGAGTCAAGTGTTAACCCATCGTCAAACTTTTGGAAAGTCGTATGGCACATCCCGGTTCAACCAAAAATCAAGCTATTCTTATGGAAAGCCATCTCAAATTCTATTGCCACCAAAGAGAATTTATATAAAAGACAATGCTCCCCTTCTCCAGCATGTCCGATTTGTAATGTTTGTATCGAATCAATCGAACATCTTCTCTTCGAATGCGCTTGGACACGCCCTGTTTGGTTTGGCTCTCCTTTATGCCTCCGATCTTATCCACCTGGTATGAATATTTCTTGTTATATACAAACCTTGATTGACACAATCCATTCTGCTTATGATGTTTCTCGGGTTCTATCAATTTTTGCAACTACTTGTTGGTTTATATGGCGATCTCGTAACTGCTTTGTTTTTGATAATGTGTTTCTCTCCCCACATACTACGTTAGCTTCGATAAATGCTCAACTTTGCGAGTTTGATAGCTTTGTTTCCTCTCAATCAATACCATGCCCTTGTAATCTTGATTCCAGGTCACATTCTTCTCCTCGGTGGATTCCCCCCCCACGGATGTTTGGTGAAGCTAAACTGTGATGCTGCATTCAAGCTTTCTAAGTCTGCTTATGGTATTGCGGTTCGTGATTCCACCGGTTCTCTTCGTTTTGTCCGCGGTGATTTAAGTTGTGCCATTTCTCCCCTCCATGCCGAGGTCATTGCGGTTCATTCTGCTTGCTCGCTTGTTTATAATCACGGGTGGCTAAATGCTATTGTGGAATCGGATTCTCAAATGGCTATCTCCTTATCATCTTCAGATGCATACCCACCATGGAGATTTGCAGCTCTTATTGATGACATTCGCTTTTGGGCAAAGAATATGCGAATTTCATTTTCTTGGGTAAAGCGTGAGCATAATAAAGTAGCACACTGGGTTGCTTCTCACGCGTTTTGTTCGGCTTCTGAATTTAATTGGGATAGTTCTTTTCCTCATGAAATTACCTCGCTTGCGAGGAGTGATTTGTATGTTCCTTAGTTTTTTCTAATAATATTTCTAAGTTGAAAAAAAAATCATAGTTTGCTTGAATTTTTTATTTGTTCATTAATTTTAGTAGAGTCGGTATTCTCTGTTGGGTTCTTTATTTTTGTGCCGGACATGTTCTTTTGTAGGTTGTTTAATTAAACCTGTTTTCGTTTGTGCTTTTAATGTATTTTTGTCTCTGAATAAAAATATTCGAGATTATTTGCCGATGTGTGTAGGAAAGAGGCTAAAGATAGGGATTGAGAAAATCACGGATTCACATGTGTTTACAACAATGGATAGTGAATATTATCAGCACCTTAGAGCTTCTGAGGTGAACGATCACGTACTTGAAAGGTGCAAAGGAATTAGCCTTTTTTTCTGTTTCGTTTCTAATCTTTTTTCGTTGGCGATTTCAGGCCAAGAAATTGATTTTATGTGGAATGACCACAGAGACATTGATGTCGATATGCGTGCCAGCCTAATTGATTGGCTTATTGAGGTATAATATAAGGAGATGATTTTTACAACATTTTTTCATACGCAATGACGTGTGCAATGCGGTGTTGTACAATGTGTTTTATAGCTTATAAAAAAATGATGTATGTTACAAAAATGTTTGTATTTAATTCTTCCCATAATATAAAACCATGTGCATTAATCATTCTACGTAAATAGTTTGACCAGTAAATGTCATAAAAGCTCTGGTCTATTGATAATTGTTGAAAAATCCATTTTATAAAATCTTTTTTCGAATAGACAATTCATTTTTAATTTAACGGCTGAAAAAAACCATTTCACGGGTTTGGCTAAGTTTTTAGTTTACATGGATTTATTATTATGTTGATATGGCAAATCTACTTATACACCTTTATAATATAAACAAGCTAAGGTGGACTAATACTTGAAAGAAAAAATTATAAAAATAAAAAAAAATGCACAAACAATATTTTAACACATGCTTCAACCATATTAAAAATAAAAATAAAAAAAAGGCCCCCATTGACCCGGTCCTAAGGATAACATGATATAAAAACATACATATACCTCGAGCTCGACAAAGCTCGAGCTCAACTCGTTTAGTATTAGATAAGCTCGATGTGACTCGTTTAAGAGTATTAATTTTTAAGACAAAATTTAGTTTTTGAAAGCCAAAAATATAAAAGCATGTTTACAATAGAATTTTACTAATGTACTTTAGAAAAAAATAATCTTAGTTATCAAATAATGTATGGAACTCCCACATCGATCTAGTAAACTCAAAAAAATAAGTAAAACTGTCAACCCTATGATATTTCGTAATTTCCGATAATATTGTTTGTATCTTTGCTAACACAAAATGTCACAATTTTAGGTTGCTGAAGAGTATAGTTTCGTGTCAGATACATTGTATCTGACTATTAACTACATAGACCGCTACCTTTCAGGGAATTTGATGGTTAGGCAACGGCTCAAATTGCTTGGCATTGCATGCATGATGATTGCCTCGTAAGACATCCTTGTGTGATTCATGTTAATGGATACTCGGCATTTTCTTTTGGAAATCTCATAGAATTAATACAAATTTACAGAAAGTACGAGGAGGTATGTGCACCCAAGGTGGAAGAATTCTGCAAACAAACCAACAACACATATCTCAAAGAGGAGGTGCGTGTTTTCTTAATAATCAACTAATATTAGCTTACATGAAAGTTTTAGAGGCTTGCAAAGATCATTTGACTAACTATTAGATGATACATTGTGTTGGTAACATACTATTGTCAATGTGATCATTCATCATTAAACACGGTATCAAACATTATGTTGGTATGAGGGTTTAAAGTGCATTTGTTGGCCATCACGAACCGCATCTTGTATGTCACTCTGTCAAATCTTCTAATCTCCTCCTCTAGACCTCTGTGTCTATCTTTTAAAAAAATGAAAATTTTCGTCCAAAACCCTAACTGCATACTGTTTTTGCACTAACTTTTCTACCGCTCGGAATTCACTTATGTCGTTAGCGACATTTTCTACATTTTTAAATTATGCACAAGGTCCAACCAAGATCACTGCCGCCGGAAGTTGCCCCTTCCCCAAAAAGAATGGTTAAGACAACGTTGCTGTCAGCCAAGGACCACCTTTGTTTTTATCGCTTGTTTTCGCTTTTCTTTTGGGTTCACTCATGGTTTTTGCTTTGGCTGTTGTTGTTGATATGCTTCCACTTGTAGTCGAGTGTATTCATCAATAAATAGTTATAGCTTTAATGTTTTAAGTTTTTATTCAAGTTTGAGTTTTCGCAATTTCGTCACTCAGGCTGAGAGAAATAGGATGATCCATTGTCATCTATGTATTTATGATTTAGTAGATATTATAACCTACAAGGTTTATTCGTCAATCTGACACTAAAAACTTAAAATGTGTATAGGTGTTGCAAATGGAGTCTTCGATCCTGAATTTCTTAAAGTTTGTAATGACAACCCCAACGGTTGGATGTTTCTTGAGAATATTTGTCTGTGCTGCTCAAGGAGTAAATGAGGTAATAATACTAAACGTTGAATTCTTGCACAAAGAATATAGTTATGAGCTTATCTAGTAACTTAGAACGAAGACTCAAGTTGCTCAAGCAAATTAATAAGCTAAACTGGGAACTTGTCAAATGGCCACTCAAACTGCTCAAAATGCGTGAAATCATTCTAACTCGAGTTATTAATTGATCATATGTTTCAATGCAGTTGACATGCCAGACTTTAATTTATGAATTCAAAAAAATAAAAAAATAATAAAAAATAAATAAAATAAAAAAAGTGCTAAAAGGCGTTTGGAAGTAGATCAGCTCATCCTACCTACTCGATCCCGTATGCACTCATTTTACATGCCAGACTTTCTAATTCAGATGTTAATTGCTATGTAAACAGGCTCCTTCAATGGAATTAGAGTGTTTGGCCAGCTACATAGCCGAGTTATCTCTTCTCGAGTATAATATGTTGCGTTATGCCCCTTCTCTTGTTGCTGCTTCCGCTTTTTTCCTTGCAAGATTTATATTTGTTTCATCACAGAAACCTTGGGTATGTGTTCTTGATTCATTTCTTTTAATTATCCTTGTTAGTTTTGGTTATTAACTTCAAATTAAAAAATTTATAGAATTCAACACTGTGGCACTACATTAAGTATCAACCATCGGATTTAAGAGAATGTGTTAACACTTTACATTCTCTCGTTTGCGAGTGCTCGAATTCTAGTTTACAAGCAATCAAGAAAAAGTATAGCCAACATAAGGTATGTGTGCTCTATAATAATGGTCGACAAAGGGCGATTAAAGTTTCATAGTGGCAATAACGGTAACTAAGTGTCATTAAAGTTTAGCGTGTGTAATTTAGTTTCATATTTTCATCACATAACTTTGTCAAAATTGTAACCTTTTATCTACACTTTTTTATAAGTGTTACTAAGCTACGCTCTCCGTTTAAAAATAGTTATTGTTCAATATAGAAATAGCATTTTTTTTAAATAACTTTGTATCTATTAGTGTTTATTTACCTTTTTGAAATTCATTTGGCTGTTCGAAGTGGACGCTTATTTACTTTTACTGTCTCACTAAAAACCTATAAATAACATTTTCTTGTAGTGGTAATTGTGAAATCACTTGACAAATTGGAATACATGTCGAGTTATTCTAGTGACCATTTTTATGTGAAACAGTATAAGTGTGTAGCAAAGAAGTGTTGTCCTCCGTCGATACCAATCGAATATTTTGAGAATGTTAAGAGTTAAAGAGAAAGATAAAGGTACCAAGCAACAAGCCCTTTTCAACGCTATCATGTTTAATTCATGTAGCCGATAGGGATCATATATATGAGCTATTTGAGCAGGGCATGCGTGGGAGCTAGTATGTGTGGCAGTTAATGTAGAGGGGCACATTGACCGCTGTATTCTAATGTTTAATTTACTGGAAGCTTTTTTCGAGAGACTGGTCGCTTGTACACAAATGATTATTAGGAACGGTGAAAATGCGTTTTTAAAGCGGAATTGATTGTTGTATTATAGAGCATTTCATGATAATTTGCAACAGTTTTGAACCGTCACTACTACAAAAAGTGACATAAAGCCCGGTTGAAAAGGGGCATAATACCCGGTTTTGGTGATGGGCTCAAAAGGGTGGGGGCTCTATGAAAGAAGCCAAATAGAGCCCGGTTTTGAAAACGGACTCTATTACTTGTTAAGGAGCCCCGTTTCCTATCAAAAAAACATAGCTCTATGTGAACGAAAACAATTAAAAATAAATAAATAATTCCAACCATGAAATCAAATTCCTCTTGGCCAAATGAACATTGTATTGAATATTGATTCAGATAAAAAAAAAGATTCACTAATATAACAACTTACTTTGTATTGATACATTGAGATTAATCTTGTGACTACTCTTGCAAACAAAAAATTTTAAAAAGTTACAAGCTACTACTTTAATCGACTATTTCAACGAAAATGAAAGTGAAAAATACACCATTGACGCTTCTGTGAAGTCTCGGTTTTATGCATTTCCTTTGAGTAAGAGATGGGGTTTGATGAAGTTAATGCCGTCCCAAATCTGTCTTTGCCCATCATAAAACAAATATAATTTACCTTTTGTTGCGAGGTTCAAACGACGGAGAGAATATTAAACTGTAAGCAATCTATGTCACACATAAATTAGTCAGCATGACTAAATTATGAACTTGGTGATCCACCCTCAATTGCATCAACCAAATATATAGCATCAGGAAACGCTAGCTGCCAACGCCAAAAAAAACATATTACCGACTAGGCGCAATTTCATTTAAACAACACAGAAACGCAGTTGGGATAATTATAATGTATGTTATGGATCGAAGTGGGAACTGATAAACTTGATCAAAGTAAAATCTGCACAACGAGCAACCACTAAATTGTCAGGTATCCATTATCAGTAATGCAGAAACGACAATAAAATGCACCATGAACACCAAGATACCATAAGGATTTTGAGTTCATCTTCACCACCATTTTGTTATATACGTATAGAAGAAATCGACATCGTCTGTAGCTGCACCATCACTAATGGCATATATTACCACTAATCATTTATGACATTCCATAAACAACAACTAGCTACAACCAACTAGACCTTCATACCAAAAATCATCATAAAAGATACAATTTACGCAAACTATAAAGCAACCTAGTTAAGACAAAAATATTGAATACCAGTAACCTTTAATTGAGCAGGAGAGAGACCAAAATCATCATCATCATAATTGTTTCCATCATCCGTATCCGCTTTCCATTGCTTATAAGGACTATGCTCCTTACCTCCACTATAAGAATACAACGTCCCAATGTGATCATCAAAAACTTCATCATCATCGCTGTCAAAAACTATCACATTGCCCACCTTAGAGAAAGGGTTGCTACTCACCTTAGTTGAAGAAATAGCCTTTTTAAGAGGCTTACCATCATTATCCATAAGAGTAGCTTTCCCATTAATAATAAGCTTTTCAAGCTTCCCAATTTTATCAGCAATAGGAGTGTTCTTAATAGGCGATGGATATGTAGTTTTGGAAGAACTAGAGATAACATCAGGAGTATACTTATTGCCAATTACAGGTTCCAAAACCGCATCTTGTTCCGTAAGCACATCAAAACTGTTCTTCAAATCAACAAGGTTGATATCATCCACCCAATTATTATTCATACCTTGGTCATCCCGGGATGGAGTCGTACTACTAGTAGGATCAGTAGTAGGTTCTTTACTAGAACCTACATTAACGGTTGGAGAACCTGTATTCGACGCCGATGCTCCTCCATTCCTTGGCTTAGTAACCGACCTATAGTAATACGAAACTTTAGGCTTTTGAAAACGAATCCCATCAACCTGACGATTAGTACCCTGAAGCTTACCTTTTCCTTTCTTCTTATAAGCTTCAACGAAACCCTCTTCATCAACCAATGATTTATCTTTAACAACCGGTTTCACTCTTTTAGGACATCCATCATCATTGTGATCAAATACTTTACAAGTCTCACATCTTGGCGACTTTCACTCATATTCAATATCAATTTTTTCCAATGAATGACTGGACCATGAGGGTAGGGAATGACAACCACAAGAGAGTCAAGTAAGGCTTCCTTTGATGACACTTCCACAAGGGCCCTAGCATAAGTATTACGACTCCATGACTTAAGGCACATCGTACTCGTGTAGGAATCAAGCATGATAGGACAACGAATTTGCATTGTTATTAAACTAAGACCAACCTCAGAATATGCAACAACCGGAATATTATGGAGTTTAACCCAAACTGGAGCTAAAATTATATCATCTTTTGTAAGTTTAGTGTTCAGAGTCCAAATATTCAAAAAGATAGGCACCAATCGTATCAACCATGGACCTTCTTCCAACACCCTTTACATACCATCTTCTGTTTCAAATTGGAACATAAAAAACCATTATTGAGCATAACCCTTTGTAAACCAAACTTTGCCCATGTATTTCTCACATAATTTTCAACAATCGGGAAAGCAAGTCTCTTACCAATGAAATAACCGTACAAAGTATTAGCGAATCTAGACCTTACCTCATCGACTGCTTCCAAATGAATAACAACATTAGCACCTGCCACACATAGTTTTAAAAATCGCGCCTAAGGCGCGCCTAGGCTCTAAATCCCACGAGGCTCTAGCCTTTGGGATTTTTTTAGATCGAGGCTCACGACATGCATGAATCCCACAAAAATCGCGCGCCTTGGAGATTTTTGCGCCTTGGGGATTTTTGCGCCTTGGAGATGTAACGGGTTTTGGGCCATTTTCTAAATATTAAGATAAGATGAATGGGGCTTATAAGTTATATACATGGGCCTTTTAAGTCATAGGGTGAGTATTTGTATGATTTGTAAATTTGAATTGATTTATGTTTATTTTATTGATTGAAATTTTCTTTAATAAGTTACTTTGTTTCATTAAGTATTTTCTTTATGACATATTATCATGAAAATCTGGCATTATGTGCCATGCATTAAGTATTTTAATGTTATTTTGTGTTATTTAAGCAACATAAATTTTCACGTACGTTATAAAAACTTAATTTATTTAGTGCGCCTCACATTCATGAATCACGCGCCTTGGAATGCACCTCGACTTGAGGCTCCTTGCCCCCTTTTGCGCCTTAGTGCGCCTTGAGCCTTTCAAAACACTGCTGCCACACATTACTCATTCCTCATCTCTGAATCTTTACAATCTTCTTAGACGTATCCTTAAACATATCCGCAAATGAGGTAGTAGTCGAACCTGGTTGATTTTAGTAGGTTGATTCCTAACATCAGACTTCGAACCTTTATCCTTATCCATCTCTCGAAACCCACAAACAAAACGAAACCCAATAGTAAATAACACGAAAAGAAAGCCAGCATGCAACACCAACAATTAGAGAAAAAAAAAACCTTAATCGCACGATTAGGGTTTATACACATTAGGATCCAATCACTAACCATATCCCATCATAATGATCGTTATGTAATATATGTTATAGCAATTGATAAATAGATAAACGATCAATCATTAGATCAATTTATAAGAATAGCAATCTAGTAAGAAAAAGAAATCCTAAAACCGAGTACGTTACGTTGATGATTATTATATAGCATGCAAGAATATCAACGATGAAACAAATTCTTAACCCAATAGATAATGAACACAAATATTCAAGGACCACCGACCCACTATTGTAGCCTAATTAAAAACTAGACTAAAATACACCGTTGGTCCCTGAACTTGGCAGAACGCTTCGTGATGGGACAAAAATAATTGTTTTGGATCTTGTTAGTTGGGTTGTTTTGGTGATTCCCAACACATTAATTGTGTATAAGCGTATCAAGGAAGGAAAAAGGTCAAGTTGCAGGGTAACTAGTTTAAAATGTCACACTTGGTCCCTGAATTTAGTCAATTAGCCGTTTTTTGCACTTAAAATTCCCGCTAATTTTTTCTCACACAAACGTGACTATTTCTCTGTTTACTAACTTCACAATTAGTCCGTGAATTTGGAACGTCTTTTGGTTTTGGTATTTATGGGTTAATAACCTATACCATTTGCATACCAACAATAAAAAAAAAACATATCCTAACAAAATCTCAACAACCTCCCAATAGCTGACTTCCCACTTCTTGAAGAACTCACCAAAGCTTCGAATTCTGACTACATGTTTGACTCGATTTCTCTCTTTTATCAGAGAGAAAATGATAAGGACATCAAAATTGCTAATGGACTCCAAAACACTTTGACTGAGTTGATTCTTGGTATGAAGGAAACCCAAGAATACAACTCTGAGCTCGAAGGCTTTCGAACTACGGTGATGAACTACAAGGTTCTTGAGGATCTTCGCAACAAGCAAAGGGCTAATGTCTTGAAGGCGTTGGAGATAAGGAGGATGATCTGTCAAACACACTCACAGGTGTGTGACAGGAACAACTTCCTTGATGATCTTAGGAAGTGTTGACAAGGGAAATGAAGTGGTTATGTTTTCCTTTTTTTTTTTGGAAAAATATGTACTAAATATTTAATGTTTAATATGTAATTAATGAATCTATATGTTATGTTCTAGTGTTATAATTTGTTAATTATGTTGTTAATTTTGTTGTTAATTGTTGTATTCGTCTTAGATAGTTGTTATATCGGTTTTGATTGCATTGGGTGTTGGTAGAACTATGGTCCTTGCTTAAACAGTTTAAGAGTATAGGGGACTAAGGTTTTAGTCCCCTATCCTGTCCTCACATTTGCATTAAGTTATAGAAAGCACTTTATTCTCACATTTTACCCCAAATTTGAATTCATAAACATAAAGCCTGAATTAAGTGAAATTGAGTCAAAATGGGTAAATCTAGAGCTCGTAAACAGATTAAATGCTCCAATTGTCAAACCGTTGGACATAATAAGTCTAGGTGTCACAAGGATCAAGTACCAAAACCAACAAAGGAAACAAAGGTTCGAGGTAGAAAAAGGCATTCTGATGGCAGAAGGCAACATGTATTCATTTAATTGTCATTGGCATAACGATTGTTCTTGCGTGTGTACATTCTAGATGATGTGCAAATGTATTATATTTGCAGTGGATGGATGAAGACGATATAAGGAAGACTATGGAACAAGAGTTTCTTGAAGCTCTTTATGAGCAAGAAGAGGAACACACAATTTTGGAGGAAGATGAAGAGTAGTCAAGGTTGGATGAAGAAGCATTCCAGCAGTATTTGGAAGAGGAGAGAATGTACAAAAGAATTGAAGAGGAATGGGAGAGGAAAATTTGGCTTGAAGATGCAGAGTTTGAGGCAACTTACTATGGAGTGTCTGTGGAGGAGTTATATCCAAGACATCCATATGTGCTGGATAAAAGATGTCGAGATGTTGTTCGAAGGTTGTAGGCTTCTACGCTTCTAGCCATTTGTAATCTGGACAATATCATGTTTGAATTTTTGTTGACTTTATATAAGTCACAAGTGGTTATTCCAAACACCCCCTAAAATGCGTATGTTGATTAGATTTTTAGAATTTATGATGTCTTTACTTCATATCTACTTGTTCAACAACCACAACTCCTATCTACTTATATAATACATATTAACTCATCAATTTTTTATCATACCAACATATTATCACCATGGATGCATAAAATGGTTGTCAAATGGTATGCATTGACTGTTGGATGAAACGTGAAAACAGGGCTGGATTGACCTTTTTTGCAAGGCGTCCACCTAATAGAGATTTCATGTGGTATGTTTGTCCAGCGTGCCTTGAGATAAGGGGGCAAACACATCTTATACTGGTAGAGATGGTGAGGCTAGGGAAAACACAACCACAGGAGATAGTGGTGGATATGTGATAGGTCTTGGTATTTCTACACCTACTAGTAAGGGTGAGCATGGTCAAAAAACCGGACCGGACCGGCCAAGACCTGACCGGACCGAAAACCGATTTCGGCATAAACCTTAGACCGAGACCGGACCGAATGTGGTCGGTCCGGTGTCAGTCCGGACCGGTCCGGTCGGTCCGGTCCAAATTAGTTCAAATTCGTTGGTTTTGGTCCGGACCGGACCGGACCGAGGACCGAATTAGTCCAAATGCCAAGACCGCGGACCGGACCGAATGTGGTCGGTCCGGTCTGGTCCGGTCCGGTCTCGGTCGGTCCGACGGTCGGTCCGGTCCGTTCGGGATGTATGCTCACCCTTACCTACTAGTGTTGGTGCATCATTGGGCAGTGATGAAGAAGAAAGTGTACCACCTATAGCTGAAATAGCAAGTGGAGAGCGCCCAAGCCAAACACCATGTGAAGCACCTGCAACTGAAAGACCAAATGGAGAATGGCCAAGACAAACACCACTTGAACCGACTGCAACTGACAGTCCAAATGGATCACCTACTAGTGATTTAACGCAGTGAATTCCTAGCTAGAAATGTTATGTTCTCTTTCAGTCTAAAGTAGACAAATCCTTGAATCATCAACTCGTCATAGTAGTTCAAACTTCCAGCTTCAACCAATTGCGTCTTCTATTAGCATAATGCAAACATCATAATCTAATAACCTAATAAGAATGACTTCCGTAGCAAATGGAACTTGAAGCATAAACATGGTCTAAGCGACCCAACCTTCCAGCATATCCGAACTTGAACCCATCTTCCAACAAATACGAATGAACACATGAAGACAACAACCAAGGATCAAGTCATATGCACCAACAAAATCAGTTTGTAGTAGCAAAAACCACAAACAAAACCACCACCAACGCCATACCAACAGTAAGATAGAATCATAGTACCCAACGTGCATAGCATTGTGATCATGGGGTTTTGAACAAGAGTCCCCACGAACTTAACTTCCATCATAGCATAATAAACCACCCTCATGACCCCTGCTGCAATAGCAGCATCATCTAAGTGTGGTAACAAGCATAAACCATAAACATAGGGTGATTCAACCCTAACGTCCAGCATTTATGAGCCCAAGACCAAGTTAAGAATCAGCAAAAAGGTCATTGGCAGCAGGCAGAAAGCATGTAACAACGAATGCAAACCAACCAGGATTGCATGTAAGACGAATCATTAACTACTACCGGAGAACATGAATAAACGTGACATTCATAGAACATGATTCGTCCTCGAACTAGTAGCAGCAACGAACAATCAGCCATAGACACAAAATAGGGTTAAGAAACCCTAACGTACAGCCACTATATGATCTGATTGATGATCCAATCATAACCAACGTCCTTCTCTCCCATAACCCACTTCATAACACAACCCCTATCAATACCAGCAGATTCAATACCCAAACATGGGTATACTTCCAGCAAAAAATAAAAACAAGACCCTAAGAATAGGGTTTTGTTCAAACCTTGAAGCACCAAACACGATAGGATGTAAAAACCAAAAAAGGTTTTATTATCATTCAGCATAAATCCAATCCAACAAAGATCGATCTAAAAATAATAAGTCTGATCCATGAACAGATCGATTTGAAAACCCTAATCGCAAAAGATTACAATTGCGATTAGGCTATAACAACGACCAAATAAAACCCAAAACAGAATCGTATGAAAGACTGCAGGATAGGTTTGGGTTTTATATATAAGAAATCAATCAATAAAACCGACTAAAGGAAAAGATAAATTGATAAGGATATATAGGGTTTTGATGAATCGATCCTAGCAGCCACCACCTATATGATAGAACACAAGTCTAAACAATCGATTGCATACCAAATAAATGGTAGAGAGGCGATTATAGAGGCTGTGTTTGGCCGGAATAAAGGAGGAGATGGCGGCTGCTAGGGGAGGCAGAAAAATCGCCCCAAGTTGAGAGAGAATTTTTTAGGGGTTTAATTAGCTAGTATGTTACATAATGTATATAACCACTGAATTCCAAGTACCATTTCACATCCTCCTAAAGGCAAAAGCATCACATCAGTTTCAAACTCCTCACCTTGAAACTTCCATTTAAACTCTTTGCAGACCCATTGACTAGTCAATTTGCCACCACCAGCTATGTTAACTTGCAATGGACAAGTACTACTAAGTTTGCAGCCTATTCTCTTAGCAGTATTGACATCCATGAAATTGTGAGTACTGCCACAGTCAATCAAAATATGAAGCTTATGATTCCCTACATTACCATAAACTCTCAAAGTCTTGTAAGTAGTGGTACCATTGATAGCATTTAGAGAAATTTGTGGCACATAATCAATCAATTCCCCTGTTTCCTCTGTTTCAACTTCTATTTCACCACCAGTACCATCTTCTTCCAACACCTCTTCATTGTTCTCCCCTAAAACTTCAAGAGAAAACACTTGTCCCCCACATTTGTGCCCTGGAGTGTATCTTTGATCACAATAGAAACATTGGTTCTTTTGCCTTTTCTCATCTAGTTCTTTCTGTGTCAGTTGTTTCCTGAATGGGGTGTTTGGCACAGTCACAGCCTTATTTCACCAATTTGGATTTGGTGATGGTAAAGATAAAGGTTTGGGGCCAGTATTTGGAATTGAGTTTTGGAATCTTGGTGTTGGTAAAAGTGATGGCCTATGCTTCTGTTTTAACACATTCAACTTAGCTTCTTCCAGTTTACACAACCCATACAAATCTGCAAGAGATCTTGGCCTAAACATTCTCATAGCCCACTCAATTTCACTTTGTAACCCAGCCATAAAGAAACTCATACATTGTTCTTCAGGCAAATCTACTCTACAAAACAATCTGTCATAAGCATCAATGTAATCTTGAATATTGCCTACTTGTTTGAGTTTCTTGATTTCACCCAAAGGATCATCATAAACAGACCCAAATCTTTTCAAAATTGCTTCTCTATATACAATCCAATACACATCTTCTCCAAGATACCTCACAAATTGTCTATGCCACATTAAAGCTAAATCATGTAAATGAATTGAAACAAGATTCACCTTACAGTCATCTTGGATGTTGTCCACTTTAAAGAACTGTTCACACTTGAATAACCACCCTCTAACATCATCCCCTCCACCAAATTTCGGGAACTCAATCTTGGTGACTCTACTAAACTGCATCTGCTGATTACCACCTTGACTCCCATGAATCCCATTTCTTTGACTGGTACCTTCTCCATTATTCAATCGATTCTCCAAAGTTCGGATTGTAGTACCCATTTCGGTGATGGTACGCATGAGATCTTCCATTGTAATCGGCCTCTCAAGTTCACTTCTAGCATTCTCAGTGGATCTTGTACCCACCATGATTAGTGTTTTCAAAAGAACAGAATTCAAGAACTGGTTGTGTAACTGATGATGATGGAATAACTGAATTCTAACAGAATTCAGTTGGATATGGTGGATAGGTGCAGGATTGTAGGCTCTTGATACCACTTAATATGATCTTTAGACCTCTAATTATAGAAATGATAAAGATCTTCAACAAATGTGAATACTCAAGAACTAGAAAAGAGTATTGAACAATTTAATGATTTGTTATTATGATAGTGAGTTTGTTACAGAGAGAAATGTTGTTTTTACAATTCAAGAGATGATCTAAAATGATTACAAGTGAATGATTTATACAAGGAATGGATTAACTGATTTTTCCGCCAAAATGGCTATATGAAAATCAGTTATGATATTGTGTTGTGTTTACTTTTTGACTTTACTTAAAACTCATATCAAAGCTTCAATCGGCAATTAAACCCAATATGGATTTCAATAAGGAACAAAAACAATAAAGAGGGACACACAAAATAATAACGAATTATGCACAAACAAATAACCCTAAAAAACGATTTTAAAATTAAACCCTAATTACGAAATAAGAACCTAAACGGCCTAATCAATCCAAAAACAGGACGATAATTATGAGTTAACAGAAGAGTTAATCATAATAATCGATTGGTAATGGATTAGGTTAGGAACGATTGAGATTGAAAGATTATGTTTAGGGATAGAAATCGTCAAAAATTGCCATAGGGTAGGGTTGGTAATACATTTTCTCAATATTAAAATTCTTATTTTGACCGAGTTGAATAATTTGTTTTCATGTCAATAAGAAACTTTAGACATATGTCTTTTCTAATATATTATTTCAAGAGATAAAGTTTTTCACATGTATAGATCAACTCGAAACTTCGTATAAATATAAGGAAAAAAAAATTCTGACACAGTGATAGTTTTTGTATTGGATCCTTTTTGTGATATAAGATTCTAAAATGTGTTGTTTACCTCTTTTCTATAAGTATTTAAAGGACTAACTTTGAATTTTAATTGTTAAAAATACAGAAGTGCACAAATATAGACAAAGACAAACAAACTAAACACATACATCCATACATACTTAGTTACATACAGTGAAAATATCTCAAAATTTCATAGTTATACATAGTAACTTTTATCCATACTGGTAAGTAAATTACCATGACTCCATCAGGATATCATAAAAAAGGTAACAGATAAAAGGTGTACAAAAATTCAGAAACAGTGAGCAAGTGAAACCAAATGCACTCGGAGCAGCAACTTTTTAGTTTCCCACTCGATCATCTTTATTTCACCCACATTACTTAAATTCTTTCAACCACCCTCCTTCCTATATTTATTTGAAGCTATTCACTTCCATCTACCCATATTCAAGCCTCTTATATACTCTTTGGCTGCTAGTTTCTTAAACACACACAGACACACATTCTAAGATAATCCAAGCAACGAACAATGTTTGCTCCAAGCGCTGATCAAAACCCTCTGCTTTTATTTTACGATACAAGAGCAAACGACCTTTTTTCTTGTTATTGAAATAGGTGCTCTTGGAAATAGAAGGTATATTCTCACCATCTTGACTACCTTATTAATATCTATATCTTGTTAGCTATAATCACTAATTCAATAATATAATAAAAAATAAAGTTATTTAAAAAGTCTTTAAGATTCAGTTAATGTATGTTGTTTGAAAGGAAAGCTTAATTATTTGTTTATGGTAGGTAGGTTATGTGCGCTCATTGAGCTTAATTTTATTTTTTACACAAAAGTCTTGATCTTCTGTTCTAAAATTTTACTTTGTTCGTTCTAGGATTTAAATATTTAAGACCCAATATTGCTAGACTATTTATACGGGATAATGGTTTACTTTTAAAGAACCTATTGTTTGATTGATGAGAAATTTTAATGTGGTTATTTGAAGAACCTATTGTAAGTTGTAATGTGATTATTTGATTGATGAAATTGAGTTGTGGTGTATACTAAAAACTTAATTTGAAATTATGAAGGGGTCAAATTTATTAGTGTAACAAAACTGAATTAAGGAAAAAAGGAGTCTCTGACTTTAATTTTAATTGAGTTTTACTTGAGGAATTTTAGGTTAGGCTTAAATAAGGGATAAGAGATGAAGATATAATAAAAAAAGTTTTTTGGTTCGCGAAAAGTCCATAAAAATCATCTATGTGATTGTGTTTACCTTTGATTTCATGTCTGAGTGCTTAATTAGTTGAATTATCCCGATAATGGTTTCATGCATAGGGTTGAAATATTGTATTCGGAATCAAAGGATTATCCAAGAACGCTATTGATTGTCACCAAGCCCGTACATGATATCTAACTGGCATTATAATATTAGAGTTCATCGCCATTTTATTTCAAAATTGACACTTTGGACGACCATTTTACCAATTATAAATCACAATGGAGGCTAGTACGAGTTGAATATATAATTAGAATCACAAGTAATTCGGTTAACTACGAGTCTACGACACTAGGGTTTTGCTACTTGACATTTGTTTTAAGTTCAAGGGGCTATCTAGATCACCTATTACGGTGTGTGCATACAATTTCATAAGCTTTATTGTTATCTTGCTAATATTTTAGTATACAATTTTGTGATGCAGAAAAATATCAACACTTTTGCGGAGTAACCCTTTACCCAAAAAATATATGAGGATACTTGTGTAGATGTCGAGAGACCGAGGATATTTGTGATACAGTTTATAATGGAAGCGACCTGATCCCTTGGTGGCTCGAATACTGTAAGAGGGACCACGATTACAACGTTACAACACAAGATTTAACATGGGAACCTCCCCACACATGAAAAACCTCGATTTTGTTTATGTGTCAAACGAATTAAATGAGAATAGTAACCCTCGTGATGGCAAAGAGGAAATTTCAAGTCATCTCCAACATGTTGCGGTATCTGATGGATTGAGTGGTGATGTCAACCCAATGCACATCCATAATGCAAATGTTATATTATGTACTCCGTATTTAAATTTTAGAATTTTTAAGCATTAGCCAAAAGGTGAGTTGGTTCACCGGTTTAATATATGCTAAACCCTGCACATTTAGAGTTGGCATTGTTATTAATATAATTCTCGTTCTAATTACGAATTATGAGCTAGATTATATGAATATTACTAGCCCACTACAACGTGTGAGGTTTAATACATGTCTCCTATGTTTCCAAACACATCAAGGACGTATATTTAAAGGGAACACCATACACTTTATTTTGGTCAAAAACTTACAATGCACTTACCAAATGACCTCAGTAGAATTAAATGAGATATGACCCAACATAACTACACATCTTCACTCATTTAAGACACTTTCAACCATGGAACACAAGAAGCACTCGTAAAATTAAACTTGCTCATTTCAAAAAGCTCTACAACTTTAGTTTTTGCACCCAAGCCTTAATCCCACGTTTAGTTCGTTTTTAAGCTTTTCTGTTTTAAAATGTAAATCTTTTTTTTCAAACGAAAATTCTAACATGTTTTCCCCAACCTCACTGCTTGTTTTGTTAATAAGGAGTATTTTTTGTACATTTATTCACCAATAAAATTATAATAAAGCTTTCTTTGTTAATGATTGCATAACACCATATTACAAGCCAATAATCCGTAACTCGAACATCACATTTTGATGTTTTGCTAGAGCAGTTCAAGTTTAAACAGAGTGGCCAATTTTATTTGCTTAATCATTCATGGAGTTATTTTGAAGCCAGTAACTATTGTCCCTTGACGCAAATCCATTCACCGACAAACAGCTTGTCACAGTTTAGATTCGGGTTGATGGACTCGAATGCTTTAGAGCTCAGCTTGAAGTTGTTTGCAATGTCAAAGCAAGTATCTCCACTTTTCACGCCAATAACAGAATTACAAACTAGAAATCCCGGAAAAGCTGAGAAAAGAATCATTAAATGAGGTAAATAGATTAATCTTGGCATGCATAAAAACTCATGAAACCGATTGATAAGAAAATATGAACATATTTATTGCTCACTTAAAGATTTGTTCATCCATGCAATTTAATTTAGCTTTTTACAGAACCAAATCTCAAATTTTCTAAATCTTAATCCTTAGAGATTAAGAAATTTGAGATCAAGTATAGATGATTCATAAGTGTAGACTTACGGATAGAATTCCTCTTGCTTTCGGTTGTTGACACCATAGTAACAAAAACAAACGCGAAAAGCAAGCAAATGATCATTGCTTTGTTGTTAATAATAGCCATTCTACTGATGATATAGCTTCTTAGTTATGTAATTTCCAAAGTAATGCTTTTGTTGTGCTTGATGCTACCTTATTTATAGAGCTTTCTTAATATGAGACAAACATATAAACCAAAACAACATTGTTAAATCACAATGCTGATTGCACCAATGAAATGATTAGCACAACGTACAGTTAAAAAAAACAAATAACCGTTTTTCTCGTAAATTTCATCAAGTAACACACACTTGCACATAAGTTCAATATAACAAAACTAAAAGTGAACAAAATCCTTGTTTGTAAATGCTTGATTCGGCTCAATACGTAATCACATTAGTAGTGATTGTTGATTGTTCACGTTAAGATGCTTTTAAACAGGTTATAGGAAAACAATCAAAGGTAGATATATTCCTAGTTTTTCTTATAAAAAGAGGCATATACTTGCATTAAAAATCACCCACAGGAACACCAAAAGGTTCATATTCTACCAAGGCGTCAACTCAAGGCGTGACGTGAGATGATGCGTGAAAGGCGCAATAAGGTTCGCTAAGGCTTGAGGCGTGACGCCTTTTTTGAATTCAACTACGATGAAAAGAGTTTTTTTTAGGAAATGAAGAAAATAGAATGAAATGATAGTTTAATGACTTATTTTTTTATGTATACCATTTTTCATAAACGCGATATATTTGAAATATGATATATAATATATAAATTTATGAATATTTTTATATTTTTTTGCCGCTTTAAGTCACGTCTTAATAAATGCTAAGGCTTCGCTATAACTTCTAAGGCGCGAGGCTTGACCATGCCGCCACTCCACGCCTCACATTATCTAGAACCTAGATTTAATATCAAGGATACGAAATGTTGAGTTTGTTGGACCTTTTCCCTTTGGTAGATTCGATTGATTTGATCTCACTGTTTGCTGACAATGTTCTCAAGATCTAGGATATTTAATGTTAACAATGGTGTTCAATGGTGGAAATCATAACAGAATTGTAACAGAAATTAGTGAGAAAGAGATTTGGCGGGAAAAGTTATTATTACATCATTTTGAATTATTGACCAAATGAATCGCCTACAATGCTATTTATAACCAAAACTAAGCTATCTAAACTTCTAGTAGCATCACCATTAAGGTAGATCCTCATGTTTGTGGGAGACTTGTGACCAGGAATGTTAACAACACATGCAATCACAAGACGGGTACATGAGCAAGCCTCAAGACTACAAAAAGGGTTATGTGGGGATAGTTTGTTCAAGAAAAGTATGAGCCTAAGATTGTGCGAGAAAGAAACTTCATATTTGTACCTTACTTTAGTTTGTAAGGAAGTAATCCTTTAGTAGCCAAGGACCATCATGACACAACTTTTGGGCAGCAAATTAAGTCTACTTTTATGCTTGCTACAATCTGGTCTACACGTGAAACACAAGGAACAAAACTACAAGTTAAAGTGTTGGATCCTGGAATTACATGAGGCGAGATTTTGAAGAAACACCTTGAGGACAAGGTGATTCCCGAAAGAGAGGGGAATGATACGCCTACTGTTGATGACCGGAGGGGGGGGGGGGGGGGGGCAAGAGGGTATCCCGGTGTGGCATAAGGATTATGTCATGGGATAATTATCTTGTTTTAATGATTGTCTAAGGTCATATTCGAGTCTTGTTAGGATGAGTCATTGTTTAGGATAAGTGTTCAAGTTGTGTTAGGATAAGTATTTCATTGTAAGGGTTATCCCGACATCGGTATTTAAACCGTTACATCATGAATGCAAAAGTCATAGTTTTCGATCAATAATATTCCAGTTTCCTTTTTCTTCTTTTTAAGAAGCATCTTTATTTTTCATCTTGTATCCAATACACAGATGTCATATTTTCAGGGATTAATGTAGACGATGTATGTTTATTTAGGATTAATTTCATATATCACCATACTTTCATGATTAATTTCATGTATACTCAAAGTGCAAACATTAAATGCATAATGTATAATGTTTTTAAAGCATGTTTGGATATATATGAAAATTTCAAATTTAAGAAAGAACAAATATCATATTTTCGTAGATCAAGTTAAACTATTTGGCATGAAAATAAGAGTCAAATGATACAAAAAAAAGAAAATAAGAGTCAAATGATACAATTCGAAGGCACCCATTTTTATATAAGTTTATGATCTTATAAGAACATTCGGAGTTAGATATTAATTGGAAAGTAATTTGTATGTATGAATATATAATTACCAGATAAGTCCTATTTCTCCAATAATCACTCAAATATGTTTCTTAGTTTTGAATGTGTGTGTAAGTTAATAAGAAAAGGATAGTAAATAACAACAAATTAAAATGATAGTGAATAACTGTTGCCCAAAGAATCACCAAATTGTGGATTAATTGTTAGATTTAACTAATTACTACTTATCGGTGGCCGATTTTCATGCTGCAATTTTTAGTAGGCCGGAATAATTTTATGCAAGGCCAAAATGTACTATGAATAGGCTACGGAAACATGTAGGTGAAACGTTGATGGTAATGGACTTCTTAATGTATTTGGCAAAGAATGTTCTTCTACTTGGCCTTAAAATTAATTTGTAGATTAATAGTATAAAAGCTTGCAAAGGTGACATATGTTTGAATGAACCATGCATTTGAAAGAAAAGAAATACTTTCTTAAAAACCTTTAAAATGTAAATCTTTTTTTTTTCAAACGAAAATTATAACTTGTTTTCCCCAACCTCACTGACTGTTTTGTTATTAAGGAGTATTTTTTGTACATTCATGCACAAATAAATTTATAATATAGCTTTCTTTATTAATGATTGCATAACACAATATTACACGCCTATGATCCGCAACTTGAACATCACAAACATCACATTTTGATGTATTTCATGGAGTTTAAACAGAGTGGGAATTTTATTTGCTTAATCATTCATGGAGTTATTTTGAAGCCAGTAACTATTGTCCCTTGACGCAAATCCATTCACCGACAAACAGCTTGTCACAGTTTAGATTCGGGTTGATGGACTCGAATGCTTTAGAGCTCAGCTTGAAGTTGTTTGCAATGTCAAAGCAAGTATCTCCACTTTTCACGCCTATAACAGAATTACAAACTAGAAATCCCGGAAAAGCTGAGAAAAGAATCATTAAATGATGTAAATAGATTAATCTTGGCATGCATAAAAATTCATGAAACCGATTGATAAGAAAATGTGAACATATTTAGTGCTCACTTAAAGATATGTTCATTCATGCAATTTAATATAGTTTTCTACAGAACCAGATCTCAAATTTGAGATCAAGTATAGATGATTCATAAGTGTAGACTTACGGATAGAATTCCTCTTGCTTTCGGTTGTTGACACCATAGTAACAAAAACAAACGCGAAAAGCAAGCAAATGATTATTGCTTTGTTGTTAATAATAGCCATTCTACTGATGATATAGCTAGCTTGATAATTATGTAATTTCCAAAGTGATGCTTTTGTTGTGCTTGATTCTACCTTATTTATAGAACTGTCTTAATATGAGACAAACATATAAACCAAAACAACATTGTTAAATCACAATGTTGATTGCACCAATTAATTGATTAGCACAATGTACAGTTAAAAAGAAATAAACTCGTTTCTCGTAAATTTCATCAAGTAACACACACACTTGCACAAAAGTTCAATATAACAAAACTAAAAGTGAACAAAATACTTGTTTGTAAATGTTTGATTCGGCCCAATACGTAATCACATTTGTAGTGATTGTTGATTGTTCACGTTAAGATGCTTTTATACAGGTTATAGGAAAACAATCAAAGGTGTATTCTTAGTTTTTTCTGATTTAAAAAAAAAAAAAAAAAAAAAAAAAAACGAAGCATATTCTTGTATTATTATTGAATCACCCACAGGAACACAAGAACAAAATTAGATTCATATTAGACCAAATGAAAGACTTTTGTTCTTGATTGGGTTCGGGGTTGTGTACAAAGTGGAACTACACACGTCGTTTATTCGGTTCATGGTTCGATTCACAGTTTCGTTGCTACTGTTTCAGCACTGCATACAGTTTCAGAGTTTTGTATTTTCTGTTTAAAAAGGATCCTACTCACCCAAACCATACATAGGGTATGTCCAAATAATCAGTGTCTTTAACACATGCGTTTATAGAATTAACAGTGAAGACTATATTAAATTTTCTGTTTTTGTCAATACTCATTAATACAAAGATGAGATTAGTACAAGAGTAAAATGCAATTAATATTGTTGAAGCGTACCCCTTGGAATTAATGTCCACTTCAATTTTTACGTTTTGTAAATTAGATATAAAATTGTAAACTAATACAATATAAATTGTGATAGACATCGCTAAAGTTCTACTCATCACCAAATTGTAAAGATGTTGAAAATCAATTTCAGATACAAATCGCGTACCAGGAAACGTTATCATACCACGATCTACAAGGGGTTTGCGAGTTGCAGGTACTTTATCATTATCATATGCAATTATATATACTTTTTCACTCTAAGTTAATCAATGTGCCCCGTCGTCATTACTGAATACTAATATACATTAAAAGGAATTTTAGTACAGTAACACCTATATAAATTAAGAGAAGTGATTGGCATGCCTAAAAGACATGCCTAATTTCATGCCTAACAAAGAGATCAAAACACATGGCATAATCAAAGGTTATCATCAAGAGAGATAAAATGCATCCTCCACTTGTCATATTTTGTATGGATTAGTCTCATTATTAGGCATACAAATTAGTCACCTATATCATTTTCCATAAATTAATACTCGATAAACTAATAATCTCAATAAAATTAATAATTTGTCTTGTCCCAACTTGGAACCAGTCCAAATTTGGACCCCAATCGATAAAATAATAAAATAATAATCTTTTTGAAACCCCAATGTATATTTATTGATCCCAACGAAACTATAAATTAATAATTTATAAAAATTTCATGTATATATAAATGTCATACATGATTGAAACTTGTACAAATTCAATTAATTCAATTAAGGTCATACGTAATTGGAACTTGTTCCAACAAAACTAACTTTTTACTTATTAAAAACCAATGAACTTGAAAAATTCAATTAATTTGTGAATGTGAATTTATAAAATGTTAATTGAAACTTCTTTTTTTAATTTATATTTCATCTCAAACTAGCATACGTTGTAAATAGTATATTCGACTTGAGAATTTAAAAGTCATACGTAAATCTCTTTAAATTAATAAATTATTAATTTAGCGAGATATATTAATTTATCGATATAATAATATCTCGCTAAATTAATAAAATAACTCGGTCCCAATACTATTAATTGAGGTTTTACTGTACGCATCCCTTCTCTACTAAATATAAAAAGTCTATAATTATGTTTAAAACTTTTTAAATGAGAAAATATAGCTACTAACATACCTTTGATAAAAAAAAAGTTAACAACATCTACTAATTAATTAATAGTTTTAATATTTTTTAATCTTTTAATCAATTTTTAATTCTAACATATGGATTTTTTCCCCTCGCAATAACTACAAACTGGACCCTTAAGTGTTTCATAAAGGGTCACGTTAGAATTATAAGTTGCAAATATAATTATTTGGCGCTATACACAGTCGATATGGGAGAGTATTTGTCTAAAAGCATAAAACATAAGTATCATATGCGTTTTATGGTTTACTATTACGTAGCTGAAATTACAAGAATCGAACGAAAGTCACCAACTGGACGTGTCGCTTTATGTAAAATGTTAATTTAACTTCAATTTCGATGGTGTCAAATTCAGTGACGAAACCAGGGTTAATCCTAAAGAGTCTTAGGACACCCGTAAATTTTTATGGCATAGTGTTAATTTTTAAAGAAAACATATATTAATTGTAAAAGCACCATGTCCAACGAATTTGTGGACGCGTTTGGTTTCTTAGTTGATATAGGAATAAGTGTGGATATGATTGAAAAGAGAGAAAACTCATCCTTCATGATGAGTTTGGGATATACCTATTTTCATAGGTATCATTACCAATTTCAAGATCCAAACCTACTAACCAGACACTTTTATGATAGTCATTCCTCATTTTAAACCCTCAAAAGAAACACATCCTGTGTTTTTTTTTCTTTGTATAATTTTTCTTAAACCCATCTGGTCAATTTATATCCTCGTTCCGTCCTCGAAGATTCTCGATAGTTTAGTTACAACTTTGCTCTTATCTTCCGCATTAACTTTTACTCATTTTAATAATTAGTCAATTTTTTAAGAAAACATGGAATTTTCGTAAAAGCACCAAGTCCAACGAATTTGTGGACGCGTTTGGTTTCTTAGCTGATATGGGAATAAGTTTGGATATGATTGAAAAGAGAGAAAACTCATCCTTCATGATGAGTTTGAGATATACCTATTTTCATAGGTATCATTACCAATTTCAAGATCCAAACCTACTAACCAGACACTTTTTAAGGGAATGATAGTCATTCCTCATTCTTAAACCCTCAAAAGAAACACATCATGTGTTTTTTTTTCTTTGTATATTTTTTCTTAAACCCATCTAGTCAATTTATATCCTCGTTCCATCCTCGAAGATTCTCGACAGTTTAGTCAATTGACCCAAGTTCAAGTCTCATCCTTGGCATTTGCTTCATATAGGTACCCACCTCGGCAAAACCTATGGGCACACTGAAGAGACTTTGTGGAATAAGAGCTCAGGGGTCCGAGTCTTGGCTCGTGCTCACTCCAGTTGGTGCCCCACTAGGCCAGGAGAGTTGCTGGAGCTATTCCTTGTGGGGTGGACAATGGCTGGTGCCAAAAGGCACCCGGGGTCAGGGTGTTCCCGCCAATCTACACCTTTTGTGGAATTAGTTCATTAGCTTGTCAATTAACCTTTAGAGGAAAGAAAAAAGTCTGTAGTCCCTAAGTTTGATCAACTAAACACTAAATATATGGTGAAGAGATGGTGATGGCGTGAGGTGTTAAGGAGAGAAGGAGAAAAAGAAAACTTGAACCTTATATTAAAAACACACACACTTACAATTCTCAAGCACACCCTCAAATGAGACCATTTGAAGGTATTTATACTTCTAGTAGATGCCACATATGAGCCTTGGAATGAGCTTGGTTTGGGTGGACTTGGTTTACATGGATTTAGCTTATATTACAAACTATACTAATAAGTTACCAAGTCCAGTAGCCCAATAACTAATTATTACGAAAACTATAACATGTTACAAAGTTCTAAGTACGAGAATGACCATCATTTTCTATTAATGCTAATAAAGTCCGAACCCGAGACATGTTAGATTCCCCACAAGCATTTTACTACAAGTTCAGATATATTCTTAAGTCACATTTCCAGCATCTTAACCTTTCAACACATTTAATTTTACCGAAATCTAATGTATATAAAATGATTTTTTTCTCCGATTATTGTTCAACCACTTTTATTTCGCTATCATTTCATCCTTATTAGTAATCGCTTTTCCCTCTAAAATAAAACTATTAAACACACAACCTGTTTCAAATATAAAAATCACAAACTTAGGGGATGTTTGATAAAAATTGTGATTTAGCAGGGGTGTCCATGGTACTGGAACCGTCCCGAACTGGAACCGAAAGAATCGAGAACCGAAAATAAGGAAAAAGTGGAACCAAGAACCATCCCAAGTTTTTCGGTTCGGTTCCGGTACGGGAATTTTCGATAATTCCCATGAGTACTGAAGTGTTAAAAAATATGTTTGGATGGATGTAAAATTATGGTACTCGGTTCATAGAATTTCGAAATAAGTTGACAGCCTTAATAATATTCCACAACTTGACTTACAAACAAACAAAAAACATATATCCGATATAGCAAACTCATTATGCATGAAAATAATTGCAAACTCATTGAGAATATTATATATTAATCATGGTGACTAGCTTACAATAACTTAAATGGTGACAATATAGTCGCCATAAGCATTAATTGTTTCTCGAATTTTATCATTACATTTAATGAACAATAAATACCAACAGTTAACTACAACTTCTTGTTAGTTGTTACTGAGCAACATAAAGTTGTTCAATATGCGGCTATGCGCATACTCGATATTCCAGTTTAGAAAAACTTATTTTCATGTTGATAAATGATGTTTGAATATTTGAATGAAATCAATGGATTAAAGGTTAAGGTTTATGTAGGGTTTTTTCTATTTTCTTTAAAGGCCAAATAATTGCATGTACACAATGTCTCAAACAAAGCCTATAAAATTACATATTTTCATAAAAGTCGGTTCTTTCGGGAAAGTACCGGAACCGGACGGTTCCGACCCGAACCGTCCCAAGAACCGAAAATTTGGAATTTTAGGAACCAAGAACCATACCATGGTTCTAATATACGGTCCCATTCCCGGTCGGTCCAGGCACGGTTCTTCGGTTCTTTTGGTTCCTCGGTTTTTTTGGACACCCTTATTTGACACTGAATGAATCAAAAATACTGAATGATTCATGTTGCTGAATGGTTATTATTCTGAATGAAACTGATTGTTTGATGACGGTTTCGAAAGAAAAAGAATAAAATTACTAGTGTGACTTTTTCCTTTTTTTAATGAGTTAGCATTACATAAAATATTTAATTTGATAAATGTTTTGACATGATGGAAATTTTAATTTAACAAAAGTTGGCTAGATGAAAGCGTGCAAATTGATTGAGGAGAAAGTATAAAACAAGAATCCTCCTCGTATAAATGAAGAAAGCTCATTAATTGGCATAACATAGTACAACATGAAAATAATTTGATTGCATAATTTGACTACCGAATGGGAGGACTCTCATATCACGCTGGCCCACTCAGAAAAAAAATGGACCATCCAGTACTTGTTTTCTTGGTACCAAACAACATGGTCACTGACCGAATAGGAGATGAATGCTTAATCATTTTATTAAGTGGCTATCAAACACCCCTTAGAAACATTGTCTCTGATAGATCATTTGATGTTTTCTTTTATAGTTTCAATTGTTGCATCTAAACATGTAATTGCTAGAAAGCTACTTTGAAAATACAAAGTGTTCCTTTTATGACACTAAGAGCATACATTTAATATAATACCATGTTTTCATTTATTATATCCATGTGAATGTATCTATATAAATGTAACTAAGGATGTTATTTCTGAAAAGATTTTTACATATGATACAAAATATTTAGAGGTAATTCCCAAAAGGGGACAAAAAACTATCTAGAGGTCATTATTGGGTACAAAATTAACATCTCTTCCCAAATTGTTCATGTACGAATGTGCAAATGTGCGATTCCATTAAAATGTTGACACGTGTCCAGACAATAAGTACACTTTCAATCATTGGCAAGTTCAATCACTATCAATGTCTTGTTTGACTTTTATATACAAATATGTGAACAGTGAATGTGCTAATGTGCGATTTGAACATAACTTTATTGGGAAAGACCACTTGTAAGGAATAAAATCATACTTTATGGTACAAAATCTTTATTAATTCTTTAAAATATTTATTTAAAATATTTTAAATAAATAAATATTTATTTAAATTATAATAATTAAAATAAATATTTTAAAGAATTATTTTAAATAAATATTTTAAATAAATATTTTAAAATATTTATTTAAAATATTTTAAATAAATAAATATTTATTTAAATTATAGTAATTTAAATAAATATTTATTTAAATTATAATAATTTAAATAAATATTTATTTAAATTATAATAATTTAAATAAACATTTTAAATATTTATTTAAAATATTTTAAATAAATAAATATTTATTTAAATTATTATAATTTAAATAAATATTTATTTATTTAAAATAATTCTTTAAAATATTTATTTAAATTATTATAATTTAAATAAATATTTATTTAAAATATTTTAAATAAATATTTTAAAGAATTAATAAAGATTTTGTTCCATAAAGTAAGATTTTATTCCTTACAAGTGGTCTTTCCCAATAAAGTTATGTTCAAATCGCACATTCAACATTCGCACATTTGTATATAAAAGTCAAACAAGACATTGATAGTGATTGTACTTGCCAATTATTCAAAGTGTACTTATTGTCTGGACACGTATCAACATTTTAGTGGAATCGCACATTCGCACATGACCAATTTGGGAAGAGAGGTTAATTTTGTACCCGATAGTGACCTCTAAAGAGCTTTTTGTCCCCTTTTGAGAATTACCCCAAATATTTATATTAGAAGTCACTTATTTCTTTATTAAATGATAACCTAAATATTAAATATACGATCTTCGTTGTCAGTATATTTTTTCCCATCTTGGCTGTTGAAAGGAATTTGCTATAATTCACAGAAGTACACTAGTTAATTTATCTAATAATCAAAACAAATGCCAAACACCAAATTAAATTTGTTGTTTGCTGACTTATGTTATTTTTCGAACAACAATATATCTATTAATAAACTAAAAGAATCAAGCATCCGTTGGATAAGACAAACAACACTCGTCGTAAAAGTTGTTAGGTGGCGATGGTTTCCGGTGTGTGTTTGCACATTTTACACCACTTGTTTGCTGACTTGCGCTTATATTTTCGATCACTAATATGAAAATATGCTTGCTGAGTTACGTTTATACTATGTGTTGCTTCTGTGACAAAATATATTGTCAATCATTTTCATTTATAATACATTAACACTAATAAGAAAATGTGTTGCCATATACGACAACATCTATATTGATCATAATGTTGTATCCATATAAATATAACCAAATATTTTATTTTTGACAAAATTATTACAAATGATATAGAATACTTAGTGACGACTTTAATATCCTATGATTAGAACTTCATTGTGAATATATATATTTTTTTCCTATTTCGGTGAAAATTTACTAATGAAACAAGTGGTGTAAAAAGCGCAAACACACACATCGAAAGCCATCGCCACCGCCATCACATGTAGACATTGTCACAAAGTTACTTTAATCGTATTATATGTTGTTTTTTGGACAAAATAGATTGTCGATCATCAATCATTTATAATAAATCAGTGAATATGCGATGCCATATATGACAACGTTTATATTGATTATAACCATATCATATAACTAAATATGTTACTTTTGACAAAGTTATTGCAAATGATGTAGAATCTTATTTTGGAAGTATAAACTTTTTACAAGTGATGACCTTAATATCATCTGATTAGAATTTCATTGTGGATATATATATTTTTTCTTATTTCGGTGAAAATTTAATAATGAAACACGTGGTGTAAAAAGCGTAAAAAACACACACACACACACACCGGAAACCACCACCACATGTAGACATTGTCACAAAGTTACTTTGAACGTATTATGTGTTGCTTTTGTGGCAAGATAGATTGTCGATCATCGATCATTTAGAATACATCAACACTAATTTGAAAATGTGTTGCCATATACGAAAACGTTTATAATGATTATAAATATAACCGAATATGTTATTTTTGACAAAGTTATTACAAATAAAATACATATTTTAGAAGTATAAATTTTTTATAAATGATAACCTTAATATCATATGATTAGAATCTCATTGTTTATAAAAATAATTATACTTCTAAAATAAGTATTCTATATCATTTGTAATAACTTTGTCAAAAATACCATATATGGTTATATTTATATTGATATAATCAATATAAACATTGTCGTATATTGCAACACATTTTCTTACTAAAATGATGTATTATAAATGACTGATGACATCGACAATCTATTTTGTCATAAACAACACATAATATGTTCAAAGTAACTTTGTGACAATGTCTACATGATGTTGGTGCCGATGACTTCCGGTGTATGTGTTTGCGCTTTTCACACCACTTGTTTCATTAGTAAAATTTCACCAAAATAGGAAAAAATATATATTTCCACAATGAAATTCTAATCATAAGATATTATGGTCATCACTTATAAAAAAAAATTATACTTATATAATAAGTATTTAATATCATTTGCAATATTTTTTTTCAAAAATAACATATTTGCTTATATTTACATGGATATAAGCAATATAAACATTGTAGTATATGGCAACACATTTTCACATTAGTGTTGATGTATTATAAATGATTGATGATCGACAATATATTTTGTCACAAAAGGAACGCATAATACGTTCTTTTTACCAAAAACATATAATATGTTCAAAGTTAGTTTGTGACAATGTCTACATGTGATGGTGCAACAATTGAAGCTATTAAGAGGAAATCTTCAGATTATCTGTCAGAGACAATGTTTTTAGATGATCTATCAGAGAAAATCTCTACCGGTTTGGGAATTGAAGTTGGTAATCATAGTTTGCGTGAATTTTTTATTTGTCCATTAATTTTAGTAGAGTCGGTCTTCTCTGTTGGGTTCTTTATTTTTGTGCCGGACATGTTCTTTTGCAGGTTGTTTAATTAAACCTGTTTTCGTTTGTGCTTTTAATGTATTTTTGTCTCTGAATAAAAATATTCGAGATTATTTGCCGATGTGTGTAGGAAAGAGGCTAAAGATAGGGAGTGAGAAAATCACGGATTCACATGTGTTTACAACAATGGATAGTGAATATTATAAGCACCTTAGAGCTTCTGAGGTGAACCATTGCGTACTTGAAAGGTGCAAAGGAATTAGCCTTTTTTTCTGTTTCGTTTCTAATCTTTTTTCCTTGGCGATTTCAGGCCAAGAAGAGGCATGCAATTGATTTTATGTGGAATGCCCACAGAGACATTGATGTCGATATGCGTGCCAGCCTAATTGATTGGCTTATTGAGGTATAATATAAGGAGATGATTTTTACAACATTTTTTCATACGCAATGACGTGTGCAATGCGGTGTTGTACAATGTGTTTTATAGCTTATAAAAAAATGATGTATGTAACAAAAATGTTTGTATTTAATTCTTCCCATAATATAAAACCATGTGCATTAATCATTCTACGTAAATAGTTTGACCAGTAAATGTCATAAAAGCTCTGGTCTATTGATAATTGTTGAAAATTCCATTTTATAAAATCTTTTGTCGAATAGACAATTCATTTTTAATTTAACGGCTGAAAAAAACCATTTCACGGGTTTGGCTAAGTTTTTAGTTTACATGGATTTATTATTATGTTGATGTGGCAAACCTACTTATACACCTTTATAATATAAACAAACTCAGGTGGACTAATACTTGAAAGAAAAAATAAAAATAAATAAAAAATAAAAAAAATGCACAAACAATATTTTAACACATGCTTCAACCATATTAAAAATAAAAATAAAAAAAATGCCCCCATTGACCCGGTCCTAAGGATAACATGATATAAAAACATACATATACCTCGAGCTCAACTCGTTTAGTATTAGATAAGCTCGATGTGACTCGTTTAAGAGTATTAATTTTTAAAACAAAATTTAGTTTTTGAAAGCCAAAATATAAAAGCATGTTTACAATAGAATTTTAACTAATGTACTTTAGAAAAAAATAATCTTAGTTATCAAATAATGTATGGAACTCCCACATCGATCTAGTAAACTCAAAAAAATAAGTAAAACTGTCAACCCTATGATATTTCGTAATTTCCTATAATATTGTTTGTATCTTTGCTAACACAAAATGTCACAATTTTAGGTTGCTGAAGAGTATAGTTTCGTGTCAGATACATTGTATCTGACTATTAACTACATAGACCGCTACCTTTCAGGGAATTTGATGGTTAGGCAACGGCTCAAATTGCTTGGAATTGCATGCATGATGATTGCCTCGTAAGACATCCTTGTGTGATTCATGTTAATGGATACTCGGCATTTTCTTTTGGAAATCTCATAGAATTAATACAAATTTACAGAAAGTACGAGGAGGTATGTGCACCCAAGGTGGAAGAACTCTGCAAACAAACCAACAACACATATCTCAAAGAGGAGGTGCGTGTTTTCTTAATAATCAACTAATATTAGCTTACATGAAAGTTTTAGAGGCTTGCAAAGATCATTTGACTAACTATTAGATGATACATTGTGTTGGTAACATACTATTGTCAATGTGATCATTCATCATTAAACACGGTATCAAACATTATGTTGGTATGAGGGTTTAAAGTGCATTTGTTGGCCATCACGAACCGCATCTTGTATGTCACTCTGTCAAATCTTCTAATCTCCTCCTCTAGACCTCTGTGTCTATCTTTTAAAAAAATGAAAATTTTCGTCCAAAACCCTAACTGCATACTGTTTTTGCACTAACTTTTCTACCGCTCGGAATTCACTTATGTCGTTAGCGACATTTTCTACATTTTTAAATTATGCACAAGGTCCAACCAAGATCACTGCCGCCGGAAGTTGCCCCTTCCGCCCAAAAGAATGGTTAAGACAACGTTGCTGTCAGCCAAGGACCACCTTTGTTTTTATCGCTTGTTTTCGCTTTTCTTTTGGGTTCACTCATGGTTTTTGCTTTTGCTGTTGTTGTTGATATGCTTCCACTTGTAGTCGAGTGTATTCATCAATAAATAGTTATAGCTTTAATGTTTTAAGTTTTTATTCAAGTTTGAGTTTTCGCAATTTCGTCACTCAGGCTGAGAGAAATAGGATGATCCATTGTCATCTATGTATTTATGATTTAGTAGATATTATAACCTACAAGGTTTATTCGTCAATCTGACACTAAAAACTTAAAATGTGTATAGGTGTTGCAAATGGAGTCTTCGATCCTGAATTTCTTAAAGTTTGTAATACCGTTGAATGTTTCTTGAGAATATTTGTCTGTGCTGCTCAAGGAGTAAATGAGGTAATAATACTAAACGTTGAATTCTTGCACAAAGAATATAGTTATGAGCTTATCTAGTAACTTAGAACGAAGACTCAAGTTGCTCAAGCAAATTAATAAGCTAAACTGGGAACTTGTCAAATGGCCACTCAAACTGCTCAAAATGCGTGAAATCATTCTAACTCGAGTTATTAATTGATCATATGTTTCAATGCAGTTGACATGCCAGACTTTAATTTATGAATTCAAAAAAATAAAAAAATAATAAAAAAAAAAAAAAAAAGTGCTAAAAGGCGTTTGGAAGTAGATCAGCTCATCCTACCTACTCGATCCCGTATGCACTCATTTTACATGCCAGACTTTCTAATTCAGATGTTAATTGCTATGTAAACAGGCTCCTTCAATGGAATTAGAGTGTTTGGCAGTTAATGTAGAGGGGCACATTGACCGCTGTATTCTAATGTTTAATTTACTGGAAGCTTTTTTCGAGAGACTGGTCGCTTGTACACAAATGATTATTAGGAACGGTGAAAATGCGTTTTTAAAGCGGAATTGATTGTTGTATTATAGAGCATTTCATGATAATTTGCAACAGTTTTGAACCGTCACTACTACAAAAAGTGACATAAAGCCCGGTTGAAAAGGGGCATAATGCCCGGTTTTGGTGATGGGCTCAAAAGGGTGGGGGCTCTATGAAAGAAGCCAAATAGAGCCCGGTTTTGAAAACGGACTCTATTACTTGTTAAGGAGCCCCGTTTCCTATCAAAAAAACATAGCTCTATGTGAACGAAAACAATTAAAAATAAATAAATAATTCCAACCATGAAATCAAATTCCTCTTGGCCAAATGAACATTGTATTGAATATTGATTCAGATAAAAAAAAAGATTCACTAATATAACAACCTACTTTGTATTGTTACATTGAGATTAATCTTGTGACTACTCTTGCAAACAAAAAATTTTAAAAAGTTACAAGCTACTACTTTAATCGACTATTTCAACGAAAATGAAAGTGAAAAATACACCATTGACGCTTCTGTGAAGTCTCGGTTTTATGCATTTCCTTTGAGTAAGAGATGGGGTTTGATGAAGTTGATGCCGTCCCAAATCTGTCTTTGCCCATCATAAAACAAATATAATTTACCTTTTGTTGCGAGGTTCAAACGACGGAGAGAATATTAAACTGTAAGCAATCTATGTCACACATAAATTAGTCAGCATGACTAAATCATGAACTTGGTGATCCACCCTCAATTGCATCAACCAAATATATAGCATCAGGAAACGCTAGCTGCCAACGCCAAAAAAAACATATTACCGACTAGGCGCAATGTCATTTAAACAACACAGAAACGCAGTTGGGATAATTATAATGTATGTTATGGATCGAAGTGGGAACTGATAAACTTGAACAAAGTAAAATCTGCACAACGAGCAACCACTAAATTGTCAGGTATCCATTATCAGTAATGCAGAAACGACAATAAAGTGCACCATGAACACCAAGATACCATAAGGATTTTGAGTTCATCTTCACCACCATTTTGTTATATACGTATTGAATAAATCGACATCGTCTGTAGCTGCACCATCACTAATGGCATATATTACCACTAATCATTTATGACATGCCATAAACAACAACTAGCTACAACCAACTAGACCTTCATACCAAAAATCATCATAAAAGATACAATTTACGCAAACTATAAAGCAACCTAGTTAAGACAAAAATCTTGAATACCAGCAACCTTTAATTGAGCAGGAGAGAGACCAAAATCATCATCATCATAATTGTTTCCATCACCCGTATCCGCTTTCCATTGCTTATAAAGACTATGCTCCTTACCTCCACTACAAGAATACAACGTCCCAATGTGATCATCAAAAACTTCATCATCATCGCTGTCAAAAACTATCACATTGTCCACCTTAGAGAAAGGGTTGCTACTCACCTTAGTTGAAGAAATAGCCTTTTTAAGAGGCTTACCATCATTATCCATAAGAGTAGCTTTCCCATCAATAATAAGCTTTTCAAGCTTCCACATTTTATCAGCAATAGGAGTGTTCTTAATAGGCGATGGATATGTAGTTTTGGAAGAACTAGAGATAACATCAGGAGTATACTTATTGCCAATTACAGGTTCCAAAACCGCATCTTGTTCCGTAAGCACATCAAAACTGTTCTTCAAATCAACAAGGTTGTTATCATCCAACCAATTATTATTCATACCTTGGTCATCCCGGGATGGAGTCGTACTACTAGTATGATCAGTAGTAGGTTCTTTACTAGAACCTACATTAACCATTGGAGAACCTGTATTCGACGCCGATGCTCCTCCATTCTTTGGCTTAGTAACCGGCCTATAGTAATATGAAACTTTAGGCTTTTGAAAACGAATCCCATCAACCTGACGATTAGTACCCTGAAGCTTACCTTTTCCTTTCTTCTTATAAGCTTCAACGAAACCCTCTTCATCAACCAATGATTTATCTTTCACAACCGGTTTCACTCTTTTAGGACATCCATCATCATTGTGATCAAATACTTTACAAGTCTCACATCTTGGCGACTTTCACTCATATTCAATATCAATTTTTTCCAATGAATGACTGGACCATGAGGGTAGGGAATGACAACCACAAGAGAGTCAAGTAAGGTTTCCTTTGATGACACTTCCACAAGGGCCCTAGCATAAGTATTACGACTCCATGACTTAAGGCACATCGTACTCGTGTAGGAATCAAGCATGATAGGACAACGAATTTGCATTGTTATTAAACTAAGACCAACCTCAGAATATGCAACAACCGGAATATTATGGAGTTTAACCCAAACTGGAGCTAAAATTATATCGTCTTTTGTAAGTTTAGTGTTCAGAGTCCAAATATTCAAAAAGATAGGCACCAATCGTATCAACCATGGACCTTCTTCCAACACCCTTTACATACCATCTTCTGTTTCAAATTGGAACATAAAAAACCATTATTGAGCATAACCCTTTGTAAACCAAACTTTGCCCATGTATTTCTCACATAATTTTCAACAATCGGGAAAGCAAGTCTCTTACCAATGAAATAACCGTACAAAGTATTAGCGAATCTAGACCTTACCTCATCGACTGCTTCCAAATGAATAACAACATTAGCACCTGCCACACATAGTTTTAAAAATCGCGCCTAAGGCGCGCCTAGGCTCTAAATCCCACGAGGCTCTAGCCTTTGGGATTTTTTTAGATCGAGGCTCACGACATGCATGAATCCCACAAAAATCGCGCGCCTTGGAGATTTTTGCGCCTTTGCGCCTTAGGGATTTTTGCGCCTTGGAGATGTAACGGGTTTTTGGGCCCTTTTTCTAAATATTAAGATAAGATGAATGGGGCTTATAAGTTATATACATGGGCCTTTTAAGTCATAGGGTGAGTATTTGTATGATTTGTAAATTTGAATTGATTTATGTTTATTTTATTGATTGAAATTTTCTTTAATAAGTTACTTTGTTTCATTAAGTATTTTCTTTATGACATATTATCATGAAAATCTGGCATTATGTGCCATGCATTAAGTATTTTAATGTTATTTTGTGTTATTTAAGCGACATAAATTTTCACGTACGTTATAAAACCTTAATTTATTTAGTGCGCCTCACATTCATGAATCACGCGCCTTGGAATGCGCCTCGACTTGAGACTCCTTTCCCCCTTTTGCGCCTTAGTGCGCCTTGAGCCTTTCAAAACACTGCTGCCACACATTACTCATTCCTCATCTCTGAAATCTTAACAATCTTCTTAGACGTATCCTTAAACATATCCGCAAATGAGGTAGTAGTCGAACCTGGTTGATTTTAGTAGGTTGATTCCTAACATCAGACTTCGAACCTTTATCCTTATCCATCTCTCGAAACCCACAAACAAAACAAAACCCAATAGTAAATAACACGAAAAGAAAGCCAGCATGCAACACCAACAATTAGAGGGAAAAAAAACCTTAATCGCACGATTAGGGTTTATACACATTAGGATCCAATCACTAACCATATCCCATCATAATTATCGTTATGTAATATATGTTATAGCAATTGATAAATAGATAAACGATCAATCAGTAGATCAATTTATAAGAATAGCAATCTAGTAAGAAAAAGAAATCCTAAAACCGAATACGTTACGTTGATGATTATTATATAGCATGCAAGAATATCAACGATGAAACAAATTCTTAACCCAATAGATAATGAACACAAATATTCAAGGACCACCGACCCACTATTGTAGCCTAATTAAAAACTAGACTAAAATACACCGTTGGTCCCTGAACTTGGCAGAACGCTTCGTGATGGGACAAAAATAGGGTATTTCATCGCTAGAGGTCCAAACCTTGGCCTTTAAATGCCAAAATCGTCCCTTGACTAATAACGCTTATGTCAACGTCTTTTTTCTGTTAGTTAGTGGAGGGTATTATAGTCCATACACATTTATAACTCACCTAAGTTAATTCTAACTCAAGAACTATTCCACCAACACAAATTGGGTTTTGAACAAATTATATCAGTGTACCTGACCACTTAAGTATGACTTCATAAAAGTCAACTGGTAAAGAAAGTATGTGCTGACAGAATTTTACCCAGGATAAACAAACAAATTTATACATTATCAACTACTTAGCTAGTTGACTTATAACAGTCAACTATATACAGTGTTTGATGAAACTGGAACATAACTGATACTACGGAGTCATTGTCTGATACATGGTAATATACTGATATTTTACAAAATATAAAAGATGAATTTGGGCCCAACTTCAAAACGTTCAACTGCTGAATCTTCAATTATTCAGTACACAGCTCTGATCGATATCCAGGAACTATTGAACCAACAAAACATGAACCGTAAATTGATGATGCTGCTGCTACCTTGTCTGCAAAAACAAGTATACAAACAACAAACATATAAGTTAGGTACTGTACTGTTACAGCTTAATGGAATTAAACACATGACATGGTATTCATCACTGAAACATCACCTAGGGTCGCCTTTGGGCGAACAGTGCTAGGACACAGTTTGTAATCTTATCTTTGCTTCTAAAGGGTGTCTTAACACCGCTTGAAACATCAGCAGCAACACCACCAATCCTTTCAGCCTTCCCCTCCACATCAAAACCATGCAAGTTCTCAACATCAAAACCTGCACACTCAACCATTTTGGCCTTCCCCTTCCCATCTAAACCTCGCTTAAATTCTTGAACAACTTCTCTCCTTTTTTTTCTGGGCAAAACATCATCTTCATCAACCATCTTTCCTTTTCCTTTTCCTTTAATTTTCTCCTTTTTTTTTAGCTACAACCCCTTCTTCGTCTTTGATTACAACACCCCCTGTCACTCTTTGTGTCCTGGTTCCACTCCCCTTCATTTTTTCTTATCTATCCCCTGCCATTGACGTCTAGTCCTAAAAGGTGTTTGACAAAGCATCCTAAAGTTAGCATCCTGCTCTACCCAACCCACAACTTCAAAACTGATGTTTTTTAAGTAAAATTGTGCTAACTTTTGGGGCTTGTGGGCTACGAAGATATCAACT
Organism: Chrysanthemum makinoi; assembly: GCA_910596185.1. Classification (NCBI taxonomy): domain Eukaryota; kingdom Viridiplantae; phylum Streptophyta; class Magnoliopsida; order Asterales; family Asteraceae; genus Chrysanthemum; species Chrysanthemum makinoi. The sequence continues at coordinate 12,425,152 of OU343223.1, forward strand.
GGCTCATTTGTTTCAGCCATTCCAAACAAAGTATGAACATCAACACCAGTATGAATCAAATGCAAACTATTTTCTAGGGATTCTTTAGGATCACAGAAAAACAACGCCCATTTTTGTTCATTAATCTCTGATAACACATTATCAAGGCTTGAACTAAATATATCCCTATCACTGGTAAAGGCACACACATTAATTAATGAACCTCCTTCATACCTGAGTGGGCTATAATCAAAAACCCCATTATAGTGGATTCTGAACAGGACTCACCTTCTTCTTCTTCCTTCACATCCTTAAAAGTTGAGGCGAATATGCTTCTGTCCTTCATTGTTATTTTTTTTGTTTTTTACGAATGAGTTTGACTAGATGTGTGTTTCAGTAAGTGAGTGTCGATGTATGTTAGGTTTGGTTTTGATTGGTTTTGTTAATTGGGTCGGGTTATTATGATAGTGTTTATTGTTTTGGATCTTGTTAGTTTGGTTGTTTTGGTGATTCCCAACACATTAATTGTGTATAAGCGTATCAAGGAAGGAAAAAAGGTCAAGTTGCAGGGTAACTAGTTTAAAATGTCGCACTTGGTTCCTGAATTTAGTCAATTAGCTATTTTTTGCACTTAAAATTCCCGCTAATTTTTTCTCACACAAACGTGACTATTTCTCTGTTTACTAACTTCACAATTAGTCCGTGAATTTGGAACGTCCATTTGGTTTTGGTATTTATGGGTTAATAACATATACCATTTGCATACCAAAAAAAAAAAAAAAAACATATCCTAATAAAATCTCAACAACCTCCCAATGGCTGACTTCCCACTTCTTGAAGAACTCACCAAAGCTTCGAATTCTGACTACATGTTTGACTCGATTTCTCTCTTTTATCAGAGAGAAAATGATAAGGACATCAAAATTGCTAATGGACTCCAAAACACTTTGACTGAGTTGATTCTTGGTATGAAGGAAACCCAAGAATACAACTTTGAGCTCGAAGGCTTTCGAACTACGGTGATGAACTACAAGGTTCTTGAGGATCTTCGCAACAAGCAAAGGGCTAATGTCTTGAAGGCGTTGGAGATAAGGAGGATGATCTGTCAAACACACTCATAGGTGTGTGACAGGAACAACTTCTTTGATGATCTTAGGAAGTGTTGAGAAGGGAAATGAAGTGGTTATGTTTTCCTTTTTTTTTTGGAAAAATATGTACTAAATATTTAATGTTTAATATGTAATTAATGAATCTATATGTTATGTTCTAGTGTTATAATTTGTTAATTATGTTGTTAATTTTGTTGTTAATTGTTGTATTCGTCTTAGATAGTTGTTATATCGGTTTTGATTGCATTGAGTGTTGGTAGAACTATGGTCCTTGCTTAAACAGTTTAAGAGTATAGGGGACTAAGGTTTTAGTCCCCTATCCTGTCCTCACATTTGCATTAAGTTATAGAAAGCACTTTATTCTCACATTTTACCCCAAATTTGAATTCATATACATAAAGCCTGAATTAAGTGAAATTGAGTCAAAATGGGTAAATCTAGAGCTCGTAAACAGATTAAATGCTCCAATTGTCAAACTGTTGGACATAATAAGTCTAGCTGTCACAAGGATCAAGTACCAAAACCAACAAAGGAAACAAAGGTTCGAGGTAGAAAAAGGCATTCTGATGGCAGAAGGCAACATGTATTCATTTAATTGTCATTGGCATAACGATTGTTCTTGCGTGTGTACATTCTAGATGATGTGCAAATGTATTATATTTGCAGTGGATGGATGAAGACGATATAAGGAAGACTATGGAACAAGAGTTTCTTGAAGCTCTTTATGAGCAAGAAGAGGAACACACAATTTTGGAGGAAGATGAAGAGTAGTCAAGGTTGGATGAAGAAGCATTCCAGCAGTATTTGGAAGAGGAGAGAATGTACAAAAGAATTGAAGAGGAATGGGAGAGGAAAATTTGGCTTGAAGATGCAGAGTTTGAGGCAACTTACTATGGAGTGTCTGTGGAGGAGTTATATCCAAGACATCCATATGTGCTGGATAAAAGATGTCGAGATGTTGTTCGAAGGTTGTAGGCTTCTACGCTTCTAGCCATTTGTAATCTGGACAATATCATGTTTGAATTTTTGTTGACTTTATATAAGTCACAAGTGGTTATTCCAAACACCCCCTAAAATGCGTATGTTGATTAGATTTTTAGAATTTATGATGTCTTTACTTCATATCTACTTGTTCAACAACCACAACTCCTATCTACTTATATAATACATATTAACTCATCAATTCTTTATCATACCAACATATTATCACCATGGATGCAGAAAATGGTTGTCAAATGGTATGCATTGACTGTTGGATGAAACGTGAAAACAGGGCTGGATTGACCTTTTTTGCAAGGCGTCCACCTAATAGAGATTTCATGTGGTATGTTTGTCCAGCGTGCCTTGAGATAAGGGGGCAAACACATCTTATACTGGTAGAGATTGTGAGGTTAGGGAAAACACAACCACAGGAGATAGTGGTGGATATGTGATAGGTCTTGGTATTTCTACACCTACTAGTAAGGGTGAGCATGGTCAAAAAACCGGACCGGACCGGCCAAGACCTGACCGGACCGAAAACCGATTTCGGCATAAACCTTAGACCGAGACCGGACCGAATGTGGTCGGTCCGGTCCAAATTAGTTCAAATTCGTCGGTTTTGGTCCAGACCGGACCGAGGACCGAATTAGTCCAAATGCCAAGACCGCGGACCGGACCGAATGTGGTCGGTCCGGTCCGGTCCGGTCTCGGTCGGTCCGACGGTCGGTCCAGTCCGTTCGGGTTGTATGCTCACCCTTACCTACTAGTGTTGGTGCATCATTGGGCAGTGATGAAGAAGAAAGTGTACCACCTACAGCTAAATAGCAAGTGGAGAGCACCCAAGCCAAACACCATGTGAAGCACCTGCAACTGAAAGACCAAATGGAGAATGGCCAAGACAAACACCACTTGAACCGACTGCAACTGACAGTCCAAATGGATCACCTACAAGTGATTTAACGCAGTGAATTCCTAGCTAGAAATGCTATGTTCTCTTTCGGTCTAAATGTAGCTTAACTGATATGTGTGTGCTTCTTTTATTATAATAATTGAATTTTGGTTACAATTTGCGTCTGTTGACTTTTTATGTTGACCTTATAAGTCAAAATGGGTTTTCCCAAACACCCACCTAAACTGCATAAGCAACTGCAAACTACAAAATGAAAAAAAGTAATCCACAATATACATACACCACCACCTAATTACACCATATCAAGCAAAATATATATACATGTTAACATGTATTGTTTTCAGTAACCATCATCAGCCAAAAAATATACATCTTCATTACATCAAAAACTAAAAATAACAGGTGAACTTCTTGATGGGGGACTTGATATTCATGGGGGGAGACTTGAGGTCCTTAGTGGAACCTTTCAAAGTAGTGGTCTTAGAAGACATGTTCCCACACTCATCATCAGATGTGTCTGAAATAATGATGACATCAACTTCATTTCGTTTCACGTTAGTATCTGGAAAGATAGACAAAACCGAAAGAAATCAAAGGTCACCCATTACAACTTTCTTAGCTTGCAAACATTAACTCTAACCTTTCTCAGACTTCTTATTCCCATATTTTCCCACAAGTCTTCAAGTATCACATCAGCAATGTCATCTCCTATATCCCACTTATTCCTATAAGTAGCCATGGCATACTCAACCATATCGTCAAATACCTTTAGCTTGCTATAATCCCTCTTTTTGACAAATTCTGACACTGCTTGGATTTCTGTCAAATAAATTAGAGTTATTTATGCTCATCCCTTAAAATGGCAATGTTTATAATAAAAAAAAAAAAAAAAAAAAAAACCCGACTAACCTTTCATCACTTGAGCTTCTTTCGCAAATCTGCATAAATCATCAAACATTTCATCAGACATTTCATCTTCTTTTAACCAACTATCCCCATATTTTGCCTTCATATATTTTACCATCTCATCAGTTATATCTGTAAAAGTAAGCTCTTTGTCTGCCATTGTTAAAGTGTGTGTAAGGGTTGTGTGAGGAATGAGGGAAATGATCAAGATGGTATAAGCTAGCGTTTCTCAGAATTAACTTAGGTGAGTTATAAATGTGTATGGACTATAATACCCTCCACTAACTAACAGAAAAAAGACGTTGACATGGGCGTTATTGGTCAAGGGACGATTTTGGCATTTAAAGGCCAAGGTTTGGACCTCTAGCGATGAAAGAGCCTAGTTTTATCCCATCACGAAGCGTTCTGCCAAGTTCAGAGACCAACGGTGTATTTTAGTCTAAAAACTAAGAAACAATTAATTGGACAGTAGGTAAAAGAATAAGAAGATCAAGCAATAAGGTTTAGGGTCAGAGAATTGTGGATCGGTTTTCGCCCGAGAGAGAAACGACTTAGGTTTAATATATGTTAACCCCTGCACATTTAGAGTTGGCATTTTTATTAATATAATTCTTGTTCTAATTACGAATTATGAGCTAGATTATATGAATATTACTAGCCCACTACAACGTGTGAGGTTTAATACATGTCTCCTATGTTTCCAAACACATCAATGACGTATATTTAAAGGGAACACCATACACTTTATTTTGGTCAAAAACTTACAATGCACTTACCAAAGGACCTCAGTAGAATTAAATGAGATATGACCCAACATAACTACACATCTTCACTCATTTAAGACACTTTCGACCATGGAACACAAGATGTCACTCGAAGAATTAAACTTGCTAATCTCGACAAGCTCTACAACTTTAGTTTTTAGCCTTAAACACATGTTTAGTTCGTTTTTAAGCTTTTCTGTTTTAAAATGTAAACCCTTTTTTTTTCAAACGAAAATTCAAACTTGTTTTCTTCAACCTCACTGCTTGTTTTGTTAATAAGGAGTATTTTTTGTACATTTATTCACCAATAAAATTATAATAAAGCTTTCTTTATTAATGATTGCATAACACCATATTACAAGCCTATAATCCATAACTCGAACATCACATTTTGATGTTTTGCTAGAGCAGTTCAAGTTTAAACAGAGTGGCCATTTTTATTTGCTTAATCATTCGTGGAGTCATTTTGAAGCCAGTAACTAGACTCCATTGACACAAATCCATTCACCGACAAACAGCTTGTCACAGTCTAGATTCGGGTTGATGGACTGAAATGCTTTAGAGCTCAGCTTGAAGTTGTTTGCAATGTCAAAGCAAGTATCTCCACTTTTCACGCCAATAACAGAATTACAAACAGGCAATGCTGGAAAAGCTGAGAAAAGAATCATATTATTAAATGAGGTAACCAGATTAATCTTGGCATGCATAAAAATTCATGAAACCGATTGATAAGAAAATATTAACATATTTATCTTCAATGAAAGATATTTTCATACTTGCAATTTAATTTAGTTTTCTACGGAACCTGATCTCAAATTTTTTAAATCTTAATCCTTTGAGATTTGGAAATTTGAGATCAAGTATAGATGATTCATAAGTGTGACTTACGGAAAAAATTCCTCTTGATTTTGGTTGTTGACACCATACTAACAAAAACAAACACGAAAAGCAAGTAAATGATTGCTTTGTTGCTAATAATAACCATTTTAATGATGATATAGCTTGTTAATTATGTAATTTCAAAGTGTGCTTTTGTTGTGCTTGATGCTACCTTATTTATAGAAATGTGTCTTAATATGAGACAAACATATAAACCAAAACAACATTGTTAAATCACAATGTTGATTGCACCAATGAAATGATTAGCACAACGTACAGTTAAAAAAAACAAAGAACCGTTTTTCTCGTAAATTTCATCAAGTAACACACACACTTGCACAAAAGTTCAATATAACAAAACTAAAAGTGAACAAAATCCTTGTGTGTAAATGCTTGATTCGGCTCAATACGTAATCACATTAGTAGTGATTGTTGATTGTTCACGTTAAGATGCTTTTAAACAGGTTATAGGAAAACAATCAAAGGTATATTCCTAGTTTTTCTTATAAAAAGAGGCATATTCTTGGATTAAAAATCACCCACAGGAACACCAAAAGGTTCATATTAGACCAATTGAAAGACCTGTATTGTTGATTCGGTTCGGTTGTGTACAAATTGGAACTACATACGTCGTTTTTCTCGGTTCATGGTCGGTTCGACTCACAGTTTCGTTACTACTTTTTGAACACTGCATATACTTTCGTTGTTTTAAATTTTCTGTTTCAAATAGGGTACGTCCAAACTCCAAATAATCAGTGTTTCACATACGTTTATAGAATCAACAGCGAAGACTGTTAATACAAAGAAAGAAATTTCTGCAAGGGTAGAATGCAATTAATATTATTAAAACCCCTTGATTTAATGTACGTCCACTTTAATTTTTACGTTTTGCGATTTTTTTTTCTTTTGTATATTAGATTAAAAATTGTAAACTAACATAATATAAATTGTGATATAAATCGTTAAACTTCTACGCATCACCAAACTGTGAAGATGTTGAAAATCAATTTCAGATACAAATAGCATACTAGGAAACGTTAGTGTACCACGATCTACAAGAGGTTTGCGAACTGCAGGTACTCTATCATATGCAATGACAATGATATAAACTGGACATGTCACATTAACTTTGTTTAGGTTGAACTTTGCTCTTATCTTCGGGTAACCGCGTTGACTTTCTTTGCACAAAATATGGATTTTTCATTATTAATCCGCCGAGTTATATTAAAGGTGAGCAGCTGGTCATGACTAACCATGTTGAAAACGAGCATTTAGAATGAAGTGTGTCATAATGATCACGTTCTTAACATCTCAACAAATAAGAAAAAATTGTGTTTGTTGAAACGAATTAGTTTCTCTGAGGAGAAAAATCCTTTAAAACAACTCTATAAATTTGCAATATTGGTAATCATACTTTTTTTAAACTCTTTTATTCATAGTGTAATGCAGTTGCAATAAACGTAGGACGTACAATTTGTCTCACTATATATTACTACGTACCAGTAGTTTATATATCGTTTTCTTTGGATGAGACAAATGTATATACACGAGGCTTTAGATGTTGCAACAAAAGAATTTACAAAGTGGATGAAAACGTCTAGCAAACAGAACATGTCAGATCATGTGGAAACAACGGGTTTGTGATTTTGGAATCCTTGATGATAAGATATAATGTATTGGTTTGTTTAAAATTCATTTTTGTAGACATAGAGCATCTGAGGTGAACTATTATGAACTTGAATGGCGTGAAAGAACCAAATTTTGCTTTTGGGGTTCTAAAACTTTTTTTAGTGATTTTAGGCCAAGAGGAGGTTTGCAATTGATTTCACGGAGCAGAAAGTCCAGAAATACATTGATGCCAATATACATGGCATCCTAATTGATTGATCGACGTGTTCAAGTAAAAAACTGGACGGTTTCGACATCATACATGAAACTGAGAGATTGTTTCGGATTGTTTGGTTTTTCTTCTTTTCTGCTTACATGCTTTTTTATAAGATAAAAAACAGTTTTCCGTTCAAACACTTGCTGCTTATCTATTTTTTTTTTAAACAAAAAAACTGTTTTTTATAAGCATGTAAGGAGGTGCTTAAATTTTTACTGTTGTTTGAAATTTAATTTATACTCCGTATAACTATTTACTCTCATATTTAGGTTGATATATAGTGAGACGAAATCCTGAAATAAGAATGATGAGACATGACTATAATTATAAATTATAAATACATTGATTTAAAATGGATGTATCTCTATTCATTTATATGTATCTCAATCAGTTTTAAAGTAACTTTAAAGTGAAAACAATGCAAATTAGTACTAGTAACACATTTGACGAGAGAATGAAAAATAGATATGATTCACCTAATGTATCTAATATATGTATATGCATTTTAAGCTTGAAAAATATTAAGGTGCATCTAAAAGAGTATAAATATATCTAATTCATGTCGATATATCTCTAATATGTGGTAACAGTTATTTCTTATTCTTCTCATTTTATTTTATTTTCTCATTAGATCATAAATCCTCATATTTAACCTAAAACTTTCTACAAATAAATTTAGTTGAATCTTTTTAATCAAACTAATTTTTTTATTAATATTTTTGTATTTTTTAAAAATAAGCAATTTCAAACTCAAGAGAACTTACATTTAAGCAGTTCAAAAAATACTTACTTTTAACCAAAAGCAGAAAAAATAAGTGATCTCAAAGACACTCTAAATGAATGAAATGTATCAATTTTTGTAATGTGGCAAGATGTTGTCTTTTTCTAATAGGTTACTAAGAATTACTATAATTTTTTGGGTCAAAACTAATGACTTTTGTGGGTCGAAATATTGACTTTTTTTTCTTAAAAGGCTTAAACTTGTAAATATAATAGGAAAAATTACAACATATTTTGTAATCTTTAAATTTTATTTGAACACTCTTAAAGCAGGGGCGGAGCCAGAAATTTTATCAAAGGAGGCTCAAAAGGAATTTTTATTTGGGGAAGCTCAAAAATTTTGAGATAGTAAAAATGTTTATTTTTTTTGAACCAATGATCGAATTGATAAGCATATATGCAGTATATAATGAACTTGCACAACTAAAAATATATCATTATCTTTATAATAATTTATAAAACTTGAACCATTGCAACAAAGTGTTATTTTCCGATGAGTGCAATCGCGACATGGAATTAGGGGAGACATGATCACCGGCAGTGGCGGATCTAGGAATCCCTCGCAGAGTTTGCACAAATTAATAGAAAAAAATTGACGTGAGTTTTACTAGGTCAGGCTATTAAACTAGATTTTCTTTTTCCTATCTTGTTGTTTTCTTTGATTTTCTTTTTGCTTGTTGTTTTCTTTGATTTTCTTGATTGGTTCGGGACATGTTATTTTTTTAACCAAAAATGTTAAAAATTAGTTGTACAAAGAATTAATTTAGTTGCCATAACTAAGTAAAAGTACCAATAAGCCTCTGTATATAGTTTCTATTAAAAAGAAAAAAATGAAAAAATAACTGATATGATATCACTATTAAAACATTCGAAGATATAATATACAATATTAGATAAAGATGAACCCACTTCCACCACCCACAAACATACACGTCTCTCTCTTAAATACATTCTCACTTCTATTCTTCTTATTCGAAAGCAGTAAAGCCTTTGCAACTTCAAAACTTCCATTGTTGTTTCTTAATTTTCTTTGCATGTTAAAAAACTCAATGAAACATGGGCTGAAATTCAAGTAATAAGTTGAACAAGTTAGGCCGGTTGGGGGTGTCTGAGCACCCAAAGAATTAATCACCAAATTGTGGATTAATTGTTAGATTTAACTAATTACTACTTATCGGTGGCCGATTTTCATGCTGCAATTTTTAGTAAGCCGGAATAATTTTATGCAAGGCCGAAATATAAGTAGTATGTAGGTTGAACGCTGATGGTAATGGACTTCTTAATGTATTTGGCAAAGAATGTTATTCTACTTGGTCTTAAAATTAATTTGTAGATTAATACAATAACAACCTGCAAAGGTGGCATATGTTTGAATGAACCATGCATTTGAAAGAAAAGAAATACTTTCTTAAACACCTTTAAATTGTAAATCTTTTTTTTTCAAACGAAAATTCTAACTTGTTTTCTGTAACTTATAGGATTTCACAAACACATTAAACCACAATCCATATGGGGCGTATACAAGTTTTTAGAGAGAGAAAGTTAGAGAGAGAAAAGGAAGAGAGTTGGGAACTATGTGAAACAAAGAAAAATGGTATTGAAGCTCCAACCCTCTACCTCCCAAGGTAGAGGGTATTTATAGTTTTCTTACAAGACTCGCCTCCTACGGGCTGTGGATCAGGCATACATTGGGTAAAGGCCCGTCCGTCCTCCACGGTGTTACTTAACTAAATACTAACTAATATTAAATGACTACGACTACGAGCTTTCTAACGAATACATATTCTTGAGGTGACCGACACTTTAATAACTGGATTTACTAAATCCTAACAATCTCCCCCTAAGGGAGGTCACCTCAAATTACATTGAATACAAAACAGATATTACATTAAGATTGTTCTTGGATTCTTGTTAATGTTCCTTGCTCTGTAGCCTGTAGTCTTTGATTCTTCATTTTTGCATGTTTGGATAATCCAAGTGGAGGTCTTTAACTGATCCACGTGATAATGAGTTTTGAGCCAGCTTTGAGATCATCAGCTACCATAAATCTCTGACTCTTCCTTTGTAGTGTTGACATTATGTGATGTTGTGACTTTTGGACCGACATGCTCACATTCTGGATCATGATATCTTCACATCAGAGTAGCGGAAGCTTTAGTTGATTCATGATATTTGCAGCAGCGTAGCAGAAGCATGGAGTGAAAATATCAGAGTCGTTGATGCACTTATCACGATATCTTTAGAGATGAATGTGTTGTGTGAGCATGCGGCTATGGATTGACCTCTCCATTCTGATCAGCTGCAAACGTCGGGTATACCTGCATACAACAGTTAGCAATAAAACACACGAAAGTGTCTTTGATCACTTTCGTTGAATTGAGGTACACGGCCCACGGTTCCCCGTTGATCAGTACAAGTACTGCCTGTGATCAGGTATAATTCCGAAGAATCTCCTTGACAGGGTTTCGCAGCTGCTCTAGCTGTTCTCAAACCGGAACATCTCAAAGAAGACAACACGGAGTGAGTGAACCGGCGAATTTGAGATTCACCGATTGATGAAGAGAGATTTGAAAAACAATCGTGTGCTGCTTAATAAAGTGTTTTTGCAATACAGCGAAGGTTTTAAGAAAAAATCAGTTATCAATCATAAACACCTTTTATTTTTGAAATATTAATAGACAGTCGATGTGCTAAGAAAAATAATTTTAAGCACAACGACCGGTTTTTCAAAGGCATCCGTCCATCCATAACCTGAACCAGGATTGATTCATCATTTTGAATCGCCCCATTGTTTCTGTTCAGTTGTCACATGGTTGATCTATTGGATAGATCTCACATGCCATCTACCAAGAGCTTGTTTGATGTTGGCTCTAGAAGGCTTTCCATCTTCATTGTGAATATGTTTGCATATCACTCAGATGTTCTGGCAATACCACAAGGATAATGCGTAGGACTCTTAAGATATAATCTTTCTTTCTACAATGTGTGAAACAGAGAGTCTTCATTGACAGTGTCCTAATGAGATTTATTGATGATCTCGTGGCTCTAGACTCAATAGTGCACATTTGGTTCCTATGTCGGAGACTAGGGAGAGGGTCTCCTTCTTCAATATCAACTATCTCTAGAAGAAAGTCGATAGATAATGTTGGTTCCCCTGTGAAAATGAAACAAGTCCTTTTAAGAGAAACTTGAGTAGCTTGGGAAGATGTAGCGCAGTGCGTCACTGGGTCCATGACGTCTTGTCTTCAATACCGGTGTTACCTAGGTAACAGCCAGTAGCATATGAATTGAACCCGGTTTCTGCTCTAAGGTTGAAATAGTGGAGGGCTATTTCTTTTCACCATTTTCACATTTAATTCTTTTTCATTCTTCAACCCTTTCAGTGCTTACCGAGACTTCATTACTAGAACCTTTTTGGGTTTATTTCAGTTCTAGCTCTATCTCAGCCCGCGCTTTTCTCATTTCTCACTTTTCTCCTTTTTTTTCATCATACCTAAGGACTCTACACTATCTAGTGGATTATCCCTGGGTAGATCCCTCCGGCTCTGGCGGGATCGTGGGAACGAATACCTAACCTAACCATCCTTATATCACCATACATAAAGTAAATTTGGTCGGTCTTTTTGGTATTGTTCATCTGCCATTGGAACCAATTGAAAACCATTTGAAAATCAATCCAGGTACTTGTGATATATTATCAAAGCATTTTGTACCTGAATTGTTTTTGATATTTTAGAAACAGGCTCCCCCTCAACATGTGCAACGTATGTTTGAAATCATTTTGGCACATGGAGGCAAGAGGAAGAATTCACTTCTTTGATAAATATTTTCTAAAAATATCGACATCACTTTCCCGATCAAAATCAGTGTTTCACATATAGTTAAAGATATTTTCAGGAAAGAATGTGGTTTTCAAAAATTTGCTCCCCCTCAATATGTGCATCTGATTTTGAAATTGTTTTGCACATATTAGAGAGAACCTGCACTAAGAGACAAATCGATCACGTTTCAATTCCTTTTGGTTTGAAATAGATGCTCCCCCTCAACATGTGCATGAAAAAATTGAAATCGTTTGGCACATGTAGGGAGGATAGCTTGTTAATCACATGTAAAACCATTTATCGAATTATCAGTTTAAATCTAATTTAAATCACAAATTCTCCCCCGATCACAATTTTCAAATCCTTTGAGATTTGTGATCTCTTATTGATTTAAATTAAATTTTGAGAACTTTTGAGGAGAATTGTGACTTGCTTTTGAAAAAACCTTTCAACTGATAAGAATCAGATTTTCAGACTTTAAACTCCATTGTTTAAACATGCATGAGTATCTTTTGAAAACATAACAATAGCCAAGGTCTTGAACCACTTGTATAAAACATTGTACATTTTGATTATCCAAAAGCAGACCTTGCTCTTTTACGTGCCAATTGTTTGAAAAATAACCTTTTTGATTGAATTGAAATCATTCTCCCCCTCAATCAATGACATGAGTTGTTGATTGAGAGTTAGAGATTTTGACAAAGATAAGCCCGGATGATTTTCAAAAATAGAGTCCGAGGTATTTTCAAAGAAATTTTGTTTTCATTAGATGACAAATACTTTTCAGAAGAATCATTAGAAGGAAAAACATTTGTAAAGGAAACATTTGTCTTTTTGGTGACAAACATTTGTTTTAAGAATCAGAGCATGAGATTTGAAAAATAAGATTAAGCATGGCTCTATTCTTTCTTTTTAAAACGGGTTAATGCCTGAAATGACAATAAACCACCATTTTTCTCAGTTTCATTTTTTTTTAAGAAAATAATGTACATTCGAACTTTATCTAAAGACCTGTGCCATTCTTTGAATAACAAATCAAAGTCCGTAGATGTTATCGAACCAAAGAAAAACATGACAAAAATATTTTTGGAATTTTTCAAGATTTTCTAATATTTTTGGGATTTTTGAAATTTTATATTTTTCTATTTTCTTTTAGTGGGTTTTATAATTTTGTATTTTGCTTTTTGAAAAAAATATGTACAAGAGATAGATAGAGACAAACTCGGTTACTCCTCATCTTCCTCCTGAAGACGTTTGAGAGTTTCAGGCTGTAGACTCTTTAGACCAAGTCGTGGAAGGATAAACTCAAAACGTTCTCTAGGAAGAGCTTTGGTGAAGATGTCTGCTAACTGGTATTCAGTCCTCACAAAATAGAGTTCTACCACACCTTTTTCCACTTGTTCCGGAATGAAATGATGTCGAATGTCGATGTGCTTTGCTCTTGAGTGTTGAACGTTGTTGCAAGAGAGAGCAATGGCACTTTTGTTATCATAATACAGAGGGATTTTGTTGAATTCAAAGCCATAGTCAGATAATTGGGATCTCATCCATAGGATTTGAGCACAACAAGATGACATGGCTATGTATTCAGCCTCTGTAGAGGATATAGAAGTATTCATTTGTTTCTTTGAAGACCAGCTCACAAGCTTATCACCCAAAAACTGAGCACCTCCAGACGTACTTCGACGTGTATCTTGACATCCTGCATGGTCAGCATCTACATAGGCTGTTAGTGACATACCGATGTCCTTCGGGTACCAAAGTCCCATGTTGATGGTTCCTTGGAGATACCGAAAGACCCGTTTAACCGCTTCAAGGTGCTTTTTGGTAGGCTTAGCCTGGTATCTAGCACACATGCATACAGCGAACAGAATATCAGGTCTACTGGCTGTGAGGTACATCAGGGATCCAATCATACTTCGATATTTCGTTTGATCTACCATGATCCCTGAGTGGTCCTCATCCAGTTTAGTACACTCCACCATGGGAGTGTCAACGGTGTCACAAGTGTTAAATCCAAATTTCTTTAAAATTTCATTAGCATATTTAGATTGATTGATGAAAATGCCTCCGGGACTTTGTGAAATTTGTAATCCCAAGATAAATGACATTTGTCCCATCATTGACATTTGAAATTTGAAGCTCATCTCCTTAGAAAAGCGGTCACATTCATTGGGGTCAGTCGAGGCAAAAATAATATCATCAACATAGATTTGAACGTGAATTAAATGTTTGCCTGACTTTCTGGTGAACAATGTCGGATCAACTGCTCCTTTGCTGAATCCAGTAGATAGAAAAAACTTTGATAGTGTATCATACCATGCCCTTGGAGCTTGCTTCAAACCGTAAAGGGCCTCCTTCAAGCGATAGACATGAGTAGGATGCTCTGGATTCACAAAACCTTCCGGTTGGCTGACGTGTACGACTTCTTTAAGATCTCCGTTAAGAAAAGCCGTCTTTACATCCATCTGATAGACTACCATATTCTTACTTGCCGCATTAGCCAGGAAGATTCTGATTGCCTCGATACGTGCAACCAGAGCAAATGATTCTTCAAAGTCAATACCCTCCTCTTGACGGTATCCTTTTGCAACCAATCTAGCCTTGTTCTTTAATACATCACCATGCTCATCAAGTTTTACTTTGAAGATCCACTTTAGAGCAATGATCATAGCACAGTCAGGAGCAGGTACTAATTCCCATACATCTAGTCGATCGAACTCATGAATTTCTTCTTGCATGGCGTTGAACCAGCTGTCTTCATTCATTGCAGTTTTAACGTCTTTTGGTTCGACCTTGGATAGTACGGAGTTGAAGAAGCACCATAAGGCATCAGTTGCAAGTTGTTTACGTGTGGATACAGGACGAGAAGGGTTTCCAATGATGTTGTCCAATGGATGATCATGTGTCCATTTTCTAAGGTGTTCGTGTGGTTGTTGTTGAGGAACTGAAGTAGCAGAGTCTGGATCTCCTGATGATGATGGTTCGGGAGTTGGTTCAGGAGCAAATATGTTCTCAAATGGAGCATCTTCGGGAGTAGCAAAGGGGTTATCTCCATCATAGGTGCCAGAAACAATTCCATGATGTACACTCGATGATTGAGGATCTGATGATGAGAATGATTGATCTGCAGCAGGAGCTTCTTGACCTAATGACATAGATACTGAAGGGTTGTCCACATTGACTTGATTGGTAGCAGCCTCTGTTGATGGATTGGACTGATCATTAGCAATAGGTTCATCATATTCATCAAATATTGGATCAAACAATTTCTTCAAATCTTCTTCAGAAGGAGGTACATATGGAGTTGTTGGTGAGGAGTTTTGTACAAGGGAAGAACTAATGGGACTACTTAGTGAAGGTTGAGATGCGGGTCCAGAACTTGATTGTCCTGGAGCCATTTGCCCAGACAGCTCATCGAACGTGACGTGAATAGTTTCCATGATATCTCGGGTTCTTTTGTTATAGATTCGATAACCTTTCCTGTTTGGTGCATAACCCACAAAATCTCCTATATCTGCCTTAGCTCTTAATTTACCCAAATCTTGACCATCATTTGTTGGATAGCATAAAGCGCCGAACACACGAAGGAAAGAGAGATCAGGTTTTCTGTTGTGGACGAGTTCTTATGGAGTTTTACCATGAGTGGTGTGGATGAGAGAACGATTTTGGGTGTAGCAAGCAGTGGCAATGGCTTCAGCCCAGAGAAACATTGGAACCTTTGAATAAATTAGCATAGTTCTTGCAGCTTCTACAAGAGTCCGATTTCGTCTTTCAACTACACCGTTCTGTTGAGGAGTACGTGGAACACTTCTTTGATGACTGATTCCAATGCTTTCATAAAACTGGCTTAGTTCTTTGTTAACAAACTCAGTTCCATTGTCTGTTCGTATGATTCTAACAGTCTTGTTAAGTCGAACCTGCAGCTGTTTGATAAGTTTGATGATGACGTCTGGAGTTTCATCCTTTGTCCTCAGAAACTTAACCCAAGTAAATCGAGAGTAGTCATCAACAACAACAAGTACATATTTCTTTCCATTAATTGTTTGTACTCTCATTGGTCCGCACAAATCCATATGAAGAGTATGAAGGACTTCCATAACTGAGTTTGTAGGTTTGGGTTTATGGGCATATTTCTTGCTTTTTCCTAATTGGCATGCAGAACAAAGGTGATCCTTTTCATATTTTAGTCTAGGCAAGCCTCTCACGAGGTCCTTTCTTGACAGATCATTTATGGTGCCGAAATTCAAATGATTGAGACGACGGTGCCATAGCCAAGACTTTGTTTTAGAGGCCTTTGATAACAAGAAAATTGGAGAAGATCTCATCATGTCTTCGATGGAGATGGTGTACAAATTGGTTCCACGTGTTCCTTTCAAAAGTTCAACACCATTTAAATCTCTAACGAAGCATGTATGTTTTCTGAAGGCGACCTCTAGATCAGAATCACAGAATTGACCGACAGAAAATAGATTATGACCAAGACCTTCAACATAATATACCCTGGAGATTACACTATCACCAACCACATAGTCTCCATAACCCATAATTGCTCCAAAATGGTCATTTTCGAATCTAACAGTCCCGATGAATTTACTCACGAAATTCAGGAGCCGCGAGCGATCTCCAGTCATATGCTTGGAACAGCCTGAGTCCAAGTACCAAAGAACGATTTGAACGATCTGCAGTTGAACACAGACAAGAATGGATAACTGGATAATTGGGATCCCCATGCAAGAATGGGTTCCACTTGGTTAGTAACATTGATTGGAACACCCACATCAGAAGCAGAAACAATGAATTCATTAGGGATAGATGTTGTGCTAGTGTGTGAATTAGACCTATTCAAAGTATGTTCACTTCTTAAATGAATAGTTCTACCAGTAGGCATCCATTTCCTAATGGGCATTGGTCTAGATAATCTTGGGCACAACTCATTAGGATTAAATTTGCGTCCAGTTGGTATCCACTGATAACCTACATTACTGAGTTTTCTTCTTGTGGGTTTCCACTGTTTTCTACCCTTCTTCCACCATTGCTTTTTAGCCCTCTTAACATGTTTGATGGCATTCACAGTTTTAACTGGGTTTTTAGCAGTATTAATCACATCATTCATACCACATACATGATTAGTAACAGAAACCAAGCAATCATCATTACATGTTTTGCCAAAAGTAGCAGAATTCGCATTAATTACAGCACGCTTAGAGCTAACACTAGAATCAACACGATTCATTTTATTCAACATAGTTTCATTCTTCCTAAGGTGATCTTCTACTTTCTTCCACTGAACATTCCTAGCTTGCAAGGTCCTATCATTCTTTGTGTTGCCTTGAGGCTTTGACCTGCTTGCTTTGGTGTCACTTTTTACTCCTGTAGAGGGAATGGGAACATTAGTTGGTATTGCTACTTTTTGCTTTTCAGGTTTAGAAGTGCTGGGATCTGAACTACTTGAAGGCACATTGAAGCTTACATGCTTAACTTTAGGCACTGAGTGAGGCATATCAAGATTGGCATTCTTAAAGTCAGGCATAGAACAAGGCACAACTATTTTATCCTTCTTACCAACGGGTTTAGGGCATGTTGCTCTTAAACATTCTAAAAGCTCCTGAGATAGTTTGGCCTGTATGCAAGCAAACCTAATTTCACTATCAAGGGGCTTATTTATTAAATCCTCCTCTACAATCTCACGGAGACATTCTATACTATCCTTAAGGTGAAAGAGATAGTTATGAAACACAAGTTCGTTATTTCTAAGATGAGGAGGAATGTATTTAACAGTCACAGTATATTTAGAGTCTGCAGATGACTTTGATGTAACATTCTCATTAAAGACAAGTGGCATTTTCCCTTTTTCTTGTTTCTTCAGATTCTCAATTTCTTTTTGTAAAGAAGTTATTTTTTCGTTGTTTTTGTCACGAGTGACTTTCATTGAATCATATAACTTTTTAAAGTGTTGTTTGACCTTTTCATTTTCTTCTAGAAAACTCTCATTTTCCTTTTGTAAAACATTAACAAGGTTTTGAAGATGAAAAGTTTGAGAAGATCGAGAATCTAAAGGTGGAGGCATTTGGGAGCCATTCACATTATTTCTTTCGCCCTTCAATTGTGAGATTTGGGCTCTCAATTTTCAGATCGTGTTACAATGAGCTTGAATTTGTTCATCACGTTTGTTTATTTCAAAAACTGCATCAAATTCAGGAGCATCTGAGGATGTCTTGATATTTGAGGTTTTAACATTTTCTTTGAGATGTTGATATTTTAATTGCAAAGCAAAATGTTCAACTTCCAATTTAGAAAAATGTTTGACCAAGTTATCATGATCATTCTGTTCAATTTTATCATGCAGTTTTGAATTTGCTGTTTCAAGCTCAATGACACGATCATGGGAAACTTTCAAAGCAACAGATAATTCAAGAAATTGAGAAGCAGTAATAGAGTGCTTAGTAACAGTATAAAACATATCTTGAGCCACACAACTCAATACTAAGTTCTCATTTAAGATATACAGATTTTTCCGTTCAATTTCATTATATTTGAGTTCCCGTTCATAGTCATTGACCTCAACAATCATTGCATCAAATTCCTTTTCCATTTCTTTAATATCCGAGTTTATTCCTTTTTGAAGACTTTCAAATTGACCTTTTAATTGTTTAAAGAAAGGCATGACCTCAGTTAAATAGCATTCTTTAGTTTGCTCAAAACCCCTTTCCCCTTCAGTTATCCCAGTAGGTGTGATCCTTTTCTTACATGTCTTCTCAAAATCAACAAATAGTTGATAAACAACATATAGGCTGATTAAGGTCTTGCTCTTAGTGGGAATAGATCTAGGAACTAAATGCATGGGTGTATTCGGAGGATACACAGTTGCTGGAGGCATTTTCCTAAGGGGAGTGTTCGTTTTAACAAGTGCATTAGCTTTTTGCATATCTATGTCCTTTTTCCAAAAAACTTGTTCTGGGGTTAATAGAGTTTGAGGCTTAAATCTGTTCAGGGAAATCCAATTTTCTTTAGTGTAATCATGGGGTTTGAACGTTATATTTTGCTTTTTACACTCAAGATCTTTTAACTTCATATTCATTTTATCCCTAGTGACTTCATCTAATTGCCTATCTTCCTCAGTGCACTCAGCACAACTAGGTTTCTGCCTAGGCTTAAGGATTTCCTTACCATCATATATTACCTTCTGAGCTTCTCTAGCCGCTTTACCATATTCAGGATTGGGTTCCCTTACGAGGGGAATGCTATGCTTATCGTTGAGAACTCTATGCTTAGTGATCATGTGAGCAGTCTGAATGGTATTCCCTTGTACGTACAGCTTATTTTCAAGCTTGTTTTTCAAAGTTTTTAGATTGAAAAATTCATTCAAAAGTTTTGATTCCTTAGCATTAAATTCTTGTTTAAGCACTTTAACATTATCTTGGAGTTCTTGTTTTTGCTTAACAGTTTTAGAAAGCTTTTCTTGTAAGGAGTTTAACTCTTGTTTTAACACTTCTTCTCTAAAATTACTTTTTCTAATAATTGTACGCATTTGGTCATCCATTTCCTGCTCATGGGTGGTTAACTCAAACTTAGCACGTTGTTCATAAATTGCAACTTGTTTTTTATAGGCATTCAGTTCGGAGATAACAGAATCATCAGGGGCACATGGAGTGTATTCATCAAAAACAAAGTCATCATTGACTGCAGAAGATGCATCACTTGGTACAATCTCACTTTCACTTTGTATCACATATTAATCATATGGGACAATATTACTATTACCCACATTATCCATATCTGATTCATTAGTTACATGTGATTGTACTTTGTTATGCATCTCTTGCTCATCAACTTCATCGTATAGTTTTAATACCTCAGAGATGATAGATTCTTTGGAAGGACCAGCCTGCTGTGGTGATGAAACCTTTGGAGAGACCATTGGTGAAATGCTAGCCATGAAGAATGTTTAGGCAGTTGGTTCATCATCAACATCTGAGTCATATGCATCACAATCAGCTACCTGAAATGCATTGGGATGATTCTGACCCATGTCTTGCACTTGTTGTTCATCCACATCAGCATCATAAGTCTTAGCATTTCCCTCAGCAAGAAACAGCAATTCCTCTTCATCCAAAACAGCTCCATTATCCTGGGCTTATACCAGCAACATCTTCTCCCTGAAATACTCAGCATTTTGTGGGCGTTTTGGAGACGTGCAGTTCCTCGCAATATGTCCTTCACCACCACAGTTGTAGCACTTGATTGGCTTTCCCTGTCCTTGATTTGCATTCCTTCCACGGTTCTGATTAGCTGCATACCCTCCACCTGCTCCTATATTTCCATAACCTGCTCCAGCCATCCCTTGTTCGTTCCTTCTTCCTTGAACATTTTGTACTACTACCTTACCATCTCTGACAGTAGCTTGATTGTGTGGATTGGATGCTGTTCTGAGGTTATTGTTGGTGTGTGGAGTGGAATTCATATTTTGACTAACCATGAGAGACAGTTGATTGATGAAGTTTTCCATGAGTGTGTTTGAGTCTGGAGGCTTATATGCTGGATCAGGAATGAGCTTGTAATTACCATTACCCGTGGGTATGACTTGAGAAGCTTTGGTGGTAATTCCAACATTGGTGTAAAAGGCTGTTGAATCATTTGACGAACTTGCTTCTCCCTGTTTAGATTTGAACTGTTCAAGAATCATTCGTTCAAACATAGCATGTCTCTCATTCTGAAGCAGGAATGCATACAATTGCTCATAGTTAGTGTTCCTCAATCCCTTAGTTAACTTTACTGAAGTGACAAATTTGTGCCATTCGGGATTCATGTTGTTCACAAACTTTGAGTTTAGCTGAATATTTGGCATAGTCATTTTGATATTCCTCATGTCATTCACAAGCTTGTGGAACCTCACATAATATTCAGTGACACTTTCCCCTAGTATCATCTTAAAGTGCTCAAAGTCATCATACAGTTGTGATTCTCTGTCTTCCTTAGTCAGTTCAGAACCCGAGAGAAGCATCTTGACATTATCCCAAACCGCCTTGGCTTCAGTGTTGTGATTGATAAGCTTGTAGATATCTTTTGGAAGACCCTGAAGTATAATGTTTGAAGCCCTGATATCAGCATCGTATCTCTTTTTCTCCTTATCACTGAGCTCATCATACGTCTTTGGTCTTTCCAAACCTAAGATCAGAGTATCATCCGCAGCAGTTTCAAGAACATCTCTGGTAGTCTCAATTTGATAAGGTCCTTCATAAATTGACTTGAGAATGTTGACCCCATTTTTCTTTCCTAGACAATACAACCTAATTCGTTGAGCCCATGAGTCATAGTCAGTTCTGTCAAGCATGGGTGGACGAGTATCTGATCCAGCAGCTTGAACGTCCTCAGCTACAGAAGAGATGATTGTAGGTACGTTGGTAGACATGTTTACAGAATTCACGGGATTTTATAACTCTATGATTAAACCGGGAAATAGATTCTTTCACGGGATTTTACTAAATCAAGAGAAAACCGTATTAGAAACAATAATCAACCAAGTCGCTATAACCCTTGAAGACAAGTCGCTAAGTAACCAAGTCGCTAAGTATACAAGTCGCTAGACACAACTCGCTAATAGTACTAACTCGCTAAGTAGACAAGTCGCTAAAGAACAACTCGCTAATAGTACCAACTCGCTAAGTAGACAAGTCTCTAAAGAACAACTCGCTAAGTCGGCAAGTCGCTAAGGAACAACTCGCTAAGAGGGCAAGTCGCTAAAGAACAACTCGCTACCCACAACAAAGTCAAGTCGCTGAAAATAGTAAAGACAAGTCGCTAAGTTGACAAGTCGCTAGCCGTAATGGTACAACCACTACTTTGTACTATTTGTCGCTTTGTCTCAATAGACAAATCGCTAGTGCTCAAGTCGCTACCACTTCAACTACAAGTCGCTGAAAAATATGGAAACAAGTCGCTACCAAGAAAACACATCCGAGACTCAAGTCGCTAACAAGAAAAGTTCAAACACAACACTTTTCAATCCAAAACTAGCCCAAACACACTGATTCAAGCTTTCCAAATCAAACCCCAAACACATATGATGATCCTAAACACAAAAGTACAATCAAAATTCAAACTTTAACATTAAAATTTGACCAAATGATTCAAACTCTTCTAAACACTTATAACCCCAAAAACCTTATACAAGTTTTTAGAGAGATAAAGTTAGAGAGAGAAAGGGAAGAGAGTTGGGAACTATGTGAAACAAAGAAAAATGGTATTGAAGCTTCAATCCTCTACCTCCCAAGGTAGAGGGTATTTATAATTTTCTTACAAGACTCGCCTTCTACGGGCTGTGGATCAGGCATACAGTGGGTAAAGACCCGTTCATCCTCCACGGTGTTACTTAACTAAATACTAACTAATATTAAATGACTACGACTACGAGCTTTCTAACGAATACTTATACTTGAGGTGACCGACACTTTAATAACTGGATTTACTAAATCCTAACATTTTCCCCAACCTCACTGCTTGTTTTGTTATTAAGGAGTATTTTTTTTGTACATTTATGTACCAATAAATTTATAACATAGCTTTCTTTATTAATGATTGCATAACACCATATTACAAGCCTATGATTTGCAACTTGAACATCACAAACATCACATTTTGATGTATTTCTAGAGCAGTTCAAGTTTAAACAGATTGGAAAATTTTATTTGTTTAACCATTCATGGAGTCATTTTGAAGCCAGTAACTAGACTCCATTGACACAAATCCATTCACCGACAAACAGCTTGTCACAGTCTAGATTCGGGTTGATGGACTGAAATGCTTTAGAGCTCAGCTTGAAGTTGTTTGCAATGTCAAAGCAAGTATCTCCACTTTTCACGCCAATAACAGAATTACAAACACGCAATGCCGGAAAAGCTGAGAAAAGAATCATATTATTAAAGGAGGTAAACATATTAATCTTGGCATGCATAAAAATTCATGTAACCGATTGATAAGAAAATATTAACATATTTATCACTCAATGAAAGATATGTTCATACATGCAATTTAATTTAGTTTTCTACGGAACCTGATCTCAAATTTTCTAAATCTTAATCCTTAGAGATTTGGAAATTTGAGATCAAGTATAGATGATTCATAAGTGTGACTTACGGAAAACATTCCTCTTGCTTTCGGTTGTTGACACCATACTAACAAAAACAAACGCGAAAAGCAAGCAAATGATCATTGCTTTGTTGTTAATAATAGCCATTCTAGTGATGATATAGCTTGTTAATTATGTAATTCCAAAGTGATGCTTTTGTTGTGTTTGATGCTACCTTATTTATAGAACTGTCTTAATATGAGACAAACATATAAACCAAAACAACATTGTTAAATCACAATGTTGATTGCACCAATGAAATGATTAGCACAACGTACAGTTAGAACCGTTTTTCTCGTAAATTTCATCGAGTAACATACACACTTGCACAAAAGTTCAACATAACAAAACTAAAAGTGAACAAAATCCTTGTTTGTAATTGCTTGATTCGGCTCAATACGTAATCACATTTGTAGTGATTGTTGATTGTTCACGTTAAGATGCTTTGAAACAGGTTATAGGAAAACAATCAAAGGTATATTCTTATAAAAAGAGGCATATACTTGCATTAAAAATCACCCACAGGAACACCAAAAGGTTCATATTAGACCAATTAAAAGACTTGTATTGTTGATTCGGTTCGGATGTGTACAAATTGGAACTACATACGTCGTTTTATTTGGTTCATGGCCGGTTCAACTGACAGTTTCGTTACTACTCTTTGAACACTGCATACAGTTTTGCTGTTTTAATTTATATTTTCTGTTTCAAATAGGGTACGTCCAAATAATCAGTGTTTCACATACATTTATAGAATCAGCAGCGAAGACTATTAAATTTTCAGTTAGTGTCAATACTCATTAATACAAAGAATGAAATTTCTACAAGGGTAGAATGCAGTTAATATTGTTAAAACCCCTTGATTTAATGTACGTCCACTTTAATTTTTAAGTTTAAGTTAGATTTAAAATTGTAAACTAACATAATATAAAATGTGTTGGTCCCTACGTATGAATGAGTGAGTCGATATGAAATATGCAAACAATAATGATAGGATCTTTGAATAACTAAATCGTCTGACTATGAAATGATTCATTACATCGTATTTATACTAAAACAAATGTAACTGTTTATAACTGCTATGTAACCGCTTTTCGGTTATAAAACTAACTCTAACTGCCATTCGGTTGTAATGATTCTTTTGAGCAAGTTTGGTCCTTTGAGTTAGAAGCAATGGCGAGATTAGTGTCTTCAATCTCCTCCTTAATCTTGATCGTTGCTTCGTCCTAAGTATTGAACTCTGAGCATTTGTCGCATAGTCACGAACTTGAGTCTTGGTAAAGCTTTTGTTAAGATGTCTGCTCTTTGTAGTTCTCCACTTACGTGTTCTACTTTGATATGACCATTCTCTACGGATTCACGAATGAAATGATAGCGAGTGTCTATGTGCTTGCTTCTTCCATGAAAAACTGGGTTCTTTACGAGCTGTATAGCTGATATATTGTCAACTCTAAGCGTTATCTTCTTTTCTTCTAATCCAGTTAATTCACCGAGTAATCGTTTTAGCCATAAGGCTTGACATGCTGTTGCTGTAGCTGCCACGAATTCTGATTCACATGATGAGAGTGCTACTGTCGGTTGCTTCTGAGTACACCAAGTGATAGGTGACTCTCCAAAGTAAAATACTATTCCAGTAGTTCCTTTTCCTTGATCTGTATTGATTCCATAACTACTGTCGCTGTATCCTGTAATCTTGCAGCCTCCTTCTTTCTTGTATATTATTCCATGGTCTTTCGTTCCTTTGATGTATCGGATTACTTGTTTCACTGCCTTCAGGTGATGATCCTTCGGGTCTTGCATAAATCTGCTGAGTAGTCCGACTGAGTAACTAAGATCTGGTCTTGTATGTAGTAAATATCTGAGACTTCCAATTAGGCTTCGGTAATAAGTTGCGTCAACTGGGTTTCCATCTTCCGCCTTGACCAACTTAGTGCCGAGATCCATAGGTGTTTTCGTGTCATTACTATCCGTCATGCTTGTTTCTTTTAAGATCTTGTTAATGTATCCAGTTTGCTTGATCGTAATTTCTCCTCTTGTCTGTGTAACTTCTATCCCAAGGTAATATGCTAGCAAACCTAAGTCGCTCATTTCGAATTTATCTTCCATCTTTGGAGTGCCCGTGATTATTAAATCATCTACATATACTCCAACAATAAGTGTAGAAGTCTTGCTTCTCTTTGTGTAGATTGCTTGTTCGAGATTGCATTTCTTAAAGTCTAATGACTTCAAGGTTTGGTCAAGCTTCACGTTCCAAGCTCTGGGTGCTTGTCTTAAGCCATACAAAGCTTTATTTAGCTTGTAGACTTTTCCTAGGTTTCCTTGTTGAATGAAACCTTCAGGTTGTGTAACATAGACTTCTTCCTTCAATTCTACATGTAAAAATGCTGATTTTACATCTAAGTGGTGTACTTGCCATCCATGATATGCTGCTAGTGCTAATATCAATCGAACTGTCTCTATCCTAGCAACTGGTGCAAACACTTCATCGAAGTCTATTCCTTGTTCTTGTACATAACCTTTTGCTACTAATCTTGCTTTATACTTTATGATCCTTCCTTGTGCATCTCTCTTGGTTTTATAAACCCACTTGAGTCCTATTGCCTTCTGATTTTCGGGCAACGTGGTGAGGGTCCATGTGTTGTTTTTGTTAATTGAATCTAATTCAATTTCCATGTCCTCAATCCACATCTCATCTTTTGATGCTTCCTTGTAATTATGGGGTTCTTCTTCTGTGAAAAATAAGCTTGGGGCTTCTACTTCACGTGCAGTTTGATAAATTTCCGTAATATCCTTTAAACCTTGTATAGGTCTATGATCATATCTCTGTTCTGAGCTTTCGAACGAACTTATAGTAGCTCTTTCTTCATCTTCTGAGTTAGGGTTGTAAGTGTATGATGGTGGTGTGATTGGTGAGGGTAGATCTGGTATAAGTTCTTGTTCTTGATACGTGTTATCAGTGTTTTCTAAGTTGACTGGTGTAGGATTATCATAGTCAACTCCATCTACCATAAAGCTAGTCCAAAACGTATCTTCTGTGTCTGTATCCTCCTTATTGTTGTTCCAATCCCACGGTTTCGTTTCCATAAACTTCACATCCCTACTAACATGTTTTTCTTTCCTACTGGATCATATAGCCTACATGCTTTAGATCCTTCTTCCACTCCTAAGTAAATCATTGGAATGCTTCTATCATCCATCTTCTTCAAATGTGGTATCGTCACCTTAGCATAAGCTGTGCATCCGAATATTCTTAGGTATTCTAGGTTTGGTTTTCTATTGTAGAGGGCTTCATATGGTTTTTTATCTACCAGGGCTTTCGTAGGTACCCTGTTGAGTATATAAATGGCGTGCCTTACTGCTTCCGCCCAATAAGTTAAGGGTAACTTCATTGCTTTCATCATACTTCTAGTAGTCGATAACACTGTTCTATTTCTCCTCTCTACTACACCATTCTGCTGCGGTGAGTATGGTGCTGTCAATTGTCTTTCTATTCCGTTCTCCTTACAGTATTTGGTGAATTCATGTGATGTAAATTCACCTCCTCTATCCGTTCTTAGCATCTTAATTTTCAACTTCAACTTTGATTCAATCTGCTGCCTAAATTCCTTGAATGTGCTAAATGCTTGATCTTTCGAGTTTAGAAAGTAAGCCCACATAAAACATGTGCAGTCATCTACTAATAAGAAGATGAGCTTCTTTCCAGAGTGTGTTGTTGGACTTATGGGACCACAAAGATCTCCATATACTAAGTCCAACGGGTTCTTTGATCTGAATTTAGCTTGGTTTGGAAAAGGTGTTCTGATGTGTTTTCCTAATAAACATGCATCACAGATTTGTCCTGCATGGTTTATTCTGGGTATTCCGTCTACTAGACTTTTTCTTGTCATCTTGTCTATCGCATCAAAGTTCAGGTGACCTAATCTAGCATGCCATAACCATGCTTGGTCATCTACGTTTGCTAAGAGACATATAGGTGCTACTATATGTAATCTAATATTGTAAAGTCGATTCTTAGATCGTTCTACTTTCATCAACAACTTCTTATTCTTATCATACAAAGTCAGTAAATTTCCATCCATGATGATCTTGCAACCTATTTCAGTAAGTTGTCCTAGACTAAGTATGTTGCTTTTGAGGTTTGGAATGTAGTAAACATCTGAAATCAGTTTCTGCTGTAAGTCTCTACATCCTAATAATATTGAACCTCTACCCTTTATCTCTACGTACGATCCATCTCCAAAACGAACGCGTCCAGTGATGTTTTCGTTAATATCCTTAAAATGGCCTTTGGTGCCTGTCATATGGTTACTTGCACCACTATCTAAATACCATATGCTAGCATCTGTTGTAGCATATTTTCGGGGGTGTACTTGTTCTTCATTTAACAAGATTTCTTCAGTTTCGTGTGTAGCCATTAGTAATGATGGTTCATCGTCTTCTAAGATAAGGTTTGATTGTTCCTGAGTTGTTGGTGGACTTTTACAATTTCTCTTGAAATGTCTGGGTTTCCCGTAATTGTAACATTTCAAATTCTTTCTATCCCACTCACCTTTATTCTTATTGTGAGGTGAGTTTCCTCCATTCGAGTTATCTCTATTTCCCTTATTCTGCCAGTTACCTCGTGAATTGTTTGATCTACCTCTATATTTGGTAAATCTTTTCTTATTTCTAGAATGTTCGCCTTGTGCGAATAATAGGTTATCTTGGCTTTCTACTTGTCCTCCCTTTCGGAGTTTTATTCTCTCCTCGAATGCCTTAAGTTTTCCTACGATCTCATCTAACGTTATGTCATCGAGATCATTCGTCTGTTATATGGATGCTACTATTTGAATGAACCTATCAGGTGTGGAATCTAATAGTTTTCGAACTAAAAGTGATTCATCCAAAGGTTTTCCTAATTCTTTTGCCTTTGTGGCATAGCCGTTCAGTTTGGCTGTAAATGCATCCACCGTTTCATCCTCCTTCATTTGAAGGGTCTGAAATCCAATCATCAATGATTGTAACCGTGCTTGTTGCACTTTCTCTTCTCCAACGTGTCTCTTTCTTAATGAATCCCATAATTCCTTTGCCGTATTACAGCTTGCTACTTGTAAGATCACATCTTCGGTCAATGCTTGATATAGGAAGGCAGTTGTTGCCTTATCCTTTTTAGCATCTACTTGTATATCAGCCTTAGGTTCTATTGCTTCCCATAAACCTTGTGCTTCTAGTATCACCTTAATTTGTATAGTCCAAACTGTGTAGTTTGTGGCTTTGAGTTTTGGGCATTGATACTGTGTCATAGGGGTTACGGGTTTTGGTGCAGTGTTACTGCCACTTGCATCGTCACCAGGCATATTGATAGTTCTTATGATCTTCACTTTCTAATGGGATTCTAACTAAGTATAGTATACTTAATATTATGGGAACAGAAATAGTTTTCCGGGAATCTACTAGTACGGGATCAATATATAGTTCTCGGGATTTCCTAGTAATGTAAATAACGAACTACACTATCTAAAGTATAATAGAGAAATCCAAAGTTTAAGTTTGTGACCTCGTTGTTGTGTATTGAACACAGTTGTATTCCCTCTTTTGTCGGTATTTGAGTATGATACCAACTACTTTCTTTCTTTCCCCACGTTGTCTCTCTTCTTTCTTGTGTATCGATGTATTAATGATTTGCCTTCGATCTCTTGGTCTTGGCTATTTTCCGAACACAATCCTCCAAAATACCTTTCGGTATTTTCAAAGAAACAAGTCAAAAATGCTTGTTCTTTCCCTTTACCACGTTGAATGGTAAAGTTCTACGTTTGCTTGCCGCGTCTCACAACCCTTTCTTTTACTTATGTTCCACACCGAATGTGCTTCACCCCAAAATACCTTTCGGTATTTTCCAACAAAAACCCACAAGTGATCAAGTTGTGTCCTTTGTTAATAATCTTATATCGCTAGCGTCTCTTTTTTCAAAACAATACTTGATTGTTTCTTAACCGGTTGTGTTTCTTCTAATTCCAAGCAACATCTTTTTCTCTTCTTGTATATGCCGTCTACTATACAAGGTATCCAAACGCGTCCTTCTTTTTTGGTTACGTAACTCCTTCCCTTCTTCTTGTTGCTGCGTATTAATGCTTCACAACAGAAAAAAAACGACACCACAATGGAATGGTGTCCTCTCCGTTTGCAATTTCGACACAAAGACAAGTTGTATACGACTTATCTTATGTCCTAGTTATCCAAGTAACAACGTCTCCTAGTTTGAAACGTCTTCCCTTCTCCTGAAACAAAATTTCAGCGAGTATACTTCTTCCAGAAACAAGGTTTCTGTTTTTCTTTTTCCTGAACCAAAGACCAGCGCTGTATTTTCTGGTTTCTGGTTTCCTTCTTCCAACGTTGAGGTTTTCTGCTTTTGTGTATCTCGTTAACAATTTTGGGTTTTGATTTTGTCTCGTTAAAACAAGGTCTGGTGAATGATGTTGCCTCGTTAAACGAGAATCTGGTGTTGAGAATGAATGGTGTAACGAGATGTAAACAGGCTCTTGATGCCAAATGTTGGTCCCTACGTATGAATGAGTGAGTCGATATGAAATATGCAAACAATAATAATAGGATCTTTGAATAACTAAATCGTCTGACTATGAAATGATTCATTACATCGTATTTATACTAAAACAAATGTAACTGTTTATAACTGCTATGTAACCGCTTTTCGGTTATAAAACTAACTCTAACTGCCATTCGGTTGTAATGTTTCTTTTGAGCAAGTTTGGTCCTTTGAGTTAGAAGCAATGGCGAGATTAGTGTCTTCAAAATGTGATATAAATCGCTACTCATCACCAAATCGTGAAGATTTTGAAAATCAATTTCATGTCCAAACCGCGTACCAGAAAACGCTGTTGTACCACGATCTACAAGTGGTTTGCGAGTTGCAGGTACTCTATCATATGCAATGACTATGATATAAACTTTGTCACATTAACTTTGTTTAGGTGAACTTTGCTCTTATCTTCGGGTAACAGCGTTGACTTTTTTTGCATAAAATATGGGTTTTTTTCATTATTAATTCGCCGAGTTATATTAAAGGTGAGCAGCTGGTGACTAACCATGTTGAAAACGGGAATTTATAATGAAGAATGGTCATAGTGATCACGTTATTAACATCTTAACTAATAAGAAAAAATAATGTTTGTTGAAACGAATTAGTTTCTCTAAAGAGAAAAATCCTTTAAAACAATTATGCAAAGCCAAGGTTCGTATACTGTATTGGTCGAAACAACTCTATAAATTTGCAATATTGGTAATCATACTTTTTTTAAACTCTTTTCTTCATAGTGTAATCGCAGTTGCAATAAACGTAGGACGTACAATATTACTCACTATATATTAGTTTATATATTGTATTCTTTGGATGAGACAAATGTATATACACGAGGCTTTAGATGTTGCAACAAAAGAATTTACAAAGTGGATGAAATCGTCTAGCAAACACAACATGTCAGATCATGTGGAAAGGGTTGGTGATTTTGGAATCCTTGATGATGATAAGATATAATGTATTGGTTTGTTTAAAATTCATTTTTGTAGCCATAAAATGTTTAAAACCCAAAGTTGATGTTTATAGAAAATGTATATAAGAGATCAAAACTTATAGCGATGGACAAACATGTGAAAAACGTTGATATTGGTAAAGATTTCATAGATTCACATCTATTTGAAATAGATTACGCCTTATATCAGCAACGTAGAGCATCTGAGGTGAACTATTATGTACTCGAATGGCGTGAAAGAACCAAATTTTGCTTTAGGGGTTCTAAAACTTTTTTTAGTGATTTTAGGCCAAGAGGAGGTTTGCAATTGATTTCATGGAGCAGAAAGTCCATAAATACATTGATGCCAATATACATGGCATCCTAATTGATTGATCGACTTGTTCAAGTAAAAAACTGGACGTTTTCGACATCATACATGAAACTGAGAGATTGTTTCGGATTGTTTGGTTTTTCTTCTTTTCTGCTTACATGCTTTTTTATAAGTTAAAAAACAGTTTTCCGTTCAAACACTTGCTGCTTATCTAATTTTTTTTTAAACATAAAAACTGTTTTTTATAAGCATGTAAGGAGGTGCTCAAATTTATACTGTTGTTTGAAATTTAATTTATACTCCGTATAACTATTTACTCTCATATTTTGGTTGATATATAGTGAGACGAAATCCTGAAATAAGAATGATGAGAAATGACTATAATTATAAATTATAAATACATTGATTTAAAATGGATGTATCTCTATTCATTTATATGTATCTCAATCAGTTTTAAAGTAACTTTAAAGTGAAAACAATGCAAATTAATACTAGTAACACATTTGACGAGAGAATGAAAAATAGATATGATTCACCTAATGTATCTAATATATGTATATGCATTTTAAGCTTGAAATATATTAAGGTGCATCTAAAAGAGTATAAATATATCTAATTCATGTCGATATATCTCTAATATGTGGTAATAGTTATTTCTTATTCTTTTCATTTTATTTTATTTTCTCATTAGATCATAAATCCTCATATTTAACCTAAAACTTTCTACAAATAAATTTAGTTGAATTTTTTTAATCAAACTAATTTTTTTATCAATATTTTTGTATTTTTTAAAAATAAGCAATTTCAAACTCAAGAGAACTTACGTTTAAGCAGTTCAAAAAATACTTACTTTTAACCAAAAGCAGAAAAAATAAGTGATCTCAAAGACACTCTAAATGAATGAAATGTATAAATTTTTGTAATGTGGCAAGATTTTGTCTTTTTCTAATAGGTTACTAAGAATTACTATAATTTTTTGGGTCAAAACTAATGACTTTTGTGGGTCGAAATATTGACTTTTTTTCTTAAAAGGCTCAAACTTGTAAATACAATATGAAAAATTACAGCATATTTTGTAATCTTTAAATTTTATTTGAACACTCTTAAAGCAGGGGCGGAGCCAGAAATTTTATTAAAGGAGGCTCAAAAGGAATTTTTATTTGGGGAAGCTCAAAAATTTTGAGATAGTAAAAATGTTTATTTTTTTTGAACCAATGATTGAATTGATAAGCATATATGCAATATATAACGAACTTGCACAACTAAAAATATATCTTTATCTTTATAATAATTTATAAAACTTGAACCATTGCAACAAAGTGTTATTTTCCGATGAGTGCAATCGCGACATGGAATTAGGGGAGACATGATCACCGGCAGTCGCGGATCTAGGAATCCCTCGCAGAGTGACAGAGTGTGCACAAATTAATAGAAAAAAATTGACGTGAGTTTTACTAGGTCGGGCTATTAAACTAGATTTTCTTTTTGCTATCTTGTTGTTTTCTTTGATTTTCTTTTTTCTTGTTGTTTTCTTTGATTTTCTTGATTGGTTCTGGACATGTTATTTTTTTAACCAAAAATTTTAAAAATTAGTTGTACAAAGAATTAATTTAGTTGCCATAACTAAGTAAAAGTACCAATAAGCCTCTGTATATAGTTTCTATTAAAAAGAAAAAAATGAAAAAATAACTGACATGATATCACTATTAAAACATTCGAAGATATAAAATACAATATTAGTTAAAGATGAACCCACTTCCACCACCCACAAACATACACGTCTCTCTCTTAAATACATTCTCACTTCTGTTCTTCTTCTTCGAAAGCAGTAAAGCCTTTGCAACTTCAAAACTTCCATTGTTGTTTCTTAATTTTCTTTGCATGTTAAAAAACTCAATGAAACATGGGCTGAAATTCAAGTAATAAGTTGAACAAGTTAGGCCGGTTGGGGGTGTCTGAGCACCCAAAGAATTAATCACCAAATTGTGGATTAATTGTTAGATTTAACTAATTACGTAGTACTACTTATCGGTGGCCGATTTTCATGCTGCAATTTTTAGTAAGCCGGAATAATTTTTTGCAAGGCCGAAATATAAGCAGTATGTAGGTTGAACGCTGATGGTAATGGACTTCTTAATGTATTTGGCAAAGAATGTTATTCTACTTGGTCTTAAAATTAATTTGTAGATTAATACTATAACAACCTGCAAAGGTGGCATATGTTTGAATGAACCATGCATTTGAAAGAAAAGAAATACTTTCTTAAACACCTTTAAAATGTAAATCTTTTTTTTCCAACGAAAATTCTAACTTGTTTTCCCCAACCTCACTGCTTGTTTTGTTATTAAGGAGCATTTTTTTTGTACATTTATGCACCGATAAATTTATGATATTGCTTTCTTTATTAATGATTGCATAACACAATATTACAAGCCTATGATCAGCAACTTGAACATCATAAACATCACATTTTGATGTATTTCTAGAGCAGTTCAAGTTAAACAGAGTGGACAATTTTATTTGTTTAATCATTCATGGAGTCATTTGAAGCCAGTAACTATAGTCCCTTGACACAAATCCATTCACCGACAAACAGCTTGTCACAGTCTAGATTCGGGTTGATGGACTGAAATGCTTTAGAGCTCAGCTTGAAGTTGTTTGCAATGTCAAAGCAAGTATCTCCACTTTTCACGCCAATAACAGAATTACAAACAGGCAATGCCGGAAAAGCTGAGAAAAGAATCATATTATTAAAGGAGGTAAACATATTAATCTTGGCATGCATAAAAATTCATGTAACCGATTGATAAGAAAATATTAACATATTTATCGCTCAATGAAAGATATGTTCATACATGCAATTTAATTTAGTTTTCTACGGAACCTGATCTCAAATTTTCTAAATCTTAATCCTTAGAGATTTGGAAATTTGAGATCAAGTATAGATGATTCATAAGTGTGACTTACGGAAAACATTCCTCTTGCTTTCGGTTGTTGACACCATACTAACAAAAACAAACACGAAAAGCAAGTAAATGATTGCTTTGTTGCTAATAATAGCCATTTTAATGATGATATAGGTTGTTAATTATGTAATTTCAAAGTGTGCTTTTGTTGTGCTTGATGCTACCTTATTTATAGAAATGTGTCTTAATATGAGACAAACATATAAACCAAAACAACATTGTTAAATCACAATGTTGATTGCACCAATGAAATGATTAGCACAACGTACAGTAGTTTAAAAAAAAACAAAGAACCGTTTTTAATTTCTCGTAAATTTCATCAAGTAACACACACACTTGCACAAAAGTTCAATATAACAAAACTAAAAGTGAACAAAATCCTTGTTTGTAAATGCTTGATTCAGCTCAATACGTAATCACATTTGTAGTGATTGTTGATTGTTCACGTTAAGATGCTTTTAAACAGGTTATAGGAAAACAATCAAAGGCATATTCTTTTTTTTTGGGTAAAGGGGAGTAATCCTGCACCCTGGTAAAGTATATTAACCAAAAAACAATGAAGTACAATGGATGAGAGTGAGTCCCTCATCTCAGTCCCTTAGGACACGACCAAACCACTATATAAGAATGACAGTCCATTCTTATAACTTACAAATCCAAATAACTAACAATGACTAAAAATAAAAATACAATACATCACAACTCAAATAAACACTTGAGTCTTCTTCGTCATCTTAGCGATCCAGATCTTGTACATGAAGAAACCCATAACCAAGTTACCCCAACTTCCAAGTGCATAATCCAAACCAAATCCATTTGCGACTTCTATTAGTATTATGCATGAAGCATAATCTAATAACCTGATAAGAGTGGAATCTATAGCAAATCGAATTTGATCAAACCAACATGGTGATACAAAGGGTTTTGAACAAGACCCTTCAAACTTAACTTCCATCTATAACATAAAACTCCCATCATGTTTCACATCAACAAAACATAACAGAAGCAGCAAGCCCTTATACTAACCGTAAGATTCAGATCGCCCACCACAATACATACACCATTGTTGCTACAGAATAAAACTATACGCCCAAACAGCCATGTACCACAACCATTAGCAATTCAGGACATCCAATTAAATCATGACCAGTTCAACAAAACTGATCATAACAAAAACGAATACTAGGGTTAACCAAAAAACCCTAACATCCCAAGAATCAAACAAACGATATCCAAATCGTACATACCATCTCTCTCTCCAAACCCACTTACAATAGCCAACCAATCGTCTGCCAAAAGCGCGACCCAAGCAGGTTCACTAATACGGCGAAAAAGAATGACAAAATCCTAAAAAATTAGGGTTTCGTTTATCATGAAGTACAATCAACCAAACCAAACACCACCGATGGTACCAGGATAATAACATCGATTTAATAACCCTAAGGATAATCAAACAGATCTAGGATACGTACATGTACCAGATACGATGGTTAAAGGATCAGATCCATCAAACCCTAAAAAAAACGGTACCCTAAAAAGGATAACCGATAGAGAAACAGGATAGATAGGGTTTCGATGATCATCAAAGGAAGATTTCCATAAGATTTACAAATATAATAGACAGCCGCCACCCTTGAAAGAAGTATCACAATCCTACTCATATTGCATACCCTAAAACAGGTAGAGAGGACGAGTAGAAGTGATACAATGGCCGGAAAAGAGAGGGGGCAGCCGCCGGAAATCTCCCCTAGGGAGAGAGAATTTTTTACCTCCACACCGAGTAGTCACGTTCAAAGGCATATTCTTAGTTTTTGTTATAAAAAGAGGCATATACTTGCATTAAAAATCACCCACAGGAACACCAAAAGGTTCATATTAGACCAATTGAAACACTCTTGTTGTTGATTCGGTTCGGTTGTGTACAAATTGGAACTACATACGTCGTTTTATTCGGTTCATGGCCGGTTCGACTCACAGTTTCGTTACTACTTTTTGAACACTGCATACAGTTTCGCTGTTTTATATATTCTGTTTCAAATAGGGTACGTCCAAGTAATCAGTGTTTCGCATACATTTATAGAATCAACAACGAAGAATATTAAATTTTCAGTTTGTGTCAATACAAAGAATGCAATTTTCAATATCAACCCAAAAAGACTCCTCCTGAACCTAAGAAAGTGGAAGTCACTAAGAAGAATGCTACTACTTCTATTGGGACTAATCCATTTAATCATCTTAAGGTGCCGCAGTCACAGAAGGAGCTAGAAGAGATGCTTACTGCTATTGGTTATTATTCGAAATCTCCGCATGATACGAGTGGTCCTATGGCTTCTAATGTTAATGCTACTAGTAGTCCTACTAATGCTAATGATAAGGTTGATACGAATGCATAGGGACAGTTGGTATTGAGAAGGTTGGTGCTTTGAAACAACCTTCTTCATCGTATGCTGGCGTTACTTCTACTGAACCAAAGAAACACACATCTAACTTTCGTAGGTTGGAATGTAGTAAGAAAGCAAATGGTGTGGATCTTTCTGTCCCGATGAAAGTGGTTGAAGAGGTGAACACTAGGTTTGAGAATACTTTGTATGGGTATTTCCTTGGTCAACGCCTTGCTTTTCCTGTTGTTGATTACTTTGTACGCAATGCGTGGGCTAATTTTGGTATACAAAAGGTAATGATGAATGCAAAGGGGTTCTTCTTTTTTAAGTTTAATTCGAAGAAAGGTGTTGATGATGTTATTGAAAACGGTCCTTGGTTGATTAGAAATGTACCTATTATTCTTAAACCATGGACATTGAACACCAACTTACTTAAAGAGGATTTGACCAATATCCCGGTGTGGGTTAAATTCCATGATGTTCTTCTTGCTATGTTTTCTGATGATGGCCTTAATCTCCTTGCCACATTGATAGGCACGCCCAAAAGGTTGGATGCTTTCACTAGCCAAATGTGCAAGGACTCGTGGGGACGTAGTAGTTTTGCTAGATGCATGATTGAAGTGAAGTCGGATGAGGTACTTAGGGACAGCCTTACTGTTGAGATTCCGTTACTTGATGGGTCGGGTTCGACTATCGAGACGATACGGGTTGAATATGAGTGGAAACCACTGCATTGTGATAAATGTAAGATTTTTGGTCATACTCCTATTGATTGTCCTAAAGTTGTTGAACCTCCTGATCAGCCTAATAAGCGTGCTAATGATGGTTTCAAGACGGTTAATAACAAGAAGAAGGGAAAGCAAGGTGGGTCTTCTATTCCGGGTCAAGGAGGGTTTTTCAAACCTGTTGTGGGTAAACAGTTTCAATACCAACCTAAAAAGACTCCTCCTGAACCTAAGAAAGTGGAAGTCACTAAGAAGAATGCTTCTGATGTGGCTAGTTCGAGTGGAACGAAGATTGCTACATCTAACCAGTTTGATGCTCTTAATATGGATGCGTTCGGTACTCCTTCTAATGACACTAACAAGGATGTGGATTCCGGTCGTACAATGGAAGTTAATGAAGATAAGTCTACTAAGATAGGTATTGCATCATAAGAACCCCTTGTGAGTGATTTGAATGAGATGGAGTCGGGAGTAGCTCCTCAAACTAGTGAATCTTGTATACCGCATGCCTCTTCTACTAAGAGAGTTAACCCTTTTTCTAAAGTGGGAGAGATCGAGGTGTCTGATTCTGAAGATGAGTGGTTGCTAACCCATTTGATGAGTCTGCTAATATATTTGGTGGTGGCCAAGAGTTTGAAGATGAGTATGATGACTATGACTTCGATGACTATGCGAAACAGGTTCGTGATCTTCCAGGAAATTTGGATGCCTTTAATGCCATGTATGATACAAAGTTTCAAGGTCCTAGGAAGTAATTTTATTTCGTTATATCCTATGTTATCATTTGAGTAGTGGTTTGTTTTCTTGTTTAGAAAATAGGAAGTATCTTGTTATGTAAGCTTTATGCCTATGTAACGGGCTGAGATATGGGATTTCACTCATATTTTTTTTTTTTTGGGTAAAGGGGAGTAATCCTGCACCCTGGCAAATATATTAACCAAAAATACGTTTAAGGACAATGGATATGAGTGAAATCCCATACCTCAGCCCGTTACATAGGCATAAAGCTTACTTAACAAGATACTACCTATTTTCTAAACAAGAAAATAAACAAAGAAACCACTACTCAAATGATAACATAGGACATAACAAAAACAAATTACTTCCTAGGTCCTTGAAGCTTGGTGCCATACATGGCATTAAAGGCATCCAAATTCCCTGAAGATCGTAAACCTGCTTCGCATAGTCATCATAGTCATAGTCATCATACTCATCTTCATACTCTTGACCACCTCCGAATAGATTAGCAGACTCATCAAATGGATTAGCAATCACCTCATCTTCGTAATCGACACCACGATATCTCCCACTTTAGAAAAAGGGTTGACTCTCTTAGTAGAAGAGGCTGGCGGAATAGAAGAATCACTAGTTTTAGGAGCCACATCCGACTCCATCTCTTTCAAATCACTCACAGAGGGATCTTGTGATGCAGTACCTGTCTCAGTAGACTTAGCTTCATTAACTTCCATTGTACGACCAGAATCCACATCCTTGTTGGTGTCATTAGAAGTACTACCAAAAGCAGCCGTATCTTCCATATTAAGAGCATCAAATCGATTAGATGTAGAGATCTTTGTTCCACTCGAACTAGCCACATCATAAACATTCTTCTTAGTGACTTCCACTTCTTAGGTTCGAGGAGTCTTTTGGGTTGATATTGAAACCGCTACTCCACAACAGTTTAGTAAACCCTCCTTGACCCGGATTAGTAGAACCACCTTGCTTTCCCTTCTTCTTGTTATTGACCGTCTTGAAACCATCATTAACACGCTTAGTAGGCTGAGTAGGTGGTTCAACAACTTTAGGACATTCAATAAGAGTATGACCAAAAATCATACATTTATCACAATTAGGAGGTTTCCACTCGTATTCAACCCGTATCTTCTCAATAGTCGAACCCGACCCATCAAGTAACGGTATCTCAACAGTAATGGTGTCCTTAAGCACCCCATCCGCCTTCACATCAATCATGCATCGAGCAAAACTACTACGACCCCACGAGTCCTTGCACATTTGGCTAGTAAAGGCGTCTAACCTTTTAGGCGTGCCTATCAATGTGGCAAGGAGACTAAGGCCATCATCAGAAAACATAGCCAGAGGAACATCATGGAATTTAACCCACACCGGGATGTTGGTCAAATCCTCTTTAAGTAAGTTGGTGTTCAAGGTCCATGGTTTAAGAATAATAGGAACATTTCTAATCAACCACGGACCGTTTTCAAGCACCTCATCAACACCTTTCTTCGAATTGAACTTAAAGAAGAAGAACCCCTTTGCATTCATCATTACCTTTTGTATACCAAACTTAGCCCACGCATTGCGTACAAAATAATCAACAACAGGAAAAGCAAGGCGTTGACCAAGGAAATACCCATACAAAGTATTCTCAAACCTATTGTTCACCTCTTCAACCACTTTCATCGGGACAGAAAGATCCACACCATAAGCATTCGTACTACACGTCAACCTACGAAAGTTTGACGTGTGTTTATTTGGTTCAAGTAAAGTAACACCAAAGATACGATGAAGAAGGTTCTTTCAAAACACCCACCTTCTCACTACCTACAGCCCCATGTGCATTCGTATCAACCTTATCATTAGCATTAGAAGCCATAGGACCACTCTTATCTTGAGGAGATTGTGAATAATAACCAATAGCAGTAAGCATCTCCTCAAACTCCTTCTGCGACTGCGGCACCTTAAGATGCTCAAATGGATGAGCCCCAGTAGAAGTAGTAGTATCCACTTCACAAATGGTTTTAATGGTTGCCCATCGTCCACCTACAAGAACCAATTTTCCTTCAAAAATTTGTTTTTCAATAGCACGAATTTTCAATAAAGTATCATGTCCCTCAGGCGAGGCATGAATAGGTGCGTCATGGCTAGGGCTTGAAACAAGTGAAACCGGCTCCACTTGTCCTTCAGAACGAGAATCAGAAGCATTACCCGTAAGCTTCACATTCCTACTATTAGGGTTCATTGTCGATTGAAGAATCGACTCATCAGGACTAACAGTAGGGTCATTCACATCAACGTTTAATTCATCAATCTTGTCCATAGTAACAAACAATAAAGTAAAAACAACCCTAAAACCAAAAACCCTAACTGATCGTTAGGGTTTTAAGAACGCCAAACCCAGTATCAACCAGCCTCCATCATAGATGATCCAATCAAGTAATTATTAACATAAGATAGTAGTGACTGAATCACACCTAACGAATCAGTAATGATTTTAAATCCCAAAAGCAAAACGATCCTTCAATTATGCGAATCAAGATGAAAACAAAACTCGAACCAAAGCAAGCACTAATTAAACACAAAGGTAGATTAATAACAAGATTAGATCGAGCAAAGAATCACCTAGGATGAGCAGAGTTGGAGGAAAAAACGATTTAGGGATAGGGGACAAAAATCGCCAGAGAGAATCGGTTTTTAGGGTATCCCTAGGGATTTCACTCATATCCATTGTACTTAAACGTTTATTTGGTTAATATATTTACCAGGGTGCAGGATTACTCCCCTTTACCCACTAAGAAGAATGCTTCTGATGTGGCTAGTTCGCGTGGAACAAAGATCTCTACATCTAACCAGTTTGATGCTCTTAATATGGAATATACGGATGCGTTTGGTACTCCTTCTAATGACACCAACAAGGATGTGGATTCTGGTCGTACAAAGGAAGTTAATGAAGATAAGTCTACTAAGACAGGTACTGCATCACAAGAACCCCTTGTGAGTGATTTGAAAGTGGTGGAGTCGGTGTGGCTCCTAATACTAGAGATTCTTGTAATCCGCCCACCACTTCTACTAAGAGAGTTAACCCTTTTTCTAAAGTGGGAGAGATCGTGGTTTCTAATTCTGAAGATGAGGTGGTTGCTAACCCATTTGATGAGTCTGCTAATCTATTCGGTGATGGCCAAGAGTTTGAAGATGAGTATGATGACTATGACTATGATGACTATGCGAATCAGGTTCATGATCTTCCTGGGAATTTGGATGCCTTTAATGCCATGTATGGTACCAAGCTTCAAGGTCCTAGGAAGTAATTTTCTTTTGTTATGTCCTATGTTATCATTTGAGTAGTGGTTTATTTTCTTGTTTAGAAAATAAGAAGTATCTTGTTATGTAAGCTTTATGCCTATGTAACGGGCTGAGATATGGGATTTCACTCATATCCATTGTACTTAAACATTTCTTTGGTTAATATATTTACCAGGGTGCAGGATTACTCCCCTTTACCCAAAGAATGCAATTTTTACGAGGGTAGAATGCAATTAATATTGTTAAAACCCCGTGATTTAATATACATCCACTTTAATTTTTACGTTTAAGTTAGATTTAAAATTGTAAACTAATATTATATAAAATGTGATATAAATCGCTACTCATCACCAAATTGTGAAGATTTTGAAAATCAATTTCATATCCGAACCACTATTTAAAAGGACTACCATCATCGTAAAAAGGATGGAAATTGTTCCACGATTAACCGGGTGAAGTTGCGTACATCTTAGTAAAAAAAAAGCTTGCCCTCCTTGGGAGCCTGAAAAGTAAAACCTCATTTGTTTACCCGACTCATTGGCGCCCACTAACCAAGTTGACACGCTTCTACTGTGTCGCAAAATTTTACTGGTATATGGGGTCATCTTAGTTTTGCAGATTGATTAGTACTCTGATTGTTGTAAGTTGGATAAGGAATCAGGAATATTTATGTTATCTTAACTAAATTTTATTTATGCTATGATTATTGTAGTGGCATCACAATATGTTATACTCTGAATGTGATACGCCTACCGTTGATGACGGGGGGCGAGCCCAGAGGTTCATGTTTATCCCGGTGTGACATAAGGATTATGTCATAGAATAATTATCTTGTTTTAATTATTATCTAAGGTCATATTCGAGTCGTGTTAGGATATGAGTCATTGTTTAGGATAAGTGTTCAAGTTGCGTTAGAATAACTATTTCATTGTAAGGGTTATCCGACATAAGTATTTAAGTTGTTACATCATGATGCAGAAGTCATAGTTTTCGATCAATAATATTCCAATTTCCTTTTTCTTCATCTTAAGGAGCTCGCGCCCGCTTGAAGTGGTGCATTTTATCGATACAACCTTAAAGGGTCATATCAACCGGTGCTTTCATTGCTAATGGACGAACATGCAATCCGATTGCTTTTGAAATAACAAGCTGATGCGTTTACAACTCAGCTTGCTGCGTTATACGTGGAGTTACAGGCTATTAAAGGATTAGGGCACAACCGATATGGAGCAGGCAGCAATCCAGGGATACCGCGGTCCTTGTGTTTGGAGGTTCCCAAGTTTAATGGCATTGATCATGAGAGTTGGATCTTTTCTATTCCCGAGTATTTTGATCTTCTGGAAACAGCGGCTGAACAACGATTCAAGGTCGCCGGTTTCAATTTTTAAGGGGCCGCAGCCGAATGGTTCTTATGGATGTAACGCAATAATTTGATTACCAACTGGGAGGGGTTTTTGGAGAGTGTTCGTAATCGCTTTGGACCTTGTAAGTATGAGGATCTACAGGGTGCGCTTTTCAAGCTATTGCAAACTAGAACCATGGCACAATATCAAAGTGAATTTGAGAAGCTTATCAATTGGGCAACGGAGATCCGAGATAAATTGTTGATTTCGTTTTATATATCGGGTCTGAAACCGACGTTACAACGTGAACTGTTGGTATCTAAACAACGACTCTTGGTGATGCCTTCTCTTTGGCTCGTGTCACGGAGGCACATTTAGAGGATCAATGGTCACCTTCTTTCAGCAACAAAGTGAATAGTAGCAACCGCGGATCGCAAAACCAGAACGCCTTAACAACGCCGCCTAAAACTACTGTTAAACCACCTCCACTGTAAACCACTAAGATACCCACAAAAACAACTCAATATACACCAATGAATGATGATACGGATCATTTTTTGCTGCCTACTCCTGTTGAGTCAAGCACAACTGTGGAGAAAAAGAAAAATATTGAATATCTCAAAGTGGGATAGGTAAGAATAAAAGTTGAGGCTTTTTTTTTGGTAAAAGGTCAAAGACCCAGTAAATATATTACTCCAAAAAACGTTAAGTACAAAGGACATGGGTGAATATCATATCTCAGCCCGTTACATAGGCGGAAAATCTTACATAACAAGATACTTCCTATTCTCTAAACAAGAAAATAAACCACTACTCAAAAGATAACCTTAGACTCCTACGAAAACAAATTACTTCCTACCAAGGCCTTAGAGCTTGATACCATAAGTGTCATACAAAGCATCCAACTTCCCTGAAAGATCGTAGACCTGATCCGCATAGTCATCGTAGTCATAGTCATCATAATCATCTTCACGATCATGACCACCACCAAATAGGTTCCTTGACTCATCAAAAATGTTCACAACCTCTTCTTCATCACTATCGGAATCAACAATCTCTCCCACCTTAAGGAATGGTTTAACCCTTTTAGTAGAAGAAGAAGGCGGAAAATCCTTTTTATTACCAGGATAATCAACCTTTTTAATAGGATGACCGTCATCATCCATAAGAGTAGCTTTCCCATCAATAAGAAGTTTTTCAAACTCCCCAATTTTCTAAAAAATAAGGGTATGACCAACCTCGTTAGCTTCCATAGAATCACTCACAAGCAGTTCATGCAATGTATTAATAGTCTTTGCAGACTCATTCTTCTTTTCTTCTATTGTACTACCAACTTCCACATCCTTATTCACTTCCTTAGTAGGAATATCAAAGTAATCAGTATCATCCATACTAAGAGCATCATATTTATTAGATGTAGCGACCTTCGTTCCACTCGTACTAGGCACATCAGCAGCCTTTTTCTTAGCGACATCGACTTGCGTAGGTTGAGCAGAAGGCTTTCTGGGTTGATATTGCAACTTCTTACCCACATTAGGTTTCGTAAACCCTCCTTGACTTGAAGCAACTGGACCACCTTGCTTACCCTTCTTCTTGTTGTTAACAGTTTGAAAACCATCATTAACACTCTTAGTAGGCTGAATAGGGGGTAAAACAGATTTTGGACAATCAACAAGAGTATGACCAAAGATCTTACACGTATCACATCGAGGAGGTTTCCACTCGTATTCAACCTGTATCTTCTCAATAGTCGAACCCGGCCCATCAAGTAGGGGTATTTCAATAGTTAGGTTATCCTTAAGTACCTCATCCCCCTTAACTTCAATCAAACACCTAGCAAAACTACTGCGACCCCAAGATTCCTTGCACATTTGGCTAGTATAAGCATCTAACATTTTCGGCGTACCAATCAATGTAGCAAGAAGACTAAGACCATCATCAGAGAACATAGCAAGAGGAATATCATGGAACTTAGCTCACACCGGAATGTTGGTCAAATCCTTTTTAAGTAAGTTGGTGTTCAAGGTCCATGGTTTAAGAATAATAGGGACATTTCTAATCAACCACGGACCATTTTCAAGGACATCCTCAACACCTTTCTTCGAATTAAACTTAAAGAAAAAGAACCCCTTGGCATTCATCATAACCTTCTGTATACCATACTTAGCCCAGATATTGCGTACATAATAATCAACAACAGGGAAAGCAATGCGTTTACCAAGGAAATAACCATAGAGAGTATTCTCATACCTAGTGTTTACCTCTTCAACCACTTTCGTAGGGACAGTGAGATCCACACCATTCGT
This sequence comes from Chrysanthemum makinoi, assembly GCA_910596185.1. Taxonomy (NCBI): domain Eukaryota; kingdom Viridiplantae; phylum Streptophyta; class Magnoliopsida; order Asterales; family Asteraceae; genus Chrysanthemum; species Chrysanthemum makinoi. The sequence goes on from OU343223.1 coordinate 12,469,895, forward strand.
TATCTTGCTACACTCCAGCCTACGAAAGTTAGACGTGTATTTCTTAGGTTCATTTGAAGTAGCACCTGCATATGATGTAGAAGGCTGTTTCAAAGCATTTTCGGCATTCTTCAATCGAAATTCATGCATAGCTGCCTCAAAATTCTTACATACATCAAAAACCACCTGCTCAATACCATTAGGCTGATTTGCACTACTAGGTTCGACACCCTTAGGAGACGAACTAAGAATAGTAACATGTGCAGGTTGAGGCTACTTCAACACATTAAGAATAGAAGGATGCTCAAAAACACTCGAAGTGTTTATAGTAGTATCACCCAGGTTCACTTGTTGATGGACAACCTTAGGAGCTGTCTCAACACTCGGCATAGAAGTATAATGAGTAGTCCCTAGAACGTCAAGTGTAACTGGCTTCACATGTTCAGGATTAGTATCCCATGATTTAGCACACTCATCTCCAGCAGATAAAGACTCCGAGTCAGCCGATGTATGTACATCAGATGTAAGCACGTCATGAGAAACGCTACAATCAGGTCCCCCATTAGGGTTTCGCACAACCCTCAAATCATCACTTGGCTGAGATACACCGGCGTTCCCAACATCAATAACCTTTAAACGTTGCATACGAGCGTTCAATAGATCTACATCCACATTAACCCCGTGACCAACATTAACCACAGGGCGTCGCAAATTTTTGTTCTCCTCTCCCGTCATATACATCACACAAGCTTCACAACAACTACACAACCCTTGACCACGTAATCATGAACAGTAACACATGAAAAAAGCACCTGGTCTTCAATGAGTACGAATAAACCCTAGTTAAGAAACTAGGGTTTTTGTGAAGAAGCACAATCAAGTTAACCCATAGAACCAAATTCAATCACACGAAAAATGATGATGGTGATAATGATTGCTTTATAGTATAATGAACCCGACTAGAATAATCAGATACAAATCAATTAATGAAAAAAATCAAATCGACCTAATTAAACCCTAATTAGCGAAACACTCAGCGATTCCCCTCAACCAGTAGACAACTAGATCGATTACTAATTAAATCCTGGAACAATCAATGAATAAGAAGAGATTATAAACGAGATATAATCAAGACTTAAATCAAGATTGTAAGGAAAAATAGAAAATGATAGAGTAGAAAAAAACGATTTAGGGTTGAAGGTAGATCGCCAGATTCGCCAGAGGTTTAGGGTTGGGAGAGTTTAAGAATAAAAGTTGAGTTTTACGATGGTAATATAAGAAAAGAAAAAGGCGCGATGATCGATTATGAATTTAACGAGAACAGTGTGGATAAACACCCACTTGATGAATCATGTGGGCTGCTTGGAGGACCCATTACTTTAGTAGCATCACCATTAAGGTAGATCCTCATGTTTGTGGGAGACTTGTGACCAGGAATGTTAGCAACACATGAAATCACAAAAGGGGTACGTGAGCAAGCCTCAAGACTATAACAAGGGTTCTGTGGGGATGGTTTGTTCAAGAAAAGTATGAGCCTAAGATTGTGCGAGAAACAAACTTCATATTGCACCTGACTTTAGTCTGAAATGAGGTAACCCTTTAGTAGCAAAGGACCATCATGACACAACTTTTGGGAAGCAAATTGAGTCTACTTTTATGCTTGTTACAATATGGTCTACACGTGAAAATAAGAGTCAAGTGATACAATTCGAAGGCACCCATTTTAATTATATAAGTCTATGATCTTATAAGAACATTCGGAGTTAGATATTGGAAAGTAATTTGTATGTATGAATATATAATTACCACATAAGTCCTGTTTCTCCAATAATCACTCAAATATGTTTCTTAGTTTTGAAGATGTGTCTAAGTTAATAAGAAAAGGATAGTAAATAACAACAAATTAAAATGATAGTGAATAACTGTTGCCCAAAGAATCACCAAATTGTGGATTAATTGGTAGATTTAACTAATTACTACTTATCGGTGGCAATTTTTATGCTGCAATTTTCATGCTGCAATTTTTAGTAGGCCGGAATAATTTTATGCAAGGCCGAAATAGACTATGAATAGGCTACGGCATTATGTAGGTGAAACGCTGATGGTAATGGACTTCTTATTGCATTTGGCAAAGAATGTTTTTCTACTTGGTCTTAAAATTAATTTGTAGATTAATACTAGTATAACAGCTTGCAAAGGTGGCATAGGTTTGAATGAACCATGCATTTGAAAGAAAAGATATACTTTCTTAAACACCTTTAAAATATAAATCTTTCAAACGAAAATTCTAACTTGTTTTCCCCAACCTCACTGCTTGTTTTGTTATTAAGGAGTATTTTTTTTGTACATTTATCCACCAATAAATTTATAACATAGCTTTCTTTATTAATGATTGCATAACACCATATTACAAGCCTGTGATTTGCAACTTGAACATCACAAACATCACATTTTGATGTATTTCTAGAGCAGTTCAAGTTTAAACAGATTGGAAAATTTTATTTGTTTAATCATTCATGGAGTCATTTTGAAGCCAGTAATTAGACTCCATTGACACAAATCCATTCACCGACAAACAGCTTGTCACAGTCTAGATTCGGGTTGATGGACTCGAATGCTTTAGAGCTCAGCTTGAAGCTGTTTGCAATGTCAAAGCAAGTATCTCCACTTTTCACGCCAATAACAGAATTGCAAACTGGAAATGCCGGAAAAGCTGAGAAAAGAATCATATTATTAAATGAGGTAAACAGATTAATCTTGGCATGTATAAAAATCCATGAAACCGATTGATAAGAAAATATGAACAGATTTATTGCTCACTTAAAGATATGTTCATATATGCAATTTAAGATCTCAAATTTTCTAAATAATCCTTAGAGATTAGGAAATTTGAGATCAAGTATAGATGATTCATAAGTGTAGACTTACGGAAAGAATTCCTCTTGCTTTCGGTTGTTGACACCATAGTAACAAAAACAAACGCGAAAAGCAAGCAAATGATCATTGCTTTGTTGTTAATAATAGCCATTCTACTGATGATATAGCTTGTTAATTATGTACTTCCAAAGTGATGCTTTTGTTGTGCTTGATGCTACCTTATTTATAGAACAGTCTTAATATGAGACAACATGTAAACCAAAACAACATCGTTAAATCACAATGTTGATTGCACCAATGAAATGATTAGCACAACGTATAGTTAGACAAAGAACAGTTTTTCTCGTAAATTTCATCGAGTAACACACACTTGCACAAAAGTTCAATATAACAAAACTAAAAGTGAACAAAATCCTTGTTTGTAAATGCTTGATTTAGCTCAATACGTAATCTCATTTGTAGTGATTGTTGATTGTTCACAGTAAGATGCTTTTAAACAGGTTATAGGAAAACAATCAAACGTATATTCTTAGTTTTTCTTATAAAAAGAGGAACAACAAAAGGTTCATATTAGACCAATATATTGAAAGACTTGTGTTGCTGATTCGGTTCGGTTGTGTACAAATTGGAACTACATACCTCGTTTTATTCGGTTCATGGTTGGACTCACAGTTTCGTTACTACTTTTTGAGCACCGCATACAGTTTCGTTGTTTTATATTTTCTGTTTCAAATAGGGTACGTCCAAATTGTGTTTAAGTTAGATTTAAAATTGTAAAGTAACATAATATAAATTGTGATATAAATCGCTACTCATCACCAAATTGTGAAGATTTTGAAAATCTATTTCATATCCAAACCGCGTACCAGAAAACGCTATTGTACCACGATCTACAAGGGGTTTGCGAGTTGCAGGTACTTTTCATATATATTTTTTTTTTTTTGTAAAAGGTCAAAGACCCGGTAAATATATTACTATAAAAAACGTTTAAGTACAAAGGATATGGGTGAATCCCATAGGTACTTTATCATATGCAATGACTATATATGATATAAAATGGACATGTTGCGTTAACTTTGTTTAGGTACAGCTTTGCTCTTATCTTCGGCTAGCCACATTAACTTTGTTTGCATAAAATATGGGCATTTCAAAATTACTTTGCCGAGTTATATTAACGGTGAGCAGGTGACTAACCATGTTGAATAACATTTCAAAATCTCATCTTTTGTTTATGTTTTGATTTTGTTACATCAACGTTCGTATGAGGAAGATATGATCGAGACCGTAGCTTCTTTTTTGGGTAAAAGGGTTAATTCACCCCGGTAAAATTCATTACACCAAAAACAATTGAAGTACAAATGACATGGGTGAGTCCCATGCCCTCAGCCTGTTACATAGGCAATACAACTGCAGCTAAATGCTGAAACAAACAATTACATTTAGAACCTAATCTAAATATAATAACCTGAGGTTCAACGAACCACTTCCAAAGTGAGAAACTGAATCAACGATTATCATCCATACATTACCCTTGAGTGCCACATACTCCCTAACCTATAATCTATGCTGATATCATAATGATCACAAAACCAAACATGAACCTGTAATCAACATTATATTCTCGTATCCAGCATAAAACTTCCAATTCTTCATCATACAGCCACCAACCAAAAGTTGTAACCACAACTTCCGAAAGATGATTTAAAACTTACACGAAGAAGCCTCACAAGTCATAGTAAGCTGATACTTGTACCCATATAGGAGAATTAGCATAACAGTCCGCACCAAGTATAGTTAAATGAAAGGAATGGTAACGATATTCTCCATATGAACTTTATTACCCAGATCAGACTTTGTACAACCTGATGTAACAACACCAACATGTACACTCTGACTAGCATCCAAACCCACACCAAAACTTCAGACTTCAACAACTTGCCAACACAACCAAGAGGCATACTTACAACACAACAAAGTTGTTATCAATGACCCATGTCTAACTGTAACCAATATGAAGATGCATCCTAACACCAAATCCCGGCAACCACGCCTAAATTAACCCATATGCAGCAGGTACTACGATCATCTTCAACATGTAACTTGTGTCGTCATTAATCACCCCATACTTGCGTACCAACATCATAACGCAGCACGTTGCAGCAAGGATCCAGCATAACCAACCGAATAGGGTTTACGAAACCCGGCCCTAACATCCAAAACAACCAACAGAAACGACCCATCTCTCTCTCAAACCCACTTACAGATCAGCATCAAATCCATAAAGGAACTATAACACCGTAGAAAATGGCCCCACACCCCAGACAAATCTGAATCTTACCCGTTAAATCAATAATCCCAGTGAAAAGAATTAAAGAAAAAACGAATTGAATTGGAAAAATTAGCCGGATTTGTTTGGGATTTCACGCCACCTCACGATATACACAAACCACACTAAATTCGATTGCATACACTAGGTAGAGAGGCGGATTTAGTGCAGATATTTTGGTAGCTTCAATTCTCAGCTTTGCCAATATTTTGGTAGCATCTTTTCATTTCTTTCATTCTTTTTCTACGATCTTCTTTATCTGAACATATTAATGAAGCTAAACTATATGTATCGAAGCTCATGCATATTTAGTCTAAAACTCATGTAACAAATAATAATAGTGCTTAAAAAATTATAATAATACTTTTTAATTAAGGTAAACTTAACTAAAACCCATAGGGTTGTGCTTAGCAAAACCTTATTATAAAAAGTAAAAGTAATGATATCCACATCCGGTTATTTCCCTTTTTTAGATTTTTGATAATAACTAAGAAATGTCGCAATTTTAGGTTGTTGAAGAGTATATGCTCGTGCCGGATACATTGTGGAGTACTTGAATATTAATTACATAGATCGCTGCCTTTTGGGTAACTTGATGAATATGCGCGCGACGACTGCAATTTCTTGGCGTTGCATGCATGATGATTGCCTTGTAAGACAATATTCATGTTATTCGTGTTAATTAACAGATACTCGGCATATTTTGCTTCAAAAATCTAAGCGAATTCAAACAAATTTTGCAGGAAGTATGAAGAGGTTTGTGCACCTAAGGTGGAAGAATTTTGCCACAAAACTAATAACACATATTTCAAAGAAGAGGTTTGCGTTTTTTTTTCTTAATTAATTATTTTAGCTTTTCCTTAAAGGCTTACCGAGGTCATTTTTGTTGGTTATAGCTATTTGATTCAATGGATGTAAGCAAGTGGCTCTATCATATCTCTACAAAGATCTGCAAATCTACAAGTTGGAAGAATATATGCAAGTTGGTGGAGTCAAGTTGCTAGCATCTTGAGATGTTTTGAAGCCTATAAATACAAGGCTTTGCATTTGGTTTCAAGCACACCAAAAACACACACAAGCAATCTTGTGTAGTTAGATAGTTCTCTCTTTTTGTTCTAGTTTGTAATATGTTTCTTTAAGAAATATATAAGAAAGTTTGGTGTTTCATTCTTGGTTCCTTTCATAGTGTATAATTTTCAATAAGCTAGTTTGGGGTATAGTTGTGGTGTTGAAACATTCACACCCTTTACCTAGTCGGTTGGATATTTTCGCGGTTATTCCATAACAAGTGGTATCAAGAGCCGAGGTTATTCTTAGTATGCTCTGTGGTTGTAATTAAATTTGATCCTCCACATCAAAAAAGAATTCCATTGCTTTTTTTTTTTTTTTTTTTTTGTTGAAGCTATTGAAAATCAATTTGTACACGAAATGGTGGGTGGCATAGTTGACAAACCTTCCACATCAGTGGATCCAACATCTCCAAGTTAGGCTAGACCAGTCTTGACGAATGCAAGATTGGTGGTGGAGGTTTTTGATGGCACAGGCCATTTCGGTATGTGGCAAAGTGAGGTTCTAGACGTTCTTTTCCAACAAGGTCTAGACATTGCCGTTGAAGAAAGTAAATCAAAGGATGTAGAATAGAGGATTTTGTTAACCATCAATCGGTTAGCTTGTGGTACAGTTCGTTCATGTCTTTCGAGAGAGCAACGATATGCTTTCTCAAAAGAAACATCCGCCTATAAACTGTGGGTGGCGTTGGAAGAGAAATTTCTGAAGAAAAATTGTCAGAATAAGCTCTTTATGAAGAAGCGACTCTTTCGCTTCACTTATGTACCCGGTACCACGATAAATGATCACATTACCACTTTTAACCAGCTGGTAACTGATTTGATGAATATGGATGAGGTGTTCAAAGACCAAGATCTAGCATTGATACTGTTGGGATCGCTTCTGAGGGAGTACGAGTTTCTTGAAACAACTCTACTTAATGGAAAGGATGATGTGTCTCTTAGTGAAGTTTGTGCCGCCTTGTATAGTAAAGAACTAAGAAGGAGGGACAAGCAAATTAGTTCAAGTGGAGACGCAGAGGTTTTGCTGGTCAGAGGTCGTTCGCAGAAGAAGGGCACCGATAAGATATGGAGATCCAAGTCGAGGCAGAGACTAAGCAAAGATGAATGTGCCTTTTGTCATGAAAAAGGTCATTGGAAGAGAGATTGTCCAAAGTTGAAAACCAAGGATAATCATTACAATGGGAAAGCTGTGGCGGAGGCGAATGTCACCAAGTGTGATGATGAAGAATCAGATCTCTCACTTGCAATATCGTCAACCAATAATGCTTCTAATGTATGGCTATTAGATTCCTCATGTATCCATCATATTACACCACATCGAGAGTGGTTTAGTAATTTTGAAGAACATGAGGAAGTTGTTTATACGGCAGAGGAAACTCCCCTCACCACTCAATGGATTCGTTCCGTTCGATTGAAGAATGAAGATGGAACAATTGTGACCTTGAAAGATGTTCGTTATTCGCCAAAGTTGAAAAAGAATCTCATTTCCGTCGGTACCATAGAATCTAAAGGATTCGAAGTAAGAGCAAAGGATGGGGTTATGAAGATCATCTCTGGCGTACTTGTAGTAATGAAGGGTATTCGTATAATAAACAACACGTATCACTACAAGGGTAGAACGGTTGTTGGAACTGTAGCAGCTGTTACCGATGGTGATAGAAATTTAAGTCGTGGAAACTATGGCATATGCGCTTAGGACATGCAGGAGAGAAATCCTTGAATTTGCTCATAAAGCAAGGATTATTGAAAGGAGTTAGTTCCTGTAAGTTAGATCTCTGTGAGCATTGCATCAACGGGAAGACAACAAGGGTGAAATTTGGGAAACCTATCCACAAGACACAAGGTATCTTGGATTATGTCCACTCTGACGTATGGGGTCCCTCAAAGACAAGATCTTTAGGAGGAAGACACTACTATGTGACCTTTGTTGATGACTTTTCCCGAAGAGTTTGGGTGTACACATTGAAGACAAAGGATGAAGTGCTAGGAGTGTTCATCAAGTGGAAAAATATGATGGAAACTCAAACATGTAGAAAGATCAAACATCTCCGAACAGATAACGGCGAAGAGCATAAAAATGATTAGTTCACAAAATTTTATAAAGACGAAGGCATTGTCAGACACTTCACTGTCAGGCATACACCACAACAGAACGGGGTGGCAGAACGCATGAACCGAAATTTGCTGGAGAAAGTCTGGTGTATGTTATCCAATGCTGGGTTGGGTAAAGAATTTTGGGCTGAAGATGTGACGTATGTGTGTCACCTCGTTAATCGTTTGCCATCTACTGCTATTGATGGGAAAACACCATTTGAGAAATGGTATGGAAAACCTGCTACAGATTATGATTCCTTGCATGTGTTTGGTTCCGCTGCATATTATCATGTGAAGGAATCAAAGTTGGATCCCAGAGCAAAGAAAGCATTATTCATGGGGATTACCTCTGGAATCAAAGGCTATCGTCTATGGTGTCCAGTGACGAAGAAGACGATCTTTAGCAGGGATGTCACCTTTAATGAATCTACCATGTTGAAGAAGGTGAATGCTAAGCAGTTAGATGGAACTCCTAAAAAAATGGAGTTCGAAAGAATAATTGTACCAGATGATAGAGAAACAGTTGATGAGTCTCCGGTGGTAGAAGGAGATTATGAAGAAGAGGAGGTTCAAACCGAAGAACCTCAACAGTAACAACATGAATCAATTGCTACCAGCAAGCCAAAAAGAAACACTAAAAGGCTTGCTCGCCTTAATGATACGGTGGCTTGTGCATCTTCAATTGCAGCTGATGATGTTCCTACTACTTACTCTGAAGCGGTTCGAGACTCAGAGAACAAGAAGTGAAGGATTGCCATGAGTGAAGAAATGCAGTCTCTTCAGAAGAATCAGACATGGGAGTTGACCAACCTCCCAAAAGGGAAGAAGGCAATTGGATGCAAATGGGTGTATGCAAAGAAAGAAGGATTTCCTAGCCAGGATGAAGTTCGCTACAAAGCAAGATTGGTAGCTAAAGGCTACGCTCAGAAAGAGGGAATTGATTACAATGAAGTTTTTTCTCCAGTGGTAAAGCATTCCTTTATTAGAATTTTGTTGGCTTTGGTAGCACAGTTGGATTTGGAACTAGTTCATATGGATGTGAAGACTGCATTTCTACATGGAGACTTGGAAGAGGAAATCTATATGGTTCAGCCAGAAGGATTCAAAGTTGCCGGAAAAGAGCATGAAGTATGTAAGCTTCATAAATCGTTGTACGGATTGAAGCAATCCCCACGACAGTGGTACAAGCGATTTGATAAGTTTATGATGGAGTCAAAGTACACAAGAAGCAAATATGACCATTGTGTCTATTTGAAAAAGCTACAAGATGGGTCCTTCGTATATCTTCTTCTATATGTAGATGATATGTTGATAGCTTCTCAAAGTCTAGACGAGATTGAAAAGTTAAAGACTCGGTTGAAAAGCGAATTTGAGATGAAGGATCTCGGTAAAGCAAAGATGATTCTCGGCATAGAGATAGTCGAGACGAAAATTGAGGAAGATCTGTTTGACTCAGAAACAATATCTGAGAAGGATTCTAAAGCGTTTTAGGTTTGACTAGCAAACAAAACGAGTTAGTACTCCACTCGCTTCTCAATTTAAGATCAATGTTGCTATGTCACTGAAAAATGATGCAGAGAGGGCGTACATGGAGAAAGTGCCTTATGCAAATGCTGTCGGTAGCTTAATGTATGCTATGATATGTACTCGACCAGATATTAGTCATGCTGTTGGGATGGTGAGCAAGAATATGCATAACCCTGGAAAAGGACATTGGCAAGCTGTGAAATTGATATTACGATACATCCATAACACGGTCGATGTAGGGTTAGTATTTGAGCATGGAAGTAGTCAGTGGGTAGCATGATATTGCGATTCCGACTATGCTAGAGATTTAGACAAGCGAAGATCTACTACAGGTTATGTTTTTACTCTGGCAAAAGCTCCAATTAGTTGGAAGTCAACCTTCCAGTTAACTGCTGCTTTGTCAACTACGGAAGCAGAGTATATGGCGATTATAGAGGCTGTAAAGGAGGCAATTTGGCTTCAAGGGTTGCTCGGTGAACTTGGAATCAATCAGAAATTTGCCACGATGCATTCTGACAATCAGAGTGCAATTCACTTAGCGAAGAATCACGTTTATCAAGCAAGGATGAAGCACATTGATGTTCGGTATCATTTCATACGAGAGATATTAGAAGAAGGTGGAGTCAGAATCCAGAAGATCCATACTTCTAAGAATCCCGCAGATATGCTGGCTAAAGTATTAGCTGGGATCAAGTTCAATTACTGTTTGGACTTGATCAATGTAGTGAAAAGTTGAAGATTGGTTTGAAGACTCCACCAAAGATGGTTGAAGGCAAGATTGAAGAATTGATATTCGCCAATGTGGAGATTTGTTGGTTATAGCTATTTGATTCAATGGATGTAAGCAAGTGGCTCTATCATATCTCTACAAAGATATGCAAATCTACAAGTTGGAAGAATATATGCAAGTTGAAGGAGTCAAGTTGCTAGCATCTTGAGATGTTTTGAAGCCTATAAATACAAGGCTTTGCATTTGGTTTCAAGCACACCAAAAACACACACAAGCAATCTTGTGTAGTTAGATAGTTCTCTCTTTTTGTTCTAGTTTGTAATATGTTTCTTTAAGAAATATATAAGAAAGTTTGGTGTTTCATTCTTGGTTCCTTTCATAGTGTGTAATTTTCAATAAGCTAGTTTGGGGTATAGTTGTGGTGTTGAAACATTCACACCCTTTACCTAGTCGGTGGGATATTATCGCGGTTATTCCACAACAATTTTATGATTCGCGTACGTGTTGCGAATAGAATATTCAGTCCTAAATTTCTTAAAGTTTGAAATAACAACCCCAACGTTTGGATTCTTCTTGAGATATTTCTTCATCCTGCTCAAGAAGTAAATGAGATAAGAAGACTAAACTTTAAATACTTGCACAAACTATATATTATGGTAGCATAAAATTTGGAATGAAGACTGAGTTTGCTACTCAATTGTAAATTTTAAAAAGCCAGACTGGATTATCTCAAATGGTCACTCAAACTGCTCAAAATTTAGAATGAAGACTGAGTTTGACACATTAACTATGTACAGAGAATATTTTGACAAATCAAGTATTTATTAATTCAAAATAAATAGGATCGAGTATATAACAAAAAGGTGTTTGGGAAGTCGATCAGCTCAATCAATCCTACCCTACTCTGTTAAATATGTGCTTATTTGACAATTATGATGTTGGTTGCTTTGTAAACAGGCTCCTTCAGTTGAATTAGAGTGTTTGTCGAGCTACATAGCTGCAGATTTATCTATTCTCGAGTATAATATGTTGCGTTGTTGGAATCACTCCTAAACTAGAATTCAAGTGTTAGTAATTAATATGTAATAGTTAGCTTAATTATGACTTTTATGTTAGTAATCAAGGCTATGCTCATGTAGAAAGCCCATGAGCCTATCCAAAGCCCAATAAGGAAAGGATGGGAACTTGGTGTGTTGCCCTAGTTCCCTCCTATAAATAGGATTGTAAACCTTCTCTTGAAGGTTGGTTGTTCATCTTATCTCAATACCTACGCATAAACTTTTCTCATTTCATTCGTGTATTGTGTTTGCTTGTTCAACCGATCTATCTCTTATCTTATTTCTTATATTGATGCTTGTGTTACAAATATAGGAACCTAACAGTGGTATCAATCGCCAAATAGTTGGGTAAACGATTTTGTTTTTTGAAGCTTTTAAGTATACGCGTAAGTCTCGGTACAAAATCTTTCATACGCTTAAAAACTCAATTTTTACACTTTTAAATCCAAGATTCTTGTACGTTCAAGGTTATTAGGTGTTAAAGTTTAAGTTTTTGGCAAAAAGTTTGAAACTTTACGTGTATTTCTTTGTTTTTAAGCTTTATTTTATACGTGTTATCATTTTTACGCGTACGGTGTTTAAGAGTTTTGGATCATCAAGTTTCACACTTTTGTGTTATTTTGGTGATATTGAAGCCGTCTCATCACAAAAATCAGGTTTAGAAACACTTTTGGACGGAAATCATAGTTTTGGCAAAATCTACGCATAACAAAACCCTAGTTGTTACGCCGTAGCATTCCTTGGTTTGATCTTCAAGTGTTCTTGGTTTTACCTGTTTTCTTGCTTGGATTAGCCTGAAAACACTTCGACTTTGGATATCTTTTACACTGGAATAAGTGTAAAGGATTTTTGGGCAAAACCCTAGTTTTTACGCCTAAGCTAAAACTTACGCGTAGAATCTTTACGCCTAAGCCTTGTCTTACGCCTAAGCCTTGTCTTACGCATAAGCAAATCTTACGCCTAAGCATTCTACTTCTAAGCTTTTGTTTTTACGCATAAACTACGGTTCCTTAACCCTACGCGTAAGCTAATCATACGCGTAAGATTCCTTCTTACGCGTAAGTTGGTGTTTTTACGCCTAAGGTTTTCTTTGCCTAAGCTTGATTTCTACGCTTAAGGATTCTTCATCAACAACGTTTCACTCGAATACAAAGATCCATTTTACAACACAAGTTTTCAAGATGTCTTAACCACCATACTCTAACTACTTTCCTCATGTGTATCCTCAACAACAACAACTTAGTCCTCAACAACAACAATTCAATCTACAACAACAAGTTTATCAATAACAATTTAAACAACAACATTTTCCACAACAAGGAGCAATTCAACCACAAATGATTAAACCACCATCTAGTCTTCAAGTACAACCCTACACAAACTTTAACAATCAACATCCATCCAGGAATACTATGAAGGAACCGTCTTGGTTTGCAAAGATGTGTAAAGCTTTAAGTAGCCAACAATCCATTCATGAGGCTGGATCACTTGATAGACCTCCAATGCTCACTCCCGGAAACTACGATCAATGGGTGATTAGGTTCTTTAGGTTTTGTAATCTAAAGAAGCCACATGGAAAGTTCTTAAAGAAGGTCATCCTGGAAGGTCCATTTCAGATGCCTACCGTCGTTACACCGAGATCCAAATGCCAATCCACCAAGAGGTGATGTCACCAACATTGCACGTCTCACTGACCTCACTGGTGATGAACTTCTACATTTTGAAGCTGATGAACTAGCAATTCAATACATCCTATTGGGATTACCCAATCCGATTCTTGAAAGTGTTGATGCTCAAAAGACTGCTAAGGCAGTGTGGGAACATATTCATCTTCTCACGGAAGGCACTGAACTCAACAAAGAAGATATGGAATCCAAAATCTACTTGGCTTATGAACACTTCATGATTGAACCCGGAGAGACATTAGAGTCATACCATCATCGATTTTCAGATATCATCAATGACTTGGACAAACATAACATAATTATGCCAAGAATTGCAGTCAACACTAAGTTCCTGAGCAGTCTTGGTCCTGATTGGGAAAAGTATGTCATCTTCATCCTTCAAGCAAAGAATCTTCATCATGCTACATACGGATTGTTGTACGACTATTTGAAGCCTCATCAAAAATAAGTTGACAAAGAAAGGGTTATCCATGGACAAACTGTTTCACCTTCACTTCCGGATAATCAACAATTAGCTTTGTGGGCTCAAGCTTGTTATCCTCAATTCCCGACCTTACAAACTGTATTCACAAATCCTCCACAACCCACTGCTCAACCAACTGCAACAATCACACCGTATGATCCATCAAAGCAACAATCTCAAGAAACTCAATTGGTTCCATACAACAACAACAATGATCAAGCACTTTACAAGGAATCCAATGAAGATACGAAGCTTTCATGCATTGCAACAAGGGTTTGTCATGATTGCTAGAGCCTTCAGCCGATACTCTAACAAATCCAACAATCGCATTCGTACCTCATCTAACACAAGGAATCGGGCTGTTGTTAACAATGGACGTGTTGAAGTTCATAATCGTGGTAATGTTCGTCAGATGGGCGGTGGTCAAGGGTTTAATCCAATGGGAAGGAATAACATGGGTGCTTCACAACAACAAAGGGCTCAAGTGGTTGAACAGGGTAATGCTCAGAATGGGGTTAATGGTCTTCGTTGTTATAACTGTAATGAGAAGGGTCATCTGGCTAATGCATGCCCAAAGCCGAGGACAAGAGGCTTTACTCTTGGCTCTTAAGGATGAAGCTGGTGGAACTCTTACCAACAAGGAACAAAGCTTCATGGCAAATGCAGATTCTGAGGATGATATGGAGGACTTGCAGCTAACGCAGCAGTGATGTTGATGGCAAACATGCATGAACTCCACATGAGTGATACAGGCCCAGTGTATGAGACTGACGGCTTGTCTCAGGTACCGAATCAAACTATATTCATTAATGATCTGATATCTCCGCCAACATCTCAGATCCGACAAGGATCAGAGTGTTCAACATGAGTTGTCCACATCTCATTCCGATGATAATCAAATAGATCTCGTAGTTATATTTGACGATCAAGATGACCTTATGGTTACCAATGATAATCAAGTTGACTCTGTGGTTATACTTGAGGATCTGAATAAAGATCATGTTGAGACTCACGTTGAACAAATTGATACTATGTCTGATCCAGATCTTGAGCTCATGACCTTAATTAATGACCAAGAATCTCGACCGAAAAATACAATGACATCAATCAGCAATTAAAAAATAAAAATGCATTGTTAACCAGGGATATTGAATGCTTAAAAAGGCAACTCAACCAAGGTTGTCATGATCGGGATCCTACCCAAGATCGTTTTCGTCTTTGCAAGATCGTGATCGTAAGATCGGATCGGGATCTTAAGATCCTACTCTAATGTTATTTCTTAATAGTTTATATAATTTTATACAAATCTACAAATTCTAATACATTATAACCATAAAATACTATGAATGTTTCACATAAATGTTGTCTTAAATTATGATTATAAAATGTTTAAAAAGATTAACATTTTGTTTTTTGAATTCTACAAACAAACAACCCATAAATTTGTAGTTTTTTAGTTTGTAATTCGAGAAAAGTAAGATCGGATCGGATTAGATCGTAAGATCGTATGGTAAAGATCGGGATCCTATAAGATCTTAAGCCTGCAAAGAAGGATTCGGATCGTTTTTGCTTTGCAGTATCGTAAAATCGTAAGATACTAAGATCAGGATCGGGATCCTGACAACTATGAACTCAACGTTTTTAAAACTCAAGAAAAACGTGAACAATGTTTTGAAGTCGTTTTTGCTAAATCTTACCAAAACGAAAAATCATTAGAACGACAGATACGTGATCTAGTCGCATCCAAGAATGCTTTGTTGTCTCAAATAGAACAACTGAAATATGATCATAAACAACAACTTAACGCTCTAACTTTGGAAACTCAAAAAACCAAGTCTGAGTTGTTAACTTGTCAAAAACAGTTCTCTAAGTACAAAAGCATTCAACGAAACGAATAGATGACTATCTTGAGGAAATTGGAGACTTACAAAACAAAATCAAAGAGTTTAAAACTGTTGTTTATAAACATGGTGAATCAATCACAACGATTCAAAAGTTTACTTTCAAACCAAATCCAAATGGATATGGACCGAATCTTGATGATTACAAACCTAAGTTTTCAAATAGAGCATTCAAACCAAATCCGGAATTTTACAGTGCAGAACATAGAATTGATGATTCCATTATGAGTGTTGTTGAATACAATCGTCAAGAGGAATTAGATGCAGAAGACGAGAGTCGGTCAAAATTGGAAAATGTTGTTTATAACAAACCATTTAACTATTCAAAAGCCGTCACTTTCGTCACTCAACAGGATTTTTCTAACACACCTTGGGTTATCACACCTAATTCTGAGTCTTCTAATGAGGGTCCCCTTTCCAATACAGCACAAATTAATGGTCCTTTACCTTCACTCAGTGAAATAAAGTCATTAGCCGAACAATGTAAAGTTATAAAATATTTTGAAACATTCTTATCGGACATCAAACTTTTGGAACGTGAAATTGAAATCAATTCTGAAATAAAAGTTGAACATTTTCAATCGCCTCAAGCACGTGCCCAAAGAGATATTTTTCAGAAAAGACTTTTACCACACGTCCTCAATTTGAAAAACTATGCACTATATTGGGAAAGGGATTTTCACAAGGAACTTGGACTTATGAAAAGATTTTTCGAACAAACAGAAACATCGATTTCAAATACTAAACGCAAAAAGAAAATGTTGAGAAAAGATGTTGATCGACTCTTGGAAGATGTTATCAGTGCTGATATCCATAATATTGTGTTACTTCATTCTGTTGCATATGCATTTGATTATATCTCTGCTGATTCTGTTGAAAATGTTGAGAATACTAATAATGTGTCACAAATCAAGTCTTTAAAAGTTGAAAATGAGCGATTGTTAAACGAGCTTTCAAATGCAAAACGTCGTCTTCAATGGTGTCAAAAAGATTGTCACACTGGTGAACTCGCTTGGCAAAACAAACTTCACCAGTTGCATTCCAACACTCTTAATCCAAAAATTGAGCAACTGGATGATGAAAATGCGTCTTTAAAGTGTCAAGTCTCAAAATATGAACAAGAACTTTCAAAAATTAAAAAGGCACATAGTGTCATATCTGATTCACTCAAAAAGACTCGTACTAAAGCATCAAAAGACCTTGATGATCATCTCGCTTACACCAAAGATGTTTTACGACGAAATGTTCTCACTCGTTCTGAAAATCTAGATTTGTTACACAAAATCCATGATCTACAAACAAAGTTGGTGAAACTTAAACAAGATCGGGATAGTAACACTGTAGTAACTGCACCTACACAGATTCAAAATGACTCTAGTACATCTAACGACAAAACACAAGAAACTAATGTGCTTCCCTCTACTGAAACAGGAATAGTTGCCTCTTTTCCCAACGCCCGCACTTCACAGCCTAGGAGTAATACAAGGAAGAATAGGAAGTTGCGACGTAAGAAAAGAACAATAAAGAATGTTGAAGTAGAAGAACACCCTAGGACTTTGAATAAAACTCACGTTGCACCCACTTTAGATATTGGTCGACAAATGTAATGAACAAAGTGATGTAAAGAATGCTAAATCTTTAAGTACTCTTAATGTTTTGTTTGAAGCCTCTTGTGTTGGTTGTCGTAAAAGCATGTTTTCTGGTTGCCATGATAGATGTGTTGCTAAGGCTATCTTGAATCGTAAGCAGAATAATAGAAAAAGGAATACCTCTAGGCCCACTAATGTTTCTAAGTCTGTGCTAGGTAAACTACCTTCTACTATTCCGGCTAAGATCATTGATGTACCCATAGTACCCCCTTCACCTCCTAGGAAGACCTTATCAGCTAGTGCATTCACTAAGACCAAATCTAAGACTAGTTGGAGATGGCAGAAATGGTTACATAATACACTTGAATTTAAATGGATACCTAAAATCATGAACATGTGTGTTTCATCTATATCTGCATCAGAAACCTCTAACTCTTCGGGTTCCACATCTACTTCTATTCCATCTGTGTCGTCTGTGTGTAATGCAGGTGATACAGATCATCCTATGGGTTGTTGATAGCGGATGTTCCCGGCACATGACAGGCAATCTCAAACTTTATCAAACTTTATTTCAAAGTTCATTGGCACGCAGGTTCGGAATGATCACTTCAAAGCTATCATGGGCTACGAAGATTACATCAATGGCAACATCGAAATTAGCAGTGTTTATTATGTGGAAGGCCTCGGTCACAATCTCTTCTCTCGTTGGTCAGTTCCTGTGATGGAGATTTCGAGGTTGCTTTTAGGGAGAAAACTTGTTTCATTCGTGATCTACAAGGAAACGATCTTATGTCTGGTCAACGCACATCAAGTCTCAACACTATTTTTATGCAAGACATGATTGCTTCATCTCCCATCTGTCTACTTTCTAAGGCTACATCTACAAAATCCTGGCTATGGCACCGTCGTCTCTCACATTTAAACTTTCAAACCATAACCAACCTTGCTCGATACAAACTTGTTGAAGGTCTCCCAAGATTTCGGTATTCTAAAGATCACCTAAGCTCAGCTTGTGAACAAGGGAAAAGCACTCTTGCTCAGTTTCCTTCAAAGGTGGAACACAGCTCACAGCATGTGCTTCATCTTCTTCACATGGATTTGTGTGGCCCGATGCGCGTGCAGATGATTAATGGCAAACGCTACATCTTGGTAATTGTAGATGACTACTCAAGATGGACTTGGGTTTTTCTTCGAAGTAAAGATCAAGCTCCACAGATGATCATCACCTTTCTCACGAAAATTCAAGTTCAGCCCTGGAACACGGTCAGACAAATCGAATGCACAAAGGAACTGAATTTGTGAATCAAACTCTTCGTGCATTTTATGAGTAAGTGGGAATTGAGCATCAAACAACTATTGCACGAACACCAGAACAAAACGGAGTAGTTGAAAGACGAAACCGTACATTAGTGGAAGCTGCAAGAACGATGTTAATAAATGCAAAACTTCCAGATTACCTATGGGCTGAAGTCGTGTCAACTGCATGCTACACTCAAAATCGCTCAATGATTACCAAGCGCCACAACAAAACACCTTATGAGCTTATCCACAACCGTAAACCGAATCTCAAACACTTTCATGTATTTGGATCCCTTTGTTATCCGAATAATGATCGTGATGACTTTGGTAAGCTCAAAGCCAAAGCTGATATTGGAGTCTTTGTAAGATATTGTGAAAACTCAAAAGGTTTCCGGATCTGGAATCGTCGTACAAGGGAGATTATGGAAACAATTCATGCCAATTTCGATGAGCTTACAGAAATGGCTTCTGAGCATAACAGCTTGGAACCCGGTCATAACTTTTAAACTTTCCTCAAACCCCATCATCAGCTGAACCTAGTTTACAACTAACTTGACGTCAAATGGAATAGCTATTTGTTCCTCTGTTTAGTGATGATATTGATGAACGTGCACCAGGTGTATCCAATGTTTCCGCTGCTCAACCTGATCATATTCCAATACCTGATACACCTGCTACAACAACTACTGTTGAGGAAGCACCACCAGTTGATTCTACAACAACAGTTGAACAAACCGCATCCAACAACGCTGATCTAGCTGATGATCTTCTGAACAATGAAGTACCCCCACCTGCAGATTATGATCCAAATGCGTTCTTCAATCCGTTTGCTAATGTTTCTGTCACAACTGATGTTTCGGAATCATCTACAAGCCATTTGAATCCTCCCAATCTGCAGAATGTATATCAACATCAACCTTCCACACATCGTTGGACGAAAGACCATCCTCTTGAGAACATTATTGGTAACCGAATCAACCATCGTAACAAGACAACGTCTTCACACAAATGGTGAACATTGCATTTATGCACTCATTGTCTGCCAATCTGAACCTAAGAACATTAAAGATGCAATGACCAAAGACAACTGGATTGAATCCATGCAAGAAGAACTCAATCAGCTTTAAACATCTTGAAGTATGGGAATTGGTTGAAAGACCAACATGGGTCTTCGTCATTGGTCTCAAATGGATTTGGAAAACAAATTGGATGTCTTTGAAGGAACCGTAATCGTAAATAAGTCACGCCCGGTGGCTAAGGGTTATAGACAGGAAGAGGGTATTGACTTTGAAGAATCATTCACCGTTGCTCGCCTTGAGGTCAGTACGGATTTTTCTCGACATTTGCGGCTCACATGAACATCACGGTCTTCGATGGATGTCAAAACTGCTTTTCTTAATGGACAATTTGAAAGAAACGGTCTATGTAAGCCCGGCCAGAAGGATTCGTTGATCCAGAGTTCCCTAATCACGTCTACAAACTAAAGAAGGCTCTCTACGGTCTCAAACAAGCCCCTCGGGCGTGGTATGATAATTTATCATCCTTTCTTATCGCCAATAATTTCGTAAAAGGTTCAGTCGACCTTACACTTTTCATACAATATCACGGGGAACACATTTTAATCGTTCAAATTTATGTGGATGACATCATTTTTGGGTCAACACATCTAAAGTACTCAAACGCTTTTCAAAACTAATGAAAAAACATTTTGAAATGTCCATGATGGGTGAACTTACGCTCTTTCTAGGACTGCAAGTTCATCAATCACCCGTAGTATTTTCTTGAGTCACCCAAATATGCCCTTGAAATTTTAAACAAACATGGAATGACAAGTTGTGATACCTATGTCTCCCCAATGGCACACACCAACAAACTGGATGCTGATTTACATGGGAAACTAGTTAACCCTACCAAATACCGAAGTATCATTGGGTCTCTCATGTATCTAACAGCAAGTAGACCTGACATTGTATTTTCAGGTATATCTTTGCTCCGTTATCGGTCCAAGACCAACGAGAAACACCTCTCTGAGGCTAAAAGAATCCTCCGATACATCAAGGGAACCATTAACTTGGGATCCGTATCCGAAGGATTCTGGTTTTGAACTAATAGCTTTTCAGACGCTGATCACGCAGGTTGCTTAGATTCTCGGAAAAGTACTTCAGGTTCTCAACAATTTCTTCGTGATATACTGGTGTCATGGCAATCGAAGAAGCAGGATTGTACATCGTTGTCCTCAACCGAAGCAGAATATGAAGCCATGTCGGCGTTGTTGGCTCAAGTCATTTGGATTAGAACACAACTCAAAGACTATGGTTACGTATTTGACAGAATCCCGATGTACTTCGCGACAATCGGTTCCATTGCGATCTCGTACAACTCTGTTCAACATTCAAAATCAAAGCACATCGATCTTCGATATCATTTCATCAAGGAGCACGTGGAAAAGGGTACCGTTGAATTATACTTTGGGTACCGACACCAACCGCTGGCAGATCTTCTCACCAAAGCCTTAGCTCCTGCTAGGTTTAATGAGTTGATCCACCGGATTGGTATGCGGTGTTTGACTCCAGAGGAATTGGATGAACTTTTAAAACATTCTTAAACCACCAAACACCAAAACCTCTTTTGTAAATAATTTTTCAAAAACAAAATACAAAATATAAAATCTGATAAAACAACAAAAATATTCTTCTATCTATATTTCTTTTAACATGGCAAGTGCATTTCTTCCGTCAACACTTTACTCTTTCAAAAGTCAGTATTTTTCTTGGTCAAGTGTTTATGGGGAGAAAGTAAATATTTTTCGGTTTCATAAAACCTTGTACTTGCATGTTACCTCATCCTGGTTGTTTCTTTGATAATTATGGTCACATTTCTGGTTTACTGACACTCCCCGGACTCAAATTTATAAAATTTCATTATTTCTTAAGTCGAGGGGGAGTGTCGTCAAGTTTCTTTCCAAAAATCATACTTTTGGTAACCAAAATGGAAGTTATGTGCGTTGGATGAAAATGGTTAAGGTGGAGGGACTAGAAATGTCAAAAGTTCAAACTATTTTAAACAAAAACACTTCACCTACTAACTTCTTCACATTTAATACACTCATTTATTATTTCAACCACCTATCCTACGCCTATCCTTCCATCTTCAAATTGGTGCTTTAAACTCCAAATTTGTAAGTTTGTTAATGATCTTTGTGCTATTTTGAACAATGGTTTTGAGTTTCAAACAAATCCAATGGCTAAATATTGAGTTTGGATTATTCTTGTGTTCTACGCATAAGCGTATGAACACAAGATCATCACTTGTGTGTTTGTGATGATAAACATGGTGTCAAAATGTTTAAACAATTACTCTTAAACCATTTCTATCATCCAAATCCACCCAGTAACAAGAATTGACCATTTTTCAAATTTAGGGTTTATAAGTCGATTTGGGCGTTTTCTTGTGAGTGTGTTTCTGTGCAATTAGATAGTTGTATGATGATTGAAACATAGTTAATTAACCTAAACCACACTTGAATCTTACCCAGAAACAACTAATTGAAAGTATTTAAGATTTAGGGTTTAAGTTTATACGATTTGGGTACTTTTGACCCATTAGGTTTTTGATGTTAAAACTTGTTGCAACATAGTCATATGGCCTCTAAGATATCACAGAATTCATTTGGTGTCAATTCTATGGCTAAATCTCTTACTCGTAAAAATTGAATTCTAGGGTTTAAGGTTTTACGCGTATGAGCATCCTACGCGTAACTGTTTTTTGATTAAGACTTCATGTTAGACTGAAAGGGATTGAATGTGATGTTAATAATGGTGTTATGATGTATTTATTTCAGGATTATTACGCGTGAAAATTCAAAATCAAGGTTAATTGAGCTTCTACGCATAAGGATCACCTTATGCGTAGAATATTATGCGTAAGAGAAATCTTACGCGTAACCTTTACGCGTAAGGTTCTACAAAGAGTACTACGCGTATCCTGTGAATGATATGCGTAAACAGTAACCTTTACGCATAAGGTTCACTCTTACAAGTAAGCCTTACGCGTAAGGTTCCACATACGCTTACGCATAAGCTCTATGCCTAAGGCTCTCTTTTCCTAAGCGTAACATTTCTTACGCGTAAGTCGAGATCCTCACGCGATAAGCTTAT
Organism: Chrysanthemum makinoi; assembly: GCA_910596185.1. Lineage (NCBI taxonomy): Eukaryota > Viridiplantae > Streptophyta > Magnoliopsida > Asterales > Asteraceae > Chrysanthemum > Chrysanthemum makinoi. Next base: position 12,492,650 of record OU343223.1, read on the forward strand.
GCTTACGCCAGTATAACCACTCCTGCACGCATAAGCTTGGAATTTTACGCCTAAACCTTAGATCAACCAAAATTATGAATTGTTACGCTGCAAAACTTGTAAATAAATAAATCATAACGTCACTGGCAAGCCAAAATGTCACTAATATGCTTAAATGTTTAATAAGTTGTGAAAATAAGTGAAAACTTGGACTTTAAAACTCAAAGTTAATCTACTCACGAAACTTATCACGACGTCTTTAGACTATTGGACTAACAAGTAACATTGGACTCGTAACAATCATTGACATATCACATTCAATAAATAGACAATAAAATCATTGACATACGTAATGTCTTTCGATATGTTGGTTCTTTTGGCTAAATATCTTTCAGATCACGATATGGACGTTCAAATGCAAAATGTGGATGCACCAAATGTTCTCACTGTTGAAGATATCTTCCCTAATGGTTACCCAATGAAGATCGGAAAGACCAACCTCAGAGTTGATTTTGATAACTTCACTTGTTCCGAGTCTTCTTGCCAGATTGCTGTGGATATTCTGAAGACTCACCCTTACCAGAACATGCTCACAAATTCTGCTACATCGTGCCGAGATCTACATTCACCAATTCTGGCATACAAGACAAAAGGTCAAAGGTCAAAGTGTTGTGACGGTGACGATAACAACAAACAAGTCACCATCACGCCAAAGATATTTGAGGGCTATTCTTCTTATTCTGCCATCGAGCCTACAATACAATGCTACTCCAACGGAAGAGGTCGTTCTCCGCTCATGGTCAACATCGGCTATGATGAAGCTACCTGGGTAATCACAAAGCACTCATCTGTGGATCTCAAGAACATTCCCCAACCATGGAGAACCCTCTACATAATGATTGCCAAATCGCTTTCCTAAAAAAGGACGTGATAGTGGTCTTGAGCATCCCAAGCTCATGGAACTACAAATATTTTGGGCTATGGTCAACATGAAACACATAGAAGTTGAAGCTCTGATATGGGATGACATGATGTCTTACCTTAAAAAGCCCGCCACCAAGATCCCGTATATCAGATACACCAAACTATTGATCCAAAGAGCTCTAGGGTATAATCCCGATATTCCCTGAGGCTTATTTCTGACCGTTATAAACCATATCCTGTAGCAGCTTAAGCAAAGTAGGTTTCATTGATGAAAAGTCCTCTGCAAAACACCTACTAGAAAACCAGAGAGGCAAAGCGGTCAGGGGAAGTGTCACGAGCCTTTGAATCGAAAGTACGAAAGTATCCTAAGAGGACTCATGTTCTCAAAAGGAAAATTCCATCAAAAGATGTTGTCCCTATTCCTAAATTTGAACCGCAACAAAAGCTAATGGACTGAGTTCGACTCGTGAGGATACTAAAACGAACTAAGAGGTCATCTACTCAAACTCCAATAGTTGATACTTAGCTGGCAAAGAGCAAAATCTCCTGTACCAAAAGCTTATAAAGGTAAAGATAAAACCCCGCTTGTCGAGCCAGAGAAGAGGAGAGCTCGGATGAAGAACAATTGGACAGTGAGATTACAGAAAAAAGGTGAAGAATTTAAGACTCCAACATGTTTCTCGTGAATTTACCCATGAACAAACTCGCGGCCCCGAGGGTCAAGTGGTGGTGCACTATCTACACTTTTCGATGCGGCGCGTTAATCAACCCGATAAGGGAACCGTACCACCACCCACGAACAACAACAAAGGCAACTGGAGGATACTTTCACTTATGACTTTGAGGAACCGTAAAAGGAGAAGTCCGAGAAAATTCCTCGATGAAGATGCTGAGGTTGCGCAGCTAAAGAGAAAGCGAGAAAAGAAGCTCAAGCTTAAGCAGATGAAGAAGCCAGGATTAAGGCTGAAGAAATGGCTAAATCTAGAAAAGATGACGAAGTTGACTATGATGATTTTCTTCTAGATAGTCCAGCACGCTCCAAGGAACTAACTTCTGAGCCACCAAAGGACCCTGAGCCTCCTCATGTCTCATCATCCTCAAACTCATCCTCTCATTCATCTCCACCACCATTCAAAGGCACAACCAGATCCGCATCCAAGTCAATAAAGAAACCAACCGACTCTTGGATATCCCGAGCTAAAACAAAGATTGTCAATGCTGTCAAGCAAGTCAGGAAGAAAGACGTGACCAATAAAAAGCTGAATCAACTCGCTGTCAGAATCAACTTTCTTCAAAACGGGATAAACGATATGTTGAAAGAAAGGGAGCAAATCCAGAAGCTTCTCAAAGGAGATTTCCAAATGGAAATGAACAAGACAATTAGGGAATATACTCATAAGTTCCTTCTCGACATTGTTCCTGGAGTGAAAAGAGATGTTCACTGCAGAAACTCTATCCAATCTCATGCGTTGGCCAAAAACAAACAATCGATCAACGCCTTAACTATTACAATCAACCCAACTGAGCCTACAGCTTTTCTCGATGCGAATTGGTTTCCAAGCTTGTACTTCAAATGTCAAAATGATCTCGAACGCTTTACTGACGAAGATAAACTGTTTGAAGCATTGCTGGATTACCAACTTAAAACAGGATGCAGAGCGGCAGCTGAAACGGCTAAGCATCCTAGAGACGATGAGGATGCGGATAAAGACAAAGAGCCTAAATGCCCTAAGAATACTGGTGAATCCTCCTCTATGCCACCACCACTTCAAAGGACTCCAACCGAAACAAAATCTCCTCCAAGTTCTGCTGCTATTAAGAAACCTCAGGACTCTGAGTTACTACCTCTCACAGAGAAAACCGATGATCATTTCGAGTACACTGGTGGTGACGATGAAGAGATCCCAGAGCCCCAACGACAACCCACCTTTCCCGCCTCAACAAAGAAACCAGAGTCCTCCTCAAGGCCAAAGAAGAAGAAGACAAAGACCAATGTTGTCTCATGGCTAGACGAAGATGACACCAGAATATGACTAGTTTTCTACACTTGTTGATGCTACTCCTCACTACCGTAAGGTCAAGAAATGGTAGATGGCCGTACTATGGAGCATGTGAAGCTGATTCAAGAACAGTTTAAAGTGAAGAAGATGACTAAGGCTGAGCTAAGACGAATTAAGAATGAAGTCTTCCAACCGCCAAAGACAACTCGAAAGTGCAATTGAAGTTGAATACCATCTCAAAAACATTGCACGAGCCATGTCAAACAATATCGATTGGCTCAATCTCGAAGCTAACATCGACTTCACAAGACAAGACAAAGCTCCATACTATACAGACTGGACCAGACCACTACCAACAATTGGCCGACCGGATCAACCTCAAATTCCATACCGTTACTTCTTCAACAATGACCTCGAGTTTCTTCTACACGGTAGCGATGTTACAAGGAAGTACGCTATGTCACTCACATTTCCTTTCCCAGCAGTAATTTATTCTAACAATCCAGCCATCGAGGAAGAAACCACACACACGTTTGCTAAACAAGTGGAAAAGTATGACCTTGATGCGATGTATAGGATTCATCATTGGCCTGAACGCCGAAGAATCTTCTACAAATGCTGCCAGGTTCAAAAATCGAAAAAGGAAATGTTTAGTGATAAACGGATCGTTGCTTTTAAGCATATCACTCTTTCGTCAAAGTGGGACTACACATTACTCAAGAACATTGTGGTCAAACGACAAGATGGAGAGGACTATGACTTCTATGAAGCGGATTTTTCAAGACTGTCGCTAAATGACATTGAAGATATGTATCTCGCTAAGGTGCTAGGACGAATGCGACATTTCTCTACAACTATCCAACGCGAATACATCAAGTCATTACTCATCTACATCAGAAGCATAGTGATCCAAGAACGTGTAGAAGACATACAGCTTGTCGTGAAATCATATCAGACGCGTGTTAACCTCACTAAACCACAGCTAGACCTTCCCGACATTAACCACCTGGCTCAGTACACCCTCATCAACAAACCATTTGGAGTAGTCTACCGTAGTGAACTACACCGCAATTGCTTAATGGCGTGCAAAGAGCTTCATAAGTTTGGGGATCACACATTGAAGAAAGTCAAGGACGGGTTAGCTTATCAGTTAAAGGCGATACAAGAAGGCATTGGGTCAACTAAGAGATGGAATTCGAGGGAGAGAAGGGATGTGAAGAAGATCATCACTCTCATCGATGAAAGGTTGTTCAGAAGGGATCAGTTCAGAACTTTGGAGAGTTTCGTAGGTGGTCGCCCCAAACATATCTCTCACAAAGCTATCAACGCCCGAACGCATTCCTGAGTCATTACTGGACTACTCGATTCTCCGGTAACCCTTGATTTGTTTCTTTAACTTATCATTTGGTTGTGTGATTTTAATATGACTACGGCTTGTGCACAAATATTAGTACAACCCGTTACTTGTAATGAAAGGATCCCGTGGTACGCCGCTGCCACAATCCTTATTAAAGGAGCGAAAGCTTCTTACTTTTGAGTAAAACTTATCAAAACTTTCATTTTTCAAAGTTTTGCTCAAAAGAACAAGTACTCCCCCTTATGATTTTCAAAACCTCAAAAGTTTATATCACATGTTGAGGGGGAGTATTTGCTTAAAAACTTTGTTCACAAATTTTTCTTCGTGGTAATCTTCCAAAAACTTCGAAATGGACATATTCGATATCAAAATTTCATCAAAAATAACATTTATATGCCATTTTTAGGGGAGAAAAATTATGTGATAAGAAATATGTTGTGAATTGCAAATGAATCGTCGTGCCAAAAAGACTTAACCAATGAATTGACGAGATCTTAAATGTTAGTAACTCGAAAAGACTTGTCCGGGACGGGTAATAATTTCAAACTAGTTCGCTAGTGATGTAAACGTGTCTCGCAAAGGACTTGTCTTAGTAGGATGTACCATTCGAGAAACTCCTGGTAGACATGAACTTTGACGGGTTTGACAACCATTCAAGGTTTGTCCACAACTTCAAGGTAGTTATTAGAGCTAATTGTCACCTAAAAGCTGACAATGTAACTCTTTAACTATGCAACGTAACCGTGTCTCGCGGGGGATTGTCTATCTTCAGTTGATCAATTCAAAAGTGCGCGCTCTTCTCTCACGGTGCAGATTTCTGTCAATACACTTAAGCACGTGTGGAGGGGGAGTATTTCTACAAAATCTTACAACTCTCAAACAGTGGTTAAATGTTTTTACTCATAACCACTGTGAGAAATTTTTCAAGGAAAATTGATTTTATGGCAACATAGGTTAGTCATGGTGTTATAAGATGACTAAGGTTAGGAATAACCGTCCTATGATCCTCCAGAGCCGGAGGGATCTACCCAAGGACACCACCAATAGTTAGAATTAGAAGTCCTTAGGTATATAAAAAGGAGAAAATGAGAATCGGAGAAAGAAGGAGTTGAAGAATTAAAAAGAAAAGTAAAGAAAATGGTGAAAAGAAATAGCCCTCCAGATTATTCAACTTAGGGCAGACACCGGGTTCAATTCATATGCTACTTGATGTCACTTGATGACACCAGTATTGAAGATCAAAGTCCTCATGGACCCAGCGACGCATGCACTAAACCTTCTTAGCCACTCAAGTTTCTCTCAACAGAAGCTTGTTTCATTCTCACAGGGAACCCTACGTAAACTATCGGCTTTCTCTTAGAGATTGATGGTATTGAATAAGGAGACCCTCTCCCTAGTCTCCGCTCAAGAAAACCAAAGCGCACTATTGAGTCTAGAGCCACGAGATTCATCAAAAGATCTCTTAGGTACACTTGACATTTCATCCCTTGTCGTTCATCAATAAGGGCCTTAAGTGATACATTATCGAGTCCTACACAGATCTTAGCAATCTGTCGAGAACTTTTATGAGAGGTTCACAAATGTGATCCTCAATGATTGAATGGAAACTCCTGCCAGGGTCAACATCAAAGCGACCGACAAAGCAGGTCACCGGTAACTCCTTGTGGGTTACACAGTGTGTCTCAAAGCGGTCTGATGCAAATGGGGTGATGCTTTGTACCTGTGACTCATCTCGAATTGTAGATGTACTTCGGTACATGGTGTTATCTCATTTGTGGGACTCCAGTTCAGGAACAGCCTTTGTGAGAATTAGAGTTGTGTTTTCACACTATGCTGTTAACACTCTTAAAGTTCAAACTTGTAAGCGTTGGATTATTTCTAACCCATGTTTTTATGTTTTCTTCTTATAGATGCTTGCGGGTGGAAAAGATCGTGCAGATTCTCCACATGCTCATACCTACAACAACACTAATTGAAGTTCTCTCAAAAAGCAACACAAATTCAAAATGATTCTTCATCAACTTAAGAATCTACAAAGTTTAAAGACTTAGAGAACTACATCAACACTGAAATCCAACGTTAAAGAGTGTGTAAGCATGTTGGAGAAAGACGTGGAGACACTGGAACAACGAAGCGGACCTCGAGACTACCACAACATACTATCACTTCCATCACAAAGAACAAAGATCAAAGAACAAAGAAAATGATGACGTCAAAGCGAATACTTCAAAGGAAACAATTTCCCTACACGGGGAGATTGTTCGATCGAGGCACTTCTCTCACAAGAAAGAAAGAATGTCAGAAGACGTCAAAGCTACTATTACATCAGCACCTACAACGTTTGTCATCATCAATCACTAACACTTAGGGGGAGATTGTTGGAATCACTCCTAAACTAGAATTCAAGTGTTAGTAATTAATATGTAATAGTTAGCTTAATTATGGCTTTTATGTTAGTAATCAAGGCTAGGCTCATGTAGAAAGCCCATGAGCCTATTCAAAGCCCAATAAGGAAAGGATGGGAACTTTGTGTGTTGCCCTAGTTCCCTCCTATAAATAGGATTATAAACCTTCTCTTAAAGGTTGGTTGTTCATCTTATCTCAATATCTACGCATAAACTTTTCTCATTTCATTCGTGTATTGTGTTTGCTTGTTCAACCGATCTATCTCTTATCTTATTTCTTATAGTGATGCTTGTGTTACAAATATGGGAACCTAACATGCGTTGTTCAACTTCTCTTTTTGCTGCTTCCGCTATTTTCCTAGCAAGATTTATACTTGTTCATCACAAAATCCTTGGGTTTGTGCGATTCATTTCCTTTATTTATCCTTTTATAGTTATCCTTGTTTGTTCTGGTAATTAACTTAAGATTAAAAAATCCATAAAATTCAAAACTATGGCATTATATTAAGTATCAACCATAAGATTTAAGGGAATGTGTTAACACATTTTAGATTCTCTCATTTGTGAGTGCCTGAATTCTTGTTTACTAGCAAAGTAGCAATCAGGAAAAAGTATAGCCAACATAAGGTACGTGTACCCTAAAAAAAATTATTGGTAAGTCACACAGAAGGAAAAAAATAGCCGAACGAAGTTCCATAGTGGCAGTAACGGTCAACAAAGTGTCACTAAAGTTTCAATGTGTGTAATTTAATTTTTAAAATTTTCATCACATAACTTTGTCAAATCCATTAACACATCCCATAATTGTAACTTTTTATACACACTCTTTTGTTAGTAACTTAGTATTACTAAGCTACACTCATCGTCTTAAATAACGATTGTTCAATATAGAAATAATTATATTAAACAATAATTATTTTTTTAGACAAAGAGCGTAGCTTAGTAACACTAATAAAAAGATGCAGATAAAAAAATTATAATTTTGAGCCATGTTAACAAATTTGACAAAGTCATATGATGAAAATGTCAAAATTTGAATTACACACATTGAAACTTTAGTGACACTTTGTTGACCGTTATTGCCACTATGAAACTTTAGTCACCTTTTTTATGTGTGACTTAACAATAATTTTTTTTGTATGGTACATGTACCTTATGTTGGCTATTCAACTTTTCCATCTAGTAAACCAGAATTGGTACACCACAACGAATGTAAAGCGCTTAACACATTCCCATAAGTCCGATAGTTGATACTTAATATACTGCCACAATGTCAAATTCTATAGATTTTTAAATCTGAAGTTAATAATAAAAACAAACAAGGATAAATATAGAAATAAATCAAGAAATTGAATGGCACATACCCGAGGTTTCTGACTTCTGTGATGAAAGAAGTATAAATCTTGCTAGGAAAATAGCGGAAGCATCAACAAGAGAAGATGCATAACGCATTACATTACCTTGTGTGTGAGTGCCCGAAATTTGGTTTACTAGCAATCAGGAAAAAGTATAGCCAAAATAAGGTAAGTGTACCCTACAAAAAAAGTATTGTTAAGTCACAAAAAAAAGGTGATTAAAGTTTTTTTTTTTTTTTTTTTACTAAAAGGGTTACCCTCGGTAAAATATTATTACTCCAAAAAAATAGTTAAGTACAAGGAATGTGGGTGATTCCGACATCTCAGCCCAAGAGGCAAACCAAACACACCTACGGTGCTTACTGCCTAAACTATCATAAGTAATGACATGCCATACTTATGCAACACAAAATGAGAGAAACAACCTATCTAAACTAACCATGAAGACTACTGTCATAAACACCAACGGCCTCAAGTTGAGCATCAATCAGTCCATAATCATCAAACTCATCGGCATTATAAGGGTTGTGGTCATAGGTGCCCTTCTTCCACTGTTCCAATAAGGTTTCCATGTAAGCTCCACCACCACTTTTAGAACCACCAAATGCCATCAAAATTAGAGGTCGCATTATGGTCCTCAAGAATCTCATCATCTTCACTATCCGAAACAACCAAGTATCCAACCTTAGAAAACGGGTTACTAATCTTTTTCCCATCATTAACCATTACATTTCTACTATTCAACTTTGAAGAAGAAGAATTGACCGTAGTCGCACTTGGGCTACTTTCAACAATGTTCACATATGGAGTAGGGGAGTCACAATAGGTACCGGAATAGTAGTACTAGGTTCCACCGGATCAATAGAAACCTCATTCAAGTCACTAAGAACACCAAACGCATTGGATGTATTAACCTTTGTAACATCCTTACTAGATTGTTGCGATGTAGATGCCTCCCTAGTATGGCCTTTAGAAGGAGTAGCCTTGGTATTCTTTGGAGCAACCGGTCGATACTCAAATTTATTTGCATGTATAGCCTTGAATTTCTTGGTATTTCCTCCTTTACGCTTCACATGATAAAACCATCAGTAGAAAGCTTCTTGGATGAGCCCAAATTAACCTCCTTGTTCTTACCTATTTCATTAACTACCCATTTCGAGGCGGCTTTGGGACAATCATCATTCGAATGCCCATATAGCAAACAAGTACTACATCGGGTGTTCTCATTCATACTCAATACGAATAGTTACCTTCATTATATCCATTTTCATTGAGTTTAGGAATAGCCAACACCAAAGTGTCACAAAATCAAGTGGATTCATTAACTTCAATCAACGCTCTAGCATAGCTACATCTACCCCCTGATTCTAAACACATCTTCTTAGTATACGAGTCAAGAAACATAGGATTACCAATATGGGAAGCAATTAAGTTCAAACCATCGGCGATATAAGCAACCAATGGGATATCATGGAATTTCACCCAAGCAGGAACACAAGACAAATCCTCTTTTTAAAGGTTTATCTAAGGTGACCACTTATTAAGAAAAATTGGAATTAAGCGGCACAATGTAAACAAAGTGTCGCTAAAATTTTAATGTTTGTAATTTAATTTTAGACATTTTCATCACATAATTTTGTCATATTTGTTAACACAGCTCACAAATATAACTTTTTATCTACACTCTTTTATTAGTGTTATTGGAATCACTCCTAAACTAGAATTCAAGTGTTAGTAATTAATATGTAATAGGTAGCTTAATTATGGCTTTTATGTTAGTAATCAAGGCTAGGCTCATATAGAAAGCCCATGAGCCTATGCCAAGCCCAATAAGGAAAGGATGGGAACTTGGTGTGTTGCCCTAGTTCCCTCCTATAAATACCTCATGTAAACCATCTTTAGATGGTTGGTTGTTCATTTTCTCTCAATACTCACGCATAACTTTTCTTCATTTCATACGCGTATAGTTAGAACTTGTTCAACCGATCTCTCTTAATCTATATTTCTTATATTGATGCTTGTGTTACATAAATGGTGACCTAACAGTGGTATCAAGAGCCAAATAGTTGGGTGAAACGATTTTGTTTTGAAGTTTGTTAGAATATACGCGTAAGTCTCGTTTTATAACATTCATACGCTTAAAAACTTATTTTTTTCACTATAATATCCAAGATTCTTGTACTTTAAAGGTTATTTGGTGTTAAAGTTTAAGTTTTTGGCAAAAAGTTTGAAACTTTATGTGTATTTCCTTGTTTTTAAACTTGGTTTTATTCGTGTGGTGAGTTCTACGCGTAAACGGATAAAAGGTTTGGATCATCAAGTTTCACACTTTTGTGTCATTTTGGTGATATTGAAGCTATTTCATCACTAAAATCTGGTTTAGAAACGTTTTTGGGCAGAAATCAAAGTTTTTGGTATATGTTGGCATTTCCTACGCGTGAGCAAACCCTAATCTTACGAGTAAGTTATCCTTGGTTTGATCTTCAGTGCTATTGGTTTATTCAGTGGAGTTTTCTTACTTGATAAGCCTGCAAACACTTCGACTTTGGATATCTTTTACACTGGTATAAGTGTAAAGGATTTGTGGGCAAAACCCTAGTTTTACGCCTAAGCAATACCTTACGCGTAGAATACTTTATGCCTAAGCATTTACTTACGCCTAAGCCTTGTCTTACGCATAAGCATTCTATTACTAAGCTATTGTGTTACGCATAAGCTAAGGTTCCTTAACCCTACACGTAAGCTAATCCTACGCGTAAGTTCAACTCTTACGCGTAAGTTGGTGTTTTTACGCCTAAGGTTTCCTTTGCCTAAACTTGGTTTCTACACATAAGATTTCTTCATCAACAAAGTTTCATTCGACTACAAAGATCCATCATTAACACAAGTTTCAAGATGTCACAACCACCATACTCTAGCTACTTTCCTCATGTGTATCCTCAACAACAACAACAACAACTCAGTCAACAACAACAACAATTCAATCTACAACAACAAGTGTATCAACAACAATTTCAACAACAACATTTTTCACTACAAGGAGCAATTTCCCCACAAATGGTTCAACCACCACCTAGTCTTCAAGTACAACCTTACACAAACTTTTACAATCAACATCCATCCAGGAATACTATGAAGGAACCGTCATGGTTTGGCAAGATGTGTGAAGCATTAAGTAGTCAGCAATCAATTCATGAAGGCGGCTCGCCGATAGACCTCCATGCTCACTCAGGAAATTATGATCAATGGGTGATAAGGTTCTTTAGGTTTTGTGATCTAAAGAAGTCACATGGAAAGTTCTTAAAGAAGGTCATTATGGAAGGTCCATTTCAGATGCCTACCGTCGTTACATCCGGAGATCCAAATGCCAATCCACCAAGAGGTGAAGTCTCCAACACCGCAAGTCTTCAGACCTCACTGTGATGAACTTCTACATTTTGAAACGATGAACTAGCAATGCAATACATCCTTTTGGGATTACCCAATCCGATCCTTTGAAATGTTGATGCTCAAAAGGCTAAAAAGCAATGTGGAAACATATTCATCTTCCATGGAAGGCACAAAGACTCAATCAAGAAGACATGGAATCAAAAAATCTACTTGGCTTATGAACACTTCATGATTGAACCGGAGAACATTAGAGTCATATCATCATCCTTTTGACATCATCAATGACTTGACAAACACAAGATCATTATGCCAAGTTGCGATCCAACACTAAGTTCCTGAGTAGTCTTGGTCCTGAATGGGAAAAGTATGTCATTTTCATCCGTAGAAGAATCTTCATCATGCATCATACGGATTGTTGTACTATTTGAAGCCACATAAGTTGACGAGAAAGGGTTATCCGTGGACTCCGGCATCACCTTATAATCAACAATTAGCTTTATGGGCTCAAGCTTGTTATCCTCAATTCAACCTTACAAGCTTCACAAATCCTCTAAAACCATTTGCTCAACCAACTACAACTAATTCCCCATATGATCACCACACGAAATCTCAAGAAACTCAATTCCACACAACAACCTAATCAAGCACTTTACTACGTGAATCAAATGAGGATCAACAAGGGTTTGTCATGATTGCTAGAGCCTTGGTAGATATTCAAACAAATCCAACAATGCATTCGCATCAAACACAAGGAATCGCTATGGTTAACAATGGACGTGTTGAAGTTGAGAATCGTAGGTAATGTTCATGGGCGGTGGTCAGGGTTTAATCCTATGGGGAGGAATAACATGGGTGCTCCTTAACAAAGGGCTAAGTGGTTGAAGGGGTAATGCTGAATGGGGTTAATGGTCTTCGTTGTTATAACTGTAATGAGAAGGGTCATATGGCTAATGCATGCCCTAAGCGAGAGAACAAGAAGCGTGCTTATCACAAAGAGGCTTTGCTCTTGCTCAAGGATGATCTTTGGTGGAACTCTTACCAACAAGGAACAAAGCTTCATGGCGGATCAGATTCGATGATGATATGGAGGACTTGCGAACTGCTTGTGATGATGTTGATGGCACATATGCAAGCTCTTCACATGAGTGACACGAGGCCCAGCAGATGACATTGATGGCTTGTCTCAGTGCTGGATCAAACTATACTCATTAATGATCGATATCTCCGACCAACATCTACATCCGACAAAGTCGAGTGTTCAACATGAGCCGTCTACATATCATTCCAATGATCATCAAATAGACCCCGTAGTTATATTTGACGATCAAGATGATCTTATGGTTACCATTGATAATCAAGTTGACTCCGTGGTTATACTTGAGGATCTGACTAATGATCATGTTGAAACTCACGTTGAACAAGATGAACCTTCGTCTAATCTAGAAATTGAGCTCATGACCTTAATTAAAGACCAATAATCTCGACTGGAAATTTGCAAGAAATTAAAGGACAAAAATGCCTTTGTTAACTAGGGACAATGAATGCTTAATAAGACAACTCAACGTTTTTAAAAATCAAGAAAAACGTGAACACGGTTTTGAAGCTGCTTTTGCTAAATCTCATCAAAATGAAAAATCACAAGAACGCAAGTCAGATCGTGATCTAGTGCATCCAAGAATGCTTTGTTGTCTCAAATAGAACAACTGAAACATGAACATAAACAACAACTTAACACTCTTACCTTGGAAACTCAAAAGCCAAGTGAGTTGTTAACTTGTCAAACAGTTCTCAGTACAAAAGCATTCCACGAAACGAATAGATGACTATCTTGAGAAATTGTCGATTGACAAAACAAAATCAAAGAGTTTCGGAATGTTGTTTATAAACATGGTGAATCAATCACAACGATTCAAAAGTTTACTTTCAAACCAAATCCAAATAGATATGGACCGAATATTGCTGATTACAAACCTAAGTTTTCAGACAGAGCATTCAAACCAAATCCTGAAGTTTACAGTGCAGAACATAGAATTGATGATTCCATTATGAGTGTTGTTGAATATAACCGTCAAGAGGAATTAGATGCAGAAGACGAGAGTCGATCAGAATTAGAAAATGTTGTTTATAACAAACCATTTAACTATTCAAAAGCTATCACTTTCGTCGCGCAACAAGATACTTCTAACACACCTTGGGTTATCACACCAATTTCTGAGCCTTCTAATGTTAGTCCCCAACACAATGGTGCACCAATTCATGGTCCTTTACCTTCACTTAGTGAAGCTAAAACAAAAGCTGAAAGTTGTCGAGTTATCAAATACTTTGAAACTTTCTTATCTGACATCAAAATTTTGGAACGTGAGATTGAATTTCATTCTGAAATAAAAGTTGAACATTTTCAATCGCCTCTGGCGCGTGAACAAAAAGATATTCTTCAGAAAAAAATTTTACCCCATGTCATAAATTTGAAAAACTGTGCACTATATTAGGAAATGGATTTTCACAAGGAGCTTGGACTAATCAAAACAGTTTTCGAGAAAACAGAAACATCGATTTCAAACACTAAACGTAAAAAGAAATTGTTAAGAAAAGATGTTGATCGACTCTTGGAAGATGTTATCTGTGCCGATATCCATAATGTTGTGTTACTTCATTCTGTTGCATATGCATTTGATTATATATCTGCTGATTATGTTGATTCTGTTGATAATGTTGATAATGTTGTGGATACCGATTATTTGTCTCAAATCGAGTCTTTGAAAACTGAAAATGAATGTTTGTTAACTGACCTTTCAAATGCAAAACGTCATCTTCAATGGTGTCAAAAAGATTGTCAAACTCGTGAACTTGCTTTGCAAAACAAGATCAACCTGTTGCGTTCAAAATCTTTCGAACCAAAATTAGAGCAACTGGATGATGAAAACGTGTCATTGAAGTGTCAAATTTCAAAATATGAACAAGAACTTGTTAAAGTCAAAACAGAATATGGAGTCATATTTAATTTACTAAAAAAGACTCGTGACGAGGCATCACAAGAACTTGATCATCATCTTGCATACACTAAAGAAGTCTTAAACGTTAGTGGAAACATTCGTTCAGAAAACCTAGATTTGTTACAAACAGTTGATGAGTTGAAAGCTAAGCTAGGAAAGTATGAGAAGAACATGCCTAGTAATACAAAGTCACTTGCACCTAAAACACTTAAATATGACAAACGGATACATACTGACAAAACACAAGTAACTAATGTGCTTCCCTCTACTGAAACAGGAATAGTTGCCTCTTTTCCAAACGCAGCACTTCACGGCCTAGGAGCAATACAAGGAAGAATAGGAAGTTGCACCGTAAGAAAAGAACAATAAAGAATCTTTGAAGTAGAAGAACACCTTAGGAATTGAATAAGACTCATGTTACTCCCACTTTAGAAATTGCGTCGCCCGCAAATGTAATGGAAAAAGTGATGTAAACAATGCTGAATCGTTAAGTACTTTAAATGTTATGTTTGAAGCTTCATGTGTTGGTTGTCATAAAAGTATGTTCTCAGGTTGTCATGATAAATGTGTTGCTAAGGACATCTTGAATCGTAAGCGGAATAATAGAAAACGGAATACCTCTAGGCCCACTAATGCTTCTAAGTCTGTTCTAGGTAAACCACCATCTAGTGTTCCAACCACGATTATTGATGTAACCATAGAACCCCTTTCATCTCCTAGGAAAATCTTAACACCTAGTACTTTCACTACGACTAAAGCTAAGACTAGTTGGAGATGGCAGAAATGGTTACATAATACACTAGGATTTCAATGGATACCTAAGATCATAAACGTGTGTTTCAACTATAAGCGCACGGAACCCTCTAACTCTTCGGGTTCCACATCTACTTCTATTCCATCCGTGGTCGCCGTGCGTGTAATGCAGGTGTCTGAGATCATCCTATGGATTGTTGATAGCAGATGTTCCCGACACATGACATGAAATCTCAAACTGTTATCAAACTTTATTGCAAAGTTCATAGGCTTGTATCGAGGTTCGAGAATGATCACTTCACAGCTATCATGGGCTACGGAGATTACATCAATGGCAACATCGAAATTAGTAGGGTTTATTATGTGTAAGGCCTCATACAATCTCTTCTCATGGGTCAATTCGTGATGGAGACTTGGAAGTTGCTTTTCGGGAGAAATCTTGTTTCATTCGTGATCTACAAGGAAACGATCTTATGTGCTGTACCGAATTCAAGTCTTTATACAATCTCAATGCAAGACATGATTGCTTCATCTCCCATCTCTACTTTCAAAGGCAACATCTACAAAATCTTGGCTATGGCAACGTCCGTCTCACATTTAAACTTTCAAACCATAACCAACCTTGCACGTTACAAACTTGTTGAAGGTCTCCCAAGATTTGGTATTCTAAAGATCATCTATGCTCAGCTTGTGAACAAGGGAAAAGCACTCGTGCTCACTTTCCTTCAAAGGTGGAACACACGACCACAAAGATGTGCTTCATCTTCTTCACATGGATTTGTGTGGCCGATCTTGGCTCGCAGCAGACGATTAATGGCAAAACGCTACATCTTGGTAATTGTAGATGACTACTCAAGATGGACTTGGGTTTATTTTCTTCAAAGTAAAGATCAAGCTCCACAGATGATCATCACCTTTCTCACGAAAATTCAAGTTCACCAGTAACAGCGGTCCGACAAATCGAGCATAAAGGAACAAAGGAATTTGTGAATCAAACATCAATTGCACGCGTACACGAACAAAACGGAGTTGTTGAAAGATGAAACCGAACATTAGTAGAAGGCGCAAGAACGATGTTAATCAATGCTAAACTTCAGTTACTTGTGGGTGAAGCCGTGTCAACTGCATGCTACACTCAAAATCGCTCAATGATTACCAAACGCCACAACAAAACACCTTTTGAGCTCATCCACAACTGAAAACCAAATCTCAAACACTTTCATGTATTTGAATCCCTTTGCTACCCGAATAATGATCGTGATGACTTTGGAAAGCTCAAAGCTAAAGCTGACATTGGTGTCTTCATTGGATACTGTGAAAACTCTAAAGGTTACCGGATCTGGAATCGTCGGACAAAACAGGTTATGGAAACGATTCATGCAAATTTCGATGAGCTTACTGATATGGCTTCTGAGCATAACAGCTTGGAACCCGGTCACAACAGTTTAAACTTCCCTCAAACCCCATCATCAGCTGAACCTAGTTTACAACTAACTCGACGTCAAATGGAACGACTATTTGCTTTGCTCTGTTTAGTGATGATATTGATGAACGTGCTCAAGCGTATCCAATATTTCCGCTCAACACGATCAAAATCCAATACCTGATACACCTGCTACAACAACTACTGTTGAGGAAGTACCACCAATTGATTCTACAACCACAGTTGAACAAACCGCATCCAACAACGTTGAACTAGCTGATGATATTCTAAATAGTGAAGTACCCCCACCTGCAGATTATGATCCAAATGCGTTCTTCAACCCGTTTACTAATGAAACTGCTGCACCATATGTTGCGGAATCATCTACAAGCCATTTGAATCCTCCCAATCTGCACAATGTATATCAACACCAACCCTCTACACATCGTTGGACTAAAGACCATCCTCTTGAGAACATTATTGGTAACCCGAATCAACTAGTCGTAACGAGACAACGTCTTCACACAGACGGTGAACATTACATTTATGCACTCATTGTCTGCCAATCTGAACCTAAAAACATTAAAGACGCAATGACCAAAGACAACTGGATTGAATCCATGCAAGAAGAACTCAATCAATTTAAACGTCTTGAAGTATGGGAATTAGTTGAAAGACCAACAGGGAATTAGTTGAAAGACCAATAGGGGTCTTCGTCATTGGTCTAAAATGGATTTGGAAAAACAAATTGGATCTTGCTGAAGGAGCGTAACCGAAAATAAGTCCGCGTCACGGTGGCTAAGGGTTATAGACGGGAAGAGGGTATTGACTTTGAAGAATCATTCGCTCGGTTGCTGTCGCCTTGAGGTTGTTCGAATATTTCGGCATTCGCGCTCACATGAACATCACGATGTTTCAGATGGACGTCAAAACTGCTTTTCTCAATGGAAAACTGAAAGAAACGGTATATGTCAGCCAGCCAGAAGGATTCGTTGATCTAGAGTTCCCAAACCATGTCTACAAGTTGAACAAGGCTATCTACGGCCTCAAACAAGCCCCTAGGGCGTGGTATGATAAGTTATCATCCTTTCTTATCACCAATAATTTCGTCAAAGGTTCGGTCGACCCTGCACTTTTCATACAATATCACGGGGCTCACATTTTAATCGTTCAAATTTATGTGGATGACATCATTTTTGGGTCAACACATCTAAACTACTCAAACACTTTTTCAAAACTTATGAAAAAACATTTTGAAATGTCCATGATGGGTGAACTTACATTCTTTCTTGGATTGCAAGTTCATCAATCACCCCGTGGTATTTTCCTAAGTCAGTCCAAATATGCTCTTGAAATTTTAAACAAACATGGAATGACAAGTTGTGACACCTATGCCACACCAATGGCACACACCAAAAAACTGGATGCTGACTTACATGGGAAATTGGTTGACCCTACCAAATACCGCAGTATCATTGGGTCTCTCATGTATCTAACAACTAGTAGACCTGACATTGTATTTTCTGTATCTTTGCTCCGATTATCGGCAAGACCAAGCTGAGAAACACCTCTCTGAGGCTAAAAGAATCCTTCGATACATCAAGGGAACCATTAATTTGGGGATCCGGTATCCGGAAGGATTCGGTTTTGAACTAATCGCATTTTCGACTGGCCGATCCGCAGGTTGCTTAGATTCTCGAAAAAGTACTTGGGGGCTCTACAATTTCTTGGTGATAAACTAGTGTCATGGCAATCGGAAGCGAGGATTGTACATCGATGTCATCAACCAAGCGGAATATGTAGCCATGACCGCGTGTTGTGCTCAAGTCATTTGGATGAGAACACAACTCAAAGACTATGGTTACGTATTTGACGAATCTCGATGTCTTTGCGACAATCGAAGTGCTATTGCAATCTCATGCAACTCCGTTCAACATTCAAAATCAAAGCACATCGATCTTCGATATCATTTCATCAAAGAGCACGTGGAAAAGGTGCTGTTGAATTATATTTGTGGGTAGATGCTGAATACCAAGCTGGCATCTTCTCACCAAAGCCTTAGCTCCTGCTAGGTTTAATGAGTTGTTCCACCGGATTGGTATGCGGTGTTTGACTCCAGAGGAACTGGATGAACTTTTAAAACATTCTTAAAACCAGTCAAACACCAAAACAGTTTTTGTAAATATTTTTTCAAAAACAAAATACAAAAATCTAAAATCTGATAAAATTCAAAAATATTCTCCTATCTATATTTCTTTTAACATGGCAACTACAAATCTTCCGTCAACACTTTACTCTTTCTAAATTCATTATTTTCTCGGTCAAGTGTTGAGGGGGAGAAAGTAAATATTTTTCATTTTTCATAACAAATTGTACTTGCATGTTACCTTATCCCGACTGTTTCTTTGATAATGGTGGTCACATTTCTGGTTTTCTGACACTCCCCGGACTTACATTTATAAAATTTCATTATTTCTTAAGTCAAGGGGGAGTGTCGTCAAGTTTCTTTTCACAAATCATACTTTTGGTAACCAAAATGGAAGTTATGGGCGTTGGATGTAAATGGTTAAGGTGGAGGGACTGAATGTGTCAAATGCTCAAAGTATTTTTTAATAAAACTTCACAAAAATTTTCAAAATACAATAAATTCACCTCATTTATTTTCCAACTACCATAATCCTACGCCTAAGAATCCACTATCAAATCCGTGTTTTTTATCATCAATCTGTAAGTGTTTATATAATCTTTGTGATATTTCAAACAATGGTTTTGATTCATTTGAAAAACCAACGGTTAACTCTTGTGTTTGAGTGAGTTTGTGTTCTACGTAAACCATGAACACACAATCTCCATTTGTGTGTTTGTGTTGATAAAAATGGTGATAAAATGCTTAAATATACATACTTTAACTGTTTTCATCAAACAAATCCACCCAGAAACAAGAATTGAACAATTTTGAGATTAGGGTTCTTATGCGTGAATTGGGTATTTTCAATTGTGAGTGTTTCTGGTTAAATAGATGGTTAAGAGATGTTGTTTACATGTTGAATTAATCAAATCCACGTTTAAAACTTACCCAGAATCATCAATTGCATGAGAATCAAAATTTAGGGTTTATGTTCATACGATTTGGGTATTTTTTTGACTCATAGGGTGTTTGATGTTAAAACTTGTTTAGGACTTCTCACTAGGCCTCTAAGATATCCCAGAAATGATTTGGTGTTAATCCTATGGTTAGAATTGTTATTCGTAAGATTTGAAAACTAGGGTTTAAGTTCTACACATAAGATATGTCCTACGCGTAAACCATTTTGACTAAGCCTGAGTGTTAAACAGAAAGGGTTTGAATTTATTTGTCAATAATTGGATTATGATTCATTTGTTTCAGGTTATTACGCGTGAAAAATTCATAATCAAGGTTAATTGAACATAACGCGTAGTATGTTATGCGTAAGAGAAATCTTACGCGTAAGGTTCTACAATGGGGACTACGCGTATCCTGTGAAGGATATGCGTAATACGGTAACAACGCATAAGGTTCACTCTTACGCGTAAGGTTCCACATACGCTTATGCGTAAGCTCTATGCCTAAGGCCCTCTTTTCCTACGCGTAACATTTCTTACGCGTAAGTCAAGATCCTACGCATAAGCTTATGCTTACGCGTATAACCACTCTATTTCGCATAAGCTTGGAATTTTACGCCTAAGCCTTAGATCAACCAAAATTATAAATTGTTACGCGTGCAAACTAGTAAATAAATAAATCATAACGTCACAAAACCAAAATGTCGCTAATAAGCTTAAATGTTTAACAAGTTGTGGAAAATAAAGTGAAAACTTGGACTTTAAAACTCCAAATCAATCAACTCACGAAACTTATCACGACGTCTTAGACTAACAAGTGACATTGGACTCGTAACAATCATTGACATATCACATTCAATAAATAGACAATAAAATCAAATGTTGACTAACGTAATGTCTTTCGATATGTTGGTTCTTTTGGCTAAATATCTTTAGGATCCGATATGGACGTTCAAATGCAAAATGTGGATGCACCAAATGTTCTCATTGTTGAAGATATCTTCCCTAATGGTTACCCAATGAAGATCGGAAAGAACAACCTCATAGTTGATTTTGATAACTTCTCTTGTTCTGAAGTCTTCGTGTCAGAGATTGCCTTGGATATTCGAAGACTTACCCTTATCGAAACATGCTCACAAACTCGCTCGTCTGGGAGATCTACATTCACCAATTCTGGCATACAATGCAAAAGGTCAAAGGTCAAAGTGTTGTGACAGTGACCCTTAACAACAAACAAGTCACCATCACGCCAGGATTTTGGGGCTATTCTTCTTATTCATGTTATCGAACCCATCTGGAATACAATGCCACTCCAAGCGAAGAGGTCTTTCTCCGGTTCATGGTCGACATCGGCTATGATGAAGCTCTTGGGTTAATCACAAAGCACTCATATGTGGATCTCAAGAACATTCCCCAGCCATGGAGAACCCTCTACATAATGATTGCCAAATCCGTTTCCGGACGTGATAGTGGTTATGAGCATCCCAAGCTCATGGAACTACAAATATTTTGGGCTTTGGTCAATATGAAAGACATAGAAGTTGAAGCTCTGATATGGGAAGACATGATGACTTACCTTAAAAAGCTTGGCACCAAGATCCCGTATATCAGATACACCAAACTGTTGATCCAAAGAGCTTTAGGGTATAATCCTGATATTCTTTCGAGACTTGATGACCCCAAACAACACTCCGTGTTGTATGAGCCCAAACTCACCGTCAGTTGGGACTCAACAACAAAGGGTGCGTGTGTTACGAGAATATCTTCTTACTGATGCTCTCAAAGAACTTTACTCATACAAACGATATCTGGTAGCAGTCGAAGCTGGTAAAGTAGGTTTCCTTGATGAAAATTCCTCTGGTACACCTACTAGGAAAACGAGGAGAGGCAGTGTAGGAAGTATTACGAGCACTGAGAGTACAAGAAAGTATCCTAAGAGGAGTCCTTCCCGTAAAATGAAAGTTCCATTAAAAGAGGCAATTCCTATTCCCAAACCTGAACCGCAACAAAAGCTAAAGGACGAGGACTCAAAGGACACTGAAACGGACGAAGAGGTCATCTACTCTGAAACTTCATTCGATGATACTTTGACAGTAGCAAAACCTCCAAGTCCTAAGGCTGATAAAGGTAAAACTCCAGTGCTTGAACACGAAGAAGAAGAGAGCTCAGATGAAGAGCAACTGGATAAAGACTACAGGAAAAAGGTGAATAATCTAAGACTCCAACACGTTGTTTGAACGTTTAAACGCAACAAACTCGTGGCCCGGAGGGTCAAGTGGTGGAACTCAAGCCACACCGCCTCGATGCGGTTAATCAACCCGATAAGGGAACTGGTACCACCACCCACGAACAAAGGCAACTGTAGGACACTATCACCTATGACTTTGAGGAGTCGGAAATGGAGAAGTATGAGAAGATTCATGATGAAGATGCTGAGGCTGCAGCTAAAGAAAAGGCAGAAAAAGAAGCTCAAGCTCAAGCGGATGAAGAAGCGAGATTAAGGCAGAAGAGTTGACCAAGTCTGGAAAAGATGACGAAGGTGATTATGATGATTTTCTTCTAGATAGTCCAGCACGCTCCAAAGAAGAAACTTCTGAACCACCAAAGGATCATGAGTCTCCTCATGTCTCGTCATCATCAGACTCATCCTCTCATTCATCTCCACCACCATCCAAAGGCACAACCGGATCCATCGGATCAATAAAGAAACTAACACTTGGGCATCCCGAGCAAAGCGAAGATTGTCAATCTTGTCGAGAAAAGCAAAAACGTAACATTGTTAATAGGAAGTCGAATCAACTGCTGACGAGTCAACCTTCTTCAAGACGGGATAAACGAGATGTTGAGTGAAAGGGAAAAATCCAGTTCATCAATCGTGATGTCCAAGGGGAAATTAAGAATACGATTAAGGAATATACTCATAGGTTCCTACTCGAAATTGTTCCTGGAGTGACAAAAGAGATGTTCACTAGACAACTATATCCGAATCTCATGCAGATAGCCAAGCAGACAATAAGGTCAACGCCCTTACAAGTTACAATCAATCTAACCGACCTATAGTTTTCTCCGATGTTGAATTGGTTTCCAAGTTGGTAACACAAATGTCAAAACGATCGCAACATTTACTTCGATGACGGTAAATTGTTTGATGCATTCTTTGGAATACCAACTCAAAACAAAGATGCGAGCGAAGCGTGAAAGGCCTAAGCGTCTAAGAGACGATGATGATAAGGATAAAGATAAAGATAAAGAGCCTAAACGCCCGAAGAAAACTAGAGAATCATCTTCTATGCCACCTCCACTCTAAAGGACTCCAACCGAAAGAAGATCTCCACCAAGTTCGCCCTGCTGAAAAAACCTCGGGACTCGAGTTACCACCTCGAGCGGCGGTGATCATTTCGAATACACTGGTGGTGACGATGAGGAAGTCCCTGAGCCAACAACAACCCACCTCTCCCACCACAACAAAGAAACCAGAGTCCTCATCTAAGCCAAAGAAGAAGAAGAAGACGAAGACAGATGTTCTCTCATGGCTAGATAACGATACAATGAAGAATATGGCTGGTTTTCTAGACTTTGTGATGCTACTCCCTCACTTGCCGAAGGTCAAGAAATGGTAGATGGTCCGTACTATGGAGCATGTGAAGTGATTCAAGAACAATTCAGTGAAGAAGATGACTAAGGTGAGCTAAGGCAAATTAAGAATGATGCCTTCCAAGCTGTTTAAAACAGCTCGAGAGAAGTGCAATCGAAGTTGAATACCATCTCGAAAACGTTGCACGAGCCATGTCAAACAATATCGATTGGCTCAATCCCGAAGCTAACATTGACTTCACAAGAAAAGACAAAGCTCCATACTACACGGTGGACAAGACCTCTACCTACAATTGGCCAACCGGATCAACCCAAGATTCCATTCAGTTATTTCTTCAACAACGACCTAGAATTTCTTCTACACGGTAGCGATGTCTCCAAGAAATACGCTACATCACTCACACTTCCTTTCCCAAAGAATATACTCCAACGGCATATCCATCGAGGAAAATGCTACTCACATGTTTGTCGACAGAGTGGAAAAGTATGACCTTGATGCAATGTATGGGATTCACCTTTGGCACGAACGCAGCGAAGAATCTTCTACAAAAGTGCGCGATTCAAACGTCAAAACACGAAGTGTTAGTGATAAGCGGATCGTTGCTATTAAGCATGTTACTCTCTCGTCAAAGTGGGATTACACTTTCCTCAAGAAAATAGTGGTCAAACGTCAAGAGGAAGAGGACTATGACTTCTGTGAAGCGGATTTTCAAAGATTGTCTCTTAACGCCATTGAAGATATGTATCTCGCAAAGGTGCGGGGACGAATCGACATTTCTCTCGAGAAATCCAACGTGAGTACATCAAGTCGTTGTTAATCTTCATCAGAAGCATAGTGATCCAGGAACATGTAGAGGACATTCAACTTGCCGTGGAATCGTATCAGACGCGTGTTAACCTCACTAAACCACAACTCGACCTTCCCGACATTAACAAACTTCCTTAGTACACCCTCATCAGCAAACCATTTGGAGTAGTCTACCGCAGTGAACTACACCGAAATTGCTTCATGGCGTGCAGAGAGCTTCATAAGTTTGAGGATCATACACTGAAGAAAGTCAGGGATGGTTTAGCTTATCGGTTAAGAGGATCATCACTCGCATCGATGAAAGGTTGTTCAGAAGGGATCAAATCAGAACTTTGGAGAGCTTCGTAGGCGGTCGTCCAAGCATATCTCTCAGGCTACCAACGTCGAAGCATTCACCGGAGTTATTGTTGGATTACCTGAGACACCTGGTACTCCTTAATTTGTTTCTCTTATAATCATTTGGTTTCTTATCATTTTTTTGAATGCATGATTTTTTATCTAACTATGGCTTGTGCACACATAACAGTGTACAATCCGTACTTGTAATGAAAGGACCCTGTGGTACGCATTAGTGCCACAATCTTATAAAAGGAGCGAAAACTTCTTACTTTTGAGTAAAACTTATCAAAACTTTCATTTTTTTCAAAGTTTTGCTCAAAAGAACAAGTACTTCCCCCTATGATTTTTCAAAACCTCAAAAGTTTATATCACTTGTTAAGGGGGAGTATTTTCTTAAAACTTTGTTCACAAAATTGTTCTTCGTGGTAATCTTCCCACAAAACTCAAAATGGTCATATTCGATATCAAAATTTCGTCAAAAATAACATTTAATATGCCATTTTTGAGAGGGAGAAAAATTATGTGATAAGAAATATGTTGTGAATTGCAAATGAATCGTCGTGCTAAAAAGACTTAACCAATGAATTGACGAGATCTTAAATGTTAGTAAATCGAAAAGACTTGTCCGGGACGGGTAATAATATCAAGCTAGTTCGCTAGTGATGTAAACGTGTCTCGCAAAGGACTTGTCCGAGTAGAATGTACCATTCGAGAAACTCTTGGTAGTCATGAACTTTGACGGGCTTGACAACCTTTCGAGGTTGTCCACACCTTCAAGGTAGTTATTAGAGCTAGTTGTCACCTAAAAGCTGACAATGTAACTCTTTAACTATGCAACGTAACCGTGTCTCATGGGGAATTGTCTATCATGAGTTGATCAATTCAAAAGTGCGCGCTCTTCTCTCACCGTGCAAATTTCTGTTAAAATACTTAAGCACGTGTGGAGGGGGAGTAATTATGCAAAATCTTAAAACTCTCAAACAGTGGTATTAAATGCTTTTACTCGTAACCACTGTGAGAGATTTTCAAGGAAAATTGGTTTTATGGCAACATAGGTTAGTCATGGAGTTATAAGGTGACTAAGGTTAGGAATAACCATCCTATGATCTTCCAGAGCCGGAGGGATCTACCCAAGGACACCACCAATAGTTAGAATTAGAAGTCCTTAGGTATGATTATAAAAAGGAGAAAATGAGAATCGGAGAAAGAAGAGGTTGAAGAATTAAAAAGAAAAGTAAAGAAAATGGTGAAAAGAAATAGCCCTCCAGATTATTCAACTTAGGGCGGACACCGGGTTCAATTCATATGCTCTTGGTTGTCACTTGATGACACCGGTATTGAAGATCAAAGTCGTCATGGACCCGGTGACGCATGCACTAAACCTTCTTAGCCACTCAAGTTTCTCTCAACAGAAGCTTGTTTCATTCTCACAGGAACCCTACGTAAACTATCGGCTTTCTCTTAGAGATTGCTGGTATTGAAGAAGGAGACCCTCTCCTAGTCTCCGCTTAGGAAAACCAAAGCGCACTATTGAGTCTAGAGCAACGAGATTCATCAAAAGATCTCTTAGGTACACTTGACATTTCATCACTTGTCGTTCAATAATAAGGACGCAAGTGATACATTATCGAGTCCTACACATATCTTAGCAATCTGTCGAGAACATTTATGAGAGGTTCACAAAATGTGATCCTCAGTGATTGAATGGAAACTCTGCGGTGGTCAACATCAAAGCCACGACAGCAGGTCACTTCAGTAACTCCCCGTGGATTACGCTTAGTGTATCTCAAACGGTCTACAGTCGTGGGGTGATGCTTCGGTATACCTCGGTGACTCATCTGAATCTGTAGGTGTACTCGATACATTTGCAGCGTTATCTCACTTGTGGGACTACAGTTCAGGAACAACCTTTGTGAGAATTAGAGTTGTGTTTTCACACTATGCATTAACACTCTCGACGTTCAAACTTGTGTATTGGATTATTTCTAACACATGTTTTATGTTTTCTTCTTATGGATGCTTAGGAAAAGATCGTGCAGATTCTCCACATGCTCATACCAACAACAACACTAATTGAAGTTATCTCAAAAGGCAACACAAAGTCTAATGATTCTTCGTCAAAGTCAAAAATCTACAAAGTTTAAAGACTAAGAGAACTACATCAGATCTTGAAATCCAACGTTAAAAGAACGTGTGAGCATGTTGGAGAAAGACGTGGAACCTGGAGCAACGGCGGACCGATGCGGACACAACAACAACATACTATCACTACCACACACAAAGAACAAAGATCAAAGAACAAAGTAATCTAAGGTCAAAGCGAGAATACTTCAAAGGAAACAATTTCCTACTTTGGAGATTGTTCGAATCAAGGCACTTCTTCTTACAAGAAGAAGAATGTCAGAAGACGTCAAAGCTACTATTACATCAGCACCTAAAACGTTTATATCATCAATCACTAACACTTAGGGGGAGATTGTTGGAATCACTCCTAAACTAGAATTCAAGTGTTAGTAATTAATATGTAATAGGTAGCTTAATTATGGCTTTTATGTTAGTAATCAATGCTAGGCTCATGTAGAAAGCCCATGAGCCTATGCCAAGCCCAATAAGGAAAGGATTGGAACTTGATATGTTGCCCTCGTTCCCTCCTATAAATACCTCATGTAAACCATCCTTAGATGGTTGGTTGTTCATTTTCTCTCAATACTCACGCATAACTTTTCTTCATTTCATACGCGTATAGTTAGAACTTGTTCAACCGATCTATCTTAATCTATATTTCTTATATTGATGCTTGTGTTACATAAATGGTGACCTAACAAGTGTTACTAAGCTACGCTCTCTGTAAACTAATCATTGTTCAATATAGAAATGGCATTTCTCTAAATAACTTTTTGCCTATTAGTGTTTATTTACATTTTTAAAAATCATTTGGTTATTCAAAGTGGACACTTATTTACTTTTATTGTCTCAACAAAAACATATAAATAACACTTTTCATGTAGTGGTAATAGTGAAATCACTTGACAAATTAGAATACATATTGAGCTATTCTAGTGATGGTTTTTATATGAACGAGTATAAATATGTAGCAAAGAAGTGTTGTGAACTTGTGTCCTCCTTCAATACCACTTGACTATTTTGAAAATGTTAAGAGATAAGGAGAAGAAAGACAGAGGTACAAAATGCAAGCCCTTGTCGACGCTATCATGTTTAATTTCATGTTATCATGATATTCAAGTATAATATATGTTGCGTTACTATGATTCTACTATTATCCGGTGTTTATTATTGTTGCATTTCAAACACAAAAACTTCTTGTCTTTCAAAATGGAACTTTAAGGACATAAATGAAGCTATCTAGGTCCAACTACTTTTATGAAATCGGTGGGTAAGAAACCTGAAAAAAAGACTAGTTAATCAAGCAACTAGTTGAATTTGGATATAAAATAACAAAATGAAAAGAAAAAATAATAGTGAGAAACATCTATTGTAAATTATTTATTAAAAAAAACAAAAAAAACAAAAAACATTGCCTTCTATCTTTATTATTTTTTGCTTTAAAAATTAGTTTATATATTGCATCAATTTCCCCTTGTTAAGTTGAAGAGATGAAACTTTGGCCTGTTTGTTTAGTTTTTTTATTTTTTAATTAAGGGCTCGTTTGCTTAAGGGGTATGGAAATGAAAGATTGAAAGAATGAAATGAATGATGTATATTGTTGCTTGATTCATTAAGTTGTTTGGTAGGATGGAAAGGAATTGTGAGAATGGGAAAATGAATTGATTGCCATGTTTGTTGCGCATGAAGAATGGAAACGTGGGAAACATTTTCGATTCTCATTCCACGATTTTAATTCTCTTTAAAAAGTAAAGAAACCAAAGAATTGGCATTTTAGGGAGGGGCGTTTCTATTTTCATTCGCATGAGAATCACAGCAAAGTAATAAAAAAAGTAGGGTATAAATGCTAATAACACGTGCAAACCAGAACCCTAATCCCCACACGTTACTTTTCCATATCCATTTTTTTCTCATGATCCCATGGCCGACATATATAATCTATGATTATAATAATTTGTTTTATGCTTTAAGAACTCGAAAGAAACTCTATTAGATAAACAAACATGTGCAAATGACATCCAGCTCACTTGGATAGATGCACCGGGAGTTTTCCCCATAGGCCCAGGTTCGAAACCCACCAAAGAGTGGGGAACGGCCTGGATTAAATCCCATCCTTTAGGGGGTGATATGGGGTGCCTGTGGTGACGTTAAGTCGTGGTTTCCTCCTGGCAGCTGGCCTAGAATGATTGTGGCGGGATCCGGTTCAAACAACCGTCCACCGCTCTGGGTTGGCCCCCTCCATGTCATGGGGGTGGGTTGATACAGCATTATAAAAAGATGTTCAACTGCCAAAAAAAAAAGATAAACAAACATGTACTTTGTTTATTGTTGATCTGTACCTTTTTTTTTTAACAAATGTTGATCTGTACCTTGGTCCCTTCATGTTCACATATTTGTCCCACCATATTACGATTAATGAAGACCGGTTATTCATTGTTTAATGTTGCATAATATGAACTAGACCTTGATAAGCTGTTCACAAGTTTTCAACAATAATTCAATGCCATGGAATTATGAATTTCTAATGGGATTTCGTGTTTGATTTCATCTTCAATATACTAGAAGATTTAGCAATCCATTTATTCAAAATTTAGTGATCAGTTACTTGTTCTTTCGACTTTGATTTGATTCTTTATTCACACCAAACACATGAATAGATTTTTAACTCATTCCGTTGCTCGATTCTATGTACCTACCAAACAACGAAATCCTCTCTCTTTGTCCGGCCTCATTCTCTTTCTCTGCAATTCCATTCTTAAGTTTATTTCTATTCTTTACGATTCTGTCGTACCAAACGCCCCCTAAGAGTCCACCACAATGGAATGAAAAATTAAATTGATACCCATAGATCCATTTTACTCAAATAAGGTGACTTTTTTTTTTTTTTTTTGTCTTCAACTCCTTTTTGGTGTTTTCAACTCATTATCATATATTTATTTTAGAGTAAATTACACCGTTCGTCCTTGTGGTTTGCGTTGACCGCAGGGTTTAGTCCTTTGACCAAAAAAATTGCACCGTACGTCCTTAAGTGTGAAACTCATCTTGTGTTAGTCCACTTGACCAAACGACGTTATGTTGGCTGTTAAATTAGGGTAAAAATACTAAAATACCCTCACTACTAAAAATACTAAAAATACTATCTTCTGTCAAGCTCTTGAATAATCCGTTTCATCGAGTTTAGATTAACATGGTTGCACAAGCTCGTTTTGGCCGAGTGGATCACAATAGCGATTCAAAACATTTGCTAGATACATGTGAATGAAGTTTAATATATATGTATTAAAAGACCGAAGAATAAGAATAAGATTGGATCAAAAGAGTTACCACAACTTAATACAAGAATAAGATTGGATCAAAGACCGAGAAAAGAAAGAAACTATATGCGCTAGCAGATGCATTACCTATACATGATTATCTTTTAAGTTCTAATTACATCTTTAATCAAACAGACTTCATCAAATTATCACCATTCAAAACAACCTCAGTTGCATTAACAACACTCCTCATCACATCAACTTGTACCTTAAGACTTTGTCTTTTGCGGCATAATTGTAACTCATTTTCAAGACTTTTTTGCGTTGAACTCTATTATGGAAACTAATCATTTTATTGCTAGTCTTACGTAGCTTCAACTCATGAGATTGGGTAACTACAACATCGATACTCTTCTTATCTAACAAATAAATTACTCTTAAAGCTAAAATCCATCCTCTTCCTTTAAAATCATTAGATATATATATACCTTCTCGTTTCATCAAATCATATATAGGTAATCATCAAACAATAATGTTTCGATCAACTGTAAACATCATCATCATCATGAAGCGGTCCTTTTGGCTTGCTTAATCTTCTCAACCGAACTTGAGTATCCATAAACAACGCATCCACCGTGACCACCTCCGTATCTGGCGACTAATTTTTGCTTGATTAATTTTCTTGACAAACTTTGTCTTCTTCATCAAGTCTTCACATGGCCAATCCATGTGTGGCCCGTCTCCTGAGGCAGGCATAGCTCCATACAATGGATACCTACTTTCTTGATGACACCCTTGTGACTCGATCTATCTTGGCAACAATCAACATCAAAGTTCATCTATCAAAGAGATCCCATGATGGTTTCTTGGAGAAGAAGGAGATGATGGTGGTGAGTGATGGCGGGTCATTATTGCATCAGTGGTGGCGGGGGTGGTTTAGCACCCCAAACCCATTAATCTACTTACCTACTTACCAAAACAAGAAAATACGGTGGTTTGGTGCGTAGTAGTCGGAAAAGAGGGTGTAGTGGGGAGTATTTTGGAGTGGGCGGTGAGGGGTGGTTGCCCGGCGGTGGCGGCGGTGGCCGAGAAATTATAGAGAGAGAGAGAGGAGAGGGTGAGGTGTGTGTTTTTATAGAGAGAGAAAGTAAATGAGGAGGTGTGTGTGTTGCGGTATATATACCTGTTCGTCTTTGCACGTTCGTCACTTATGGTGTTGAAATGACGATTATACCCTTAGGTTAACAAGACTTAACGACGTTAGTGGGCCCGATGGATGGAGGGACTAACGGCGCATAGCGTTTCACACTTAAGGACGTACGGTGCAATTTTTTTGGTCAAAGGACTAAACCCTGCGGTCAACGAAAACCACAAGGACGAACGGTGTAATTTACTCTTTATTTTATAATTTAAAATTAATAATTTCAATTTTAATATATATTTTAAATTTTAAAACAAATATAAATCTTAAAACAATCAATCATTTTCTCTCCCCACATTTTCTTTCAAACCCATCCAAATACAAATCTAATTCTAAACCCACTTACAAACCAAACGGGCTCTAAGTCATATTAAATTAAAGCATCTGTCTAAATATATGTTAATTGTTTGTAGATGAATAAATTGTTGTTTTTTGTTTTGTGTGCGAATAAAACATCTCGAATAAAAAAATATTGTTATACCCTTTTATTTGAAATAAAGTTAAGAAGTGGAAGGGCAAATATGTAAATTTAAAATAAAAATGATGGATTTAATTTGGAGACCTTCATCTCCATAGCTTTTTCTAACATGTCATATGTTAATTTTAAGTACTAAACAAACAACCATTTAATGACTTAATTAACTTTCCTATTTTTTTAATTAAGACACTTTAAGTTGTTATCAAACACTATTTTTATCTTAATTGGCTTTAAATTTTGTGCTCAGTGTTATCAGAACTTTGTAAAGAGGAGAATGATAACATCTCAATTTTGATTTTTTTTTTTTTTTTTTTTTTTTTTGAGCGGCTGATCAAATTATAAAATAACTACCAAGGAGCTAGCATTACAAAGGAATTTAACCAATCATTGCAACTACAATATAACCTACCTCTATGCTTAAGCCAAGAAATGGAATACATACGAATACAATCAAAGATATCACTCTTTCGCAAGGGTGAGAATTAAAAGTGATGTTTACGGTACCGCCTCAAAGTGAACCAATGGGTAGTCATGATGATGACAAACAAAAGGCGCTTTTTTATCTCTAGAGGCGGGCCCACGAACTCCCGCAGACGAGCCCAATGCGTGTTGGACTCAAAATCTGGTGAAGAGCCATTACACCATATGCGAACAGCCCTCTATATTTCTTTGGCGATATCGCATTTGAAGAAGACATGCTGATTAGACTCTACCAAAGTGTTACATGAGGGACGAGATTTCTGGAATTTCGATACCTCGAAGAGAGAGATTTAGACGATGAGGAAGCTTATCTAACTTCAAACGCCACATAAAGATATTCACTTTTCGAGGAAGGTCTTTGTCTCATATAGTCGTGAAACCTAAGGATGGAAGGAGTTATTAAGTCAATGTCGACGAAAGAGTACCAAAAGTAAAGCATTGGCCAAAGACCAAATGCATTTGTCAATATCAGCTTGAACGTCAAAGTGGCTGATCTCGACTAACAATTCGTTAAGGTGGGCTGAGTTTCGAACGCCAAGATTATTAGACCAATTCCATGTCCATTGCCTATTAATATTACGATCTATAATCAAACAATCCTTTTCTTGTTTCAAGCGAAACAACATGCTATATCGAGAGCAAAAAGGAGAAGAACCGAGCCATTTAAACATGGTGAATGCCAACGACAATTAAGCACGCTACCACACATATGAATATATAAGCTGATAACCACAAGTCCACAACTAGTATATATTTTCGTATTCTGAGCTTAACAAAATTTACTTAAGCATTAATTTGTTTTCTAGAATAAGTTAAACACTGCTAGTTTTATCACTTTAAAGGAGACCAAAATATAGAAATGGACCAAGTTACTAATGTATATCAGTATCCAATGGGCTTTGGGCCAGCAGCCTACAAAGTGACGGTAAAGGACTAATTATTCTCTTACTTCTCTCAAGACAATCTATACTACTCTATATAATATAAACGAGTCGTTTAGCCTGCAAGTTGCCGAAGAGCATTGTGTCGATAATTAAAATTGTATGCTTAAAATATGTTTATCTAAGAATTTGTACTAAAGTACATTTACCAACTTGGCTATAGGCAACTTCGTTTGTGCTACTGCCACACCCAGTAGAAAATTAGTGAACAGTGAAACGCACAGTAACTAACGGTCATTAGTTAACGACCGTTATCTACTAACGGTCGTTAACTTTTTTTTTTTTTTTTTAAAAACGAAAATGCGACAAGAGTCCCTGAGATTTACCTTGCATTGCAAAATAGGTCCTCTAAGGACTAACGATGTAAAAGTGAATAACGGTCGTTAGTTAACGCCCGTTATTTACTAACGGTAGTTACTTTTTTTTTAAAAAAAAACCAAAATGCGACAAGTCCCTGAGGTTTAACTTACGTTGCAAAATATGTCCTCTAATGACTAACGATGTAAATTTTTTTTTACATAATTGGTCCTTTATGTGAAACGTTCATTACACAAACAGTCCTACTAACCGCCGTTACTTAACGGTTGTTAAATAACGACATTTTATATCATTTTAATTAAGAAGCTATATATAAAACTAACGCGACCAAGGCTTTATGATATACTTTTTGGTAAATTTGCAACCGCTTAATTATATTGCTCACGCTTAAAATACTAAACATATCTAATAGGAACATACTTAGCTCGAACGTTAAATAATACTTATGTATGCAAACACCCCGCTGCGAAGCGCGGGCTAAAAACCTTGTTTTAATACATAAGTGCACTTGCCACATATTTTTTCTGAATTGAGATCGGAACAGTTCAATTTACTCGATATGTCAAAATAATATAAATACAAATCTAACCTAAACAATAATCTACATCAATGTGATCTTTTTTCAATGAAGACCTGCAGTTAGTATCATAAGCAAAGATATCCGATATAACTTGCTAGTGCAACTCACTATCATACTCATAACTTAAACCAAAATACATAGCGATGTTAGATCTAAGTCCCGTCTTAAAAAGCATTACATTTATTTATTTTCTTTAATATCTAGAGTATTACGCAACAAAATTGCGAATTTCGGGACTAATTTTTCAAAAATGTTTTTCTTGAAAGTTAATTGTTCCAAGTGTTTCTTGTTTCTACAATAGGGTATTAATAAATATTTGGGCGGCTATGGTGTTATTTCAAAAATATATACATATACTTATTCATTGATGACTATGATCACGGACCAAAAAAGTCTCTAGAAAAGGAAAAGAAAAAGAAACACACGAATCAGCATACTTTTATTCAATTTTTCCAATAGCTTTTTAATTAGCATCATACTTTTTGAGATATGCTTATGGATAAAGTTTGGATAAGTGGATGTTATTGTTGTATTTGGTTTGACATGTGATACTAAATAAAAGTAAAGTACAAGAATTAAATGTTGGAAATACGAAATCCAAACAACACAAGTTATAACATGGATAAGATCATACTAATATTGCACTTTATCCTACTCATTATTACGTGTTGGATTTTTTTTCCCGGTGTAGTTTTCATCGAAATATCTAAGATCATCCGTAATAGATGGTTGAATCCTTTGTCGGTCATCGCCTGGGACGCGTACCCCATTACATAGGGTTGGTCATGGTCGGTCGTCGCCTGTGCTTTTGTATAACTCAATCATATACTCGACCGAGTCCTCTCCATTTGATTGTGTGTGTGTTTTTAAGTATCTTTGTGAGGAATTATTTTGTTTAAGTGAAATGTGTTTTTTATGATGACCATGATCGTCTTATTACACTAATTTAATCATGAGAAAAGATAAGTTGACGCTGAAGTTGCAGTTGTTAGTACAAAAAGTGTGACGGGTTAAAATATATGTGTAAGATGCGTGTTCGGCTGTACCAACAAGCTACTGATGGGCTAAATTTGTACTAATCCAAGTGATAGATTGAATCCATGCATAAGTGAAAGTAAACCGTTAGCCTTATCGTGAGGACGGACCCACATTAAGCCCGGCGTGAGAAGTAGTATACATTCTTGTCAGAGATAATAAAGTTGTGTGTGTTATTATGTGAGAGAAAGTTGTACCTTATGAGAAGATTAGAACTCTTTTATGCGATGCTTATGCGGGGTTTCCTAACGCCTCCATATAAAAGTTAGTGGCCGGAGTGGGACCCTTTTCGGGCAAGGTTCCGTAGCAATCGCGGATGCGGACACAGAAGTCTTCTGCGGCCAAGAGTTTAGTCCGCTGAGCATTATGCGTGCGTTTTTTAGTCCGGACCATAGCCAATCTTGTTATTGGGCTTATTGTCGATTCGGTATTTGTGATTGTTTTGTTGTTAAGCCTGTGCTCAGAACGCATATAATCCAAGCTAAGCTCAATAAACCTCTTGTATGTAGGGGTAAGCAAACGGACCGGACGGACCGGACCGACCGACAAAACAGACCGGACCGAACCGAAACCGACCGGACCAATGGACTGGCGGTCCGGTCTCGGTCTAGGGTTTTTGCCGGATTCGGTCTCGGTCCGGTCTGGACCACAAACCCGAAATTTAGCCTTGTTGGACGGACCGACCGAAGCCGACGGACACGACCGAGACCCACGGACCGACCACGACTTCGGTCCTGGTCTCGGTCAGTTTTTTGCATCGATTGGCCTCGGTCCGGTTTTCGACCGATGAGCAGCCTTACTTGTACGTGCTATACGTCATCAGGACATCAGCGGTGAACACTACATGATAGCTAGCTCTAAATGTCAACTTGATCATTCATTAACTGCCATCAATAGTTTATCAGTGAGTTGGTGCATGAACTTATCTAGCACAGAGTACTTTATAAGCATTGGCTAGTAAACATAGGTATTGATATTGATATTAACAAATACTCCCTCCGTCTCAAAATTATTGTCACTAGACAAGATTCACACAATTTAATAAAAGTGGGGCCACTTTAATTTTCAACCATTCAAAAGGAATATTCCTCCACTAAATTCTCTTTCTTTTACTATAAAAGGAAAGTGGACAATAATTTTGAGACATCCAAAAAAGGAAATGTGGACAATTATATTGAGACGGAGGGAGTACATTGTTTGAATTTCCAGTTGGCCCTTGACAACTAGTATTGCTTAAATGTGGGATGTCTCATTGCTGGAAGCCATTAAATATAACAAGTCAATTCTATGATTCATGTGTACCATGTTATGACTTGCATATGACTCTTTGCAGATTCAACAAGTAAATTAATTAGCGGAACGTAAATATAAAAGAAAGAAAAATGATAGATAGGCCTAAAGATGGACCTAATGCTTAAATGACTTGTACAATTATGCAATTGTACAAGTCATTTAAAGATAGGAATCATCTTAGTCTATTTATTAGCCCATGATCATTGCTCTAAATGAAATAAATAAAGAGTAAATTGCGTAAATGCGTCTTTGTGGTTAGGTCAAATTGTAGATTTAGTTCTTATGGTTTTGAAATTGTAGAAGCGGGCTCCTTGTGTAAGAAGTTTGGGTTCATTTTAGTCATCACTGCTAAAGTGAAATGACCAAAATGCTCCTTGCCTAAAGTGAAAGAAAGTAAAAAGAAGACGAGGGCATTTTAGTCATTTAATTTTTGGCAAAGAATGAAAATGAACACAAAAGCTTCTCACAAAAAAGTCATCTATAATTTTGAAATCTGGAATTTGGCCAAACCACAAGAACAATTTTTGCAATTTACTCTAAAATAAAGTAATTACAATCAATTTAAATGTAGTTCGAGCTACATCATTAAAGTTTGAAGATCCACAAATAAAATTATTTGAATTATTATTTATTTTATTTTATTTTTTGAAGGCCGAGACATTGTTAAAAGGCTCCGAGAAGGAGGCTAAAAATATAAATAAAGAACAGAAGAAAGATCAGACAAAATAAAAGCAGAAAAATAGGCAAAGGACCAAGTCAAACTAAGAGTGAACAAATAAATCAAAGGGGCGAGCAATCCAATTGTCCCAATTCACAGTCCTTGTTGTATACCGGGTACTAATCCATGATTTAGACATGCGAAGAATCAATGGGGAGGTGTCCTCATCCTTTATGTTAGCAACCAAATCCTCATTAGCATTGATCACTTTGTTCCTCCATTTCCAAATAGCCCAAAGAGCACAATGAAAAACTGTGTGCATCACCTTTTTAGTCCAATGGCATCCATGTAGACTAATCCTCACCAGAGCAATGTCCTATATAGAAAACGAAAGGAAAGTTACTCGAGGGTCGAAACACACCAACTCCAAATCTTCTTCCAAACCGGTAACACATTAGGGAAATTGAGTAGGCAATGGTCAAGATCCTTCACTTCACTCTCACGAAAGAAATGATATCTGAGGAAGGAAGAGGACGCCCACGATTAGACAGCTTGATCGAGTAGCCAGCTTACTCAACGACGCCCTTCACTCACATACAATAACCTTACTAAGAATCCAAGAATTCCAAGCATCATGATCACCAAGAAAGTAATCTAAGAGGAGGTTGTTTTTTATTAAACTAGAGTGTTTTAACACTAAAACAAACCTAAATCCATTTATCTGAAGATTCAAGGGTAATTTGATATCGTCACTAAAGTTGTTAAATAATCATATAACTCTAAATTAAAAAGATAGGTTTTCCAAATGAAATGCAATTGCATTCATGAAACATGGTAGGATTTTCGTTCCTTAGTCGACAAGATATTTTACCGGGGGAACCTTTTACCCCCAAAAAAACGAAGGATGACTGGAATGCCAACATGCCTTTATTATTGAATTCACTCGACGTGAGTACCTGACAATATCCGAAGTCACTAAATGAGTACTCAGTAATTACACTGTGTTCTCAAGTTTTTATTTGAGGAAATAATAAAGTGAAGGGAAGTAGAGAAAGTGGTGGGGAAAGAAAGAAAAAAAAATGATTGATAAAATTCGTTAGTATTTTTGAGTTGTAAGAAAAAAATAAGTAAATTGATGAAAAAAATGTTATTTGACAATTATCTCATTGATGATATATTTAACTGAGTCTCAAGTTAAAGAAATAAAGCCAATTTCGTCATAAACATTATACCACTTTTATTTCATTCACTTTCATCCCAAAATTAGGATGAAAAGTTTTGACAAAAATCAATCATTTCACCCACTTTCCTTTTACCTTTCTTATCGAAAAAAACTTAAGAACGCATTATTTTTTTTGTTTTCTTTACTTTCTTTCACTTTTATTCCAAAATCAAAACTTGAAAACACAATGTTGAAACAAACCTTGTAAGGCACTTTATCTACCTTTTGAAGACACAATACAATTTTAATCAAACTTTAGAGCTTACTCAACTAAAATGAAATTATATACCATAGGTTTGTTTTGAATCAACTTATAGACAACTTGTTTATATATCCGTTCTTTTGAATAAAACATCTCAAGTTCTCAACTACTTGTCACATTGGCTATAACTCTATAAGTCAAGTGGTTTGAACATTGGATCATGTGTTTAATTTTAACTGCAACTAATTTCTTCGAGTAAATTACCTCTTTTATTATCTATACTCTTCTATATCTATACTACATAAAATAAAAAAACAGTCAAAGTGGAAAAGTTTAATGGTCAAATGAGAGAGAAATATATTTGTGTAATTAATACTCTTATTAAAACACTCCATTACTTAAAAGTACAATAATTTATTCACATTTTACAACCAATTAAAAGCATATCTATCAAATTAAAAACAACCAATTAAAACACCCTTTATTAAAAAGTACAATGAAATTTTCACAATGTACAATTTAAACAAACTACAACATAATTCTAAATATAAAATAATTAAACAAACTAATTAATGTTATTTTTAAAACACCCTAAAATGAAAAGTACATGTTATTATACACATTATACAAATTAATAAAACACACAAAGCTTTATACAAGCTAACAAGTTGATGGTACATATAGTTTTAAAAATCGGACCGGACCAACGGGTTCAACCGGAAACCGTG
This sequence comes from Chrysanthemum makinoi, assembly GCA_910596185.1. Taxonomy (NCBI): domain Eukaryota; kingdom Viridiplantae; phylum Streptophyta; class Magnoliopsida; order Asterales; family Asteraceae; genus Chrysanthemum; species Chrysanthemum makinoi. The sequence goes on from OU343223.1 coordinate 12,531,568, forward strand.
TCGCCATGGTTCGGCTAACCAATAACAGCCATCCGGGAAGCGAACTAGAGAGGACCGTTAAAACCGATACAAACGGTGAATCGGTCTCATCGAGATCTATTTCTCCGGTTAATAGTCAAGGGTACTCGCCGCCGCACGCGTGGGTACCCTGCTATATTATATATAAAGGAAAAACAAAAAGTAAAAGTAAAAATTTGAAACTATTAACACATATTGAAAAACCGGGTTGACCACAGTACGCTTCAAATCCAGTGGGTTGACCCTGTTTAATTTTGACCCGTTTTGACCCAACATGTCATATTGACTCGGTTTAAATCGACCCGTTTTTCGGCGGGAACCGGGCTTCAAACGTTATGTTTAATCCCCAAATCTTCAAACTTTTTTATTTTTCGTTTAGAACCCATAAACGTTTTTAACACAAAACGATCTGTCGCTATATAAATATATTATCTATAAGTTTTTCTTAAAAAACAATTATAATGTTTTACAATTATGAGAAAATATGTGCCCGTTAGTGCACATTTAACTTTTCAATATGCTAAATACGCTCATTTCAAAAAGAAAAATGGGGCTAAATGTGCCCAAATCTTTTACAAAATAGCCAAAATTAGCCAATTTTTTTATTTTATTTTTGGCTAATCATATTCACGCTAATTTTAGTCACCATTAATCCCATCATTGTTTAGTTTTTCGCAACAAGGAACGTGTGTTGTTAGTGTTTATCCTATAACTGATGTAATGTTTACTTTCATTTTCATTAAATGATTTTATATGTTGTTTGATAGATGTTAAGAATTTTGTCTAGACTTTAATTATCGTATAGTACAACCGTTTGCAATTGCATTTGCATTTTCATCGGTTCACATTCTATTTTAAACGCTACACAAAACACTTACCACAATATCACAAATCATTAATTATCTGACGCTAGAAACAGCTGCCGCTAGGCGCGGGTACTCGTCTAGTTATAATAAATGAATAAATCTCTCTCCTCATGGTCTTAAAATTAAGACTTATAAAATATAAAGCCTATTGTACAATACATAATGCACTATTAATGATCTTTCTCATCAATCTTAATTTTAAGACTTACAAGTCTAAAAGCTTAATGTACAAAATACAAAGCACTATTAATGTGGTCAAGATATTTAATGTAGTTAATTAATTAACTCGTCAATAAATACAATTAATGCAGTTCTTAAAACACCCCTTACACAAGAAATACAAATTATGAAGCATATTGTACAACCAACTTAAACATAATTCCTGCATTAAAATGTCACTAATACAAATAATAAAGAACATTATACAAATATTCAAGCCCGAACGGGCAACAGTCCAAATGGGCCCGAGCCCGAACGGGTACGATCCAAACGGGCACAAGCCAAACGGGCTCGAACCCAAATGGGCACCGGCCAAAAGGGCTCGAGCCCCGACGGGCACGAGTTAAAAGAAATGTTTGAAATCCGTAAATTTATTATCAAAAAGAACATAATAAACTAAAATACATGATTCACAGGAAAATTTTATTTCAGAGTATCCGCCGCCGCAACGCGCGGGAACCCTGCATTAAATGTCACTAATACAAATAATAAAGCACATTATACAGATATTCAAGCCCGAACGGTCAACGGGCAAAATGGGCTTAAGCCAGAACTGGTGCGGGCCAAACGGGCTCGAGCTCCAACGGGCACGGGCTAAACGAAATTCTTAATATCCGTAAATTTATTGTCAAAAAAAATATAATAAACTAAAATACATGATTCACCAGAAAATTTTATTTCAGCAACGCGCGGGTACCCTGCTAGTGTTTTACAATGCATCAATTATATAAGATTATTTCATACAAAATAAATATTTTTCTTTCACTTTGTCAGTTTAAGCTTAAACAGAGATAGAGGTAATGCTGCACAATACGAATCACTTTCTCTATTAAGTGGGAGCTTTTCATTCGAACAGTATCCAAAAGTAAACTTAAATATAACCCTTCCTTTTCACACCATAAACCAATTTATATATACTTTTTCACCTTAAAAAATTCCAAACTCTTTTTTCCAGTGGTTCTTAAGAACATAACTACTAACACATAAAACGTAAGTCACTAAAACGTGAAATGAAACTGAAAACTTAGAATTATTATACTTTCTTCACGGCATCGCCTCCTTTGTTTAGCTCAAGTCCATTAGGTAAATCAACATCGACCATAAATCTCGACCAGAACCAATGCCTCTTCCACACGATCACCATTTCTTCAATTGGGATGTTCTTTGTCTCGGGCAAGAAAATGTAGACAAAGATTGTCATCACCACGACCCAAAAGGCAAAGAAGAGGAAAAGCCCGAATTTCATATGACAAAGCATGGTTAAGAACACTTGGGCGATTAAGAACGTGAAGATCATGTTAACGGACACATTGATACTTTGGGCAGCTGATCGGATCTCAAGAGGAAAGATTTCACTAGGCACGAGCCATCCTAGTGGACCCCATGACCACGCAAATCCGGCGACGTAGATGCATATGAAGAGCACAACCACTATAGCATACCATTTCGGCAAATCAGTGGGATCTCCATTTACTCCGAATTTGATTCCAATGAAAACAGCTACAGCAACCTAATACACCAAGAACAAAATAAAATCAAGATAACGAAAAAACATAGCAAGTGATTTATAAACAAGTCATGATACTAATGTCCATTTTAGTACAAACCTGACAAATGAGCATTTGAGTGCCACCTTCTAGGAAAAGAAATCGACGTCCCCATTTGTCAACACCATAGATCGAAACACACGTTGCTAAAACGTTAACTGAACCGGTAATCACAGCCGACATAAGCGATGCATCACTACCAAAACCAATTGTTTTAAACAAAACCGGAGCGTAAAACATAATCACATTAATCCCGGTCAATTGTTGGAAAAATGGGATCATTATAGCCATAACCAATTGTGGCCTATATTTCTTTTGTAACAAGTTCCTCCACGGATGTTCAATTTTTCGCGACTCTTCACTAGCATAAACCAAATCATTGAATTCCTCTTCAATGTTATCAACACCACGGATTCTACGAAGACTTGTTCTCGCCTCGTCTTGTTTACCACGTTCAATCATTGAGTTGGGGGTTTCTGGGAGGATCAGGGACCCCACCGTGATAATCAAGGCGGGGACCACTGCTCCCCCGAGACTTAGCCTCCAACCCAAGTTCCCATCGAGCTTGTTAAAGAAATAGTTTAGTACATTAGCTACCAATATTCCGATAGTGATCGATAATTGAAAGCCGATGTTAAGTGACCCTCGATACTTGTATGGTGCCATTTCCGAAAGGTATAGCGGCACAGACTGAAATTAACAATAAAATTGTTGTATTAGTAAACATAATATCTCATTAAGTTGTTATTAAACAAGAAAAAAATGTCATGCGATTAAACATGATGTCCAACTGGGTCAGAAGAGTTGTCGGAGCTATTATTTGCAAGGTGAACAATGACGGGTTAAAAAAACACTCAGGGTCAGAGTGTTCCCTCCAATTCACACCTTTTATTAAAACAATTAAACATTATATTTCATAAAAGTGCGTTTTAACCAAATATCATATCAATATATTTAAAAACTATAGTCTATATAATAGTATGATTAAAAAGTTAGATAGTGTCATTATCGAAGTCAATTTTTTGCAAGTTGCAATCAATAGTGAACGTTTTGTTTGTGGAATATTTGGAAACAAACAAAGTGACTTACATGTGCAAAGAAAAACAAATAAAGTCTAGATTATTTTAATATCAAAAAGTTTAAAACTTTTAAACTATCAAATTATAATGTCACTTTCTTTGTTTTTTAAAACAAGTTGATTACACACGAAAAACAAAACCAAAAAACAAGTTGATCACCTACTAAAAACAAACCAAAAGAAATCAAGCTACAGATTTATTTTCAGATGCAAGTAGTGAGATTGGTCAAAAAGTTAAAAAATTTGAATTAATTGTCATAAATAACCATTTATATTATTTAGTACTCCGTACTTAATTAGTATTACTAGTACTCACTCTGTTTAAAAATTATTGTCAGTAATTTTTATTTAAAAATGAAGATAAATAATTATTTTAAAATATCTCAAAAAGTAAATATAAACTATAATTATGAGACGAAGAGAGTATTATTTTGCACTAGCATATTCAGATTTTAAGTTTATAACGTTGTAAAGTTTAAACAAGCCTGAATATGTAAATTCATAAATAAAAATAACTTTTGAAAAACAAAAAATATCTTATAAAAGTTGCAAGAAAAACACATGTTTGTATAGTATGCACTTTGTATTTTTCCTATTAATGGATCTCACTGTCTAAAAATCAATATAGGGCCAATTACATATTTATCTAACCTAACGCAAGCAACAAAATGTAATATTTTCTAAATTACGTAAATATGACATTTTAAAGTTTATACCTGATTGGCAAACCCGATACCGAACCCGAGAAGGATTCGACCAACAATAAGCATCCAAACAGCTTGAGCAAAACCATTAATCATAGCACCAGCACAAAACAAAATACCACCAAACAACATAGAAAGCTTTCGACCAAGTGTCCTAGTCACTGTCGATGCCACCAAAGACGACAACAACGCAGCTAGGTACAAGGACGACGTAAACATGGTTAATGTTTGACTGTCGAACTTGCAATATTGGTTTGTTGATGTGTCTTCTGATTGTTTTCGGAATACTGATGGGAAGAACTTTTTCAAAAATGGATCCATTGATGTCACACCACCTGTTGAAAGGACAAAAAGTACAAAATTAGGGTTTTAGTTTCCAAGAGTATCTAGTACTAGTAGTAGTACTATTTATCAAATCTGATTATCTGATCATTTTGTTATAAATAATCAGATAAACAGTTTTGACATGAAAATATCAAATAACAGTATCGTAGCTGAGCTAGCGGAGGCCCTATATTACTTATGAAAACTGTTTATCTGATCATTTTGTAACAAATAATCAGATAAACAGTTTTGACATGAGAATATTAGAGAGTGTTGTAGCTGAGCTAACGGAGGCCCTGTATGTTACCTGATATTCCGATATCGTAACCGAAAATGAGACCACCCATGGCAGCAACAACACAAGTGAAGGTGACATAGAGAGTTAGGTTTCCGGGATAAGCTTTGTCATTTCCCGGACCGGTAGGAATTCCACCGCCGGCCATAATGTATTATTTGAAAAGGTGATGATTGTTTGAAAATGAAGAAGAAGAAGAAGAAAGAGAATGATAATAATATTGTTTGACAATTGTGAACAAGGGTTTATATAGAGGTTTCTTGTGTATGAAATGTTGTAATGACCATTTTCATAGCTGGCAAGAAAATTTAAAATAGGAAACAAATATGTAAATGAAATATAAATTAGTGTATAGTTGGGGGAGATTCTATTGGTCCTAAACTTTTAATTTAACATTTTATGTTTTTTATTTATATAGAAGAAATATTTGGTATTCAGATTATTCAATAACAAATCAAGTTTCAACTCTCCAACTTGCAAAATAATACTATTAGTGAGCCAATAATAATAGAAAAATGTTCTTTATTTCTACTTTATTTTCCTATTAATCCTCCTACTTACACGATCCTAACAAGTGTAAAAAAAATTATCGGTTTAAATGCGAGGAGATAATGAGTGAAATACACATGTCAGATTTGTAAATTTGTAAAGGAATAAGTAGGCAAAAGATGTAGAAAAATATAACAACGCTCATAATAATATTATACAGATCAATTAGTTTATAAATAATTTTGTGACGATATAAATTGTTAGTTGACTAAAACAACAAGTGAGGAAAAAAAATATATTTTTCTTTTTAATTTTTTATGACTTAACTAGTGTACTTATGAAAATTAGATGAGATTTGATTTGATCATTTTATGGTTATTTAGATAAGCATGAAAAAGTGTTAAAATCAACAACCAAGATAAGTTAAAAACGTATCGACAATGAAGATCTCATCATCGGTTATTAAGGATATCATTTAGTTAACGGTTTCTTAAAATAAGTATATTATGTCTTTTGTAGTAATCTTGTAAAAAATTAACAAGTTCGGTAATATTTATATGGATTTAGATCATTAACACATAGTTGTATACCAACTTTCGCATTAGCACATAGTTCTTATTATTTGACTAATTAGTCCACAAGCAAGTGATATACAGAGTTATAAAATATGAACTTGTTTTAGCTATAGAAAATTATGCTTTTATGGATAGTTGAAGATAAGATCATAAGTCATAACAAATTGGCAAAGTAAACTTGCACAAGCAACATAGTGAATGAGCAATGTGAATATATTGACTTATTGGTTGAACACATGAAAATTGAAAGTCAACTTTTTATGATGCCACGTATACAAGAAAATACGTATATGCATGCATGTTACATGTTCATACGTATAAAATGCATACATGATACATGTTCATACGCCCCAAAACAGTAAGTAGTTAGGGATTTGGCCAAAAATTTTCATTTATTTCAAAAAAAAAAAAAAAAAAAGGAAATAACGAGGTGTGACGGGTAGCTTAGAGGAGACAGCTCAACATAACGCTCAACACAACTGCATAGATTTGAGAATCAAACCCTCTCTGATACTATGTTGGCCGGCTTAAATTATAATGTGCCCTTAAATTAAAAAGTTGGCTCAATTTTATTCTACAAACGCACCGTTGGTCAAATTCTCTCCATTCGATTTTCGATATGACGTCGAAAGAAAATACGGTTAAAAGTGGATTAGTTTGAATAAATCAAATTTACGCACACATACTAAAAATAGTATCATGTCGCAAATAAAAATAATATTTGCATACGAAGATTGTGCAAAAACGATTTGGTCAAAAAATATGGGTGTGATCAAAATGAAAGTCATATACTTTGGATCATGTTGTGACTAAAAAGTCATTATTTGGATATATCCATTAGATAAAGTAGTACCCCGTGTTAAAAAATTATTTTGACGTATTTTAAATTATTTCCTTTAGACTTGACGGAGTGGTGCTCAACTCACCGCTTGGTGAGTGAGTCACTCACAACCCACCCAAAACACGAAAGCAAACTCATTGCCAAAATGTGCAAGTATGATTAATTACTCATCACAAGTGGAAGGCTGACAATGTAAGATCCAAATAGAAAGTAATGTTTTTTTATTAGTTTTGTGAGTGTGTGTGAAATCGAGAAGAGAAAGAAAACTGAAATGACGTGAGTAGCTCACTCACTCACCACTTTCAGCCTTAACCTTAATGATTTCACAGAGTTATAGACGCTTGTACATTTTTATTTATTTATTTATTTTGAACGGCAATTGTGGCTACATGGCCCCTAGCCTAGAAGACGTAGCGAACCCATACAACCAGATTGGGTTCAGCCCAGAAGACAATGACACTCTTCTCTTTACGCATGCGAGAAAAAACCCCTATCGCCCTCGACAAATATAATTTTGCTCCTTTATAAAAAAACCTAGCTAACATAGTAATGAAACAAAATATCAACAGTGTTGTACTAAAGTTAATGAAATTTTTAGGTGGTTTTTGTTTCTTAAAAAAGCTATTTAATAGTTTTTTGATTTTATTCATTCAGACACGTTAGATATTTGATATAAGAAAAATGATTGTTGGATCTACTAATCAAGCCTACAAATAAACCTAATGATTTGATTGGTTGATTTAAAAAATTGATTGGTGAAAATTTAGAGAGAGAAAATACTTAATGCAATTGTACAAATGATTTATGCATTAGGTATATATTTAGGCTTGTGATGTAGGTCTAAATAGCATAACTCTTGATATAATAAAAGTTTGTGAAAATTACTGTAGTACCTATATTCAAAATGGTGTGTCTGCACAGACCCACGTTTCTTCTCAATATCAAAACTACCCATCCATGTCGTGTATTTATCATCACTATATACACGACATGGACGTGTATGGCTAGGAATGGTTTCTTCAATTAAATTTTTAGCAATCTCGGGTACAAAATTTCATCTATACACGACATGGGTTTTTTTATTGTTGTACACGCTTACCCACACACATCTAGTGTATTTCTATACACGACATGGTGAGTAAATACACGACAGGACAAAGTTTAGGGCATGTCAGGTATAGATGCATAAAAATACACGACATGGGGAAAAAGACAAGGCCATGTCGTGTATAGATGCATGAAAATACACGACATTGGAAAAAGACAAAGACATATACACGAGATGGGAAAAAGGCATGGTCATGTCGGGTCTAGTGGATGCAAATACACGAGATGTGGATAAAAGATCATGGAAAGAACATTATATGAGTTGTAAATGTATGGAATGAATCATGAAATGAATAAAGCACTCAGACAAACAAAGATATCATACTCCCTCCGTCTCAAAATTATTGTCAACAGACAAGAATCATCAAGTTTAATAAAAGTGGGACCCCTACAATACACGACATTGGAAAAAGACAGGAAAAAGACAAGGCCATATCGTGTATAGATGCATGAAAATACACGACATTGGAAAAAGACAAGGCCATGTCGTGTATTTGGCATTCCATACATTTAGACATATTCATAGGTTCAAACATCTTACTTAACTAAATGTGGAGGTGGTATCTTAAAGATTTTTAATGTCTCATAACTCTTCTTGTAGTTATTTTTATATTTTCTGCTTTAGTTTTTTTTTTTCCCTATAATAAAATGTTTCATTTTGTACGATATCTTTTCTCGATTTTCCTTTTAATAATGTGAATTACGCCAATCTTTTTTGTTAAACGAATAATTTTCAAGATAATAACGATGATTGCTCAAACGCTTGAGAATTTTTCTAAAATTAATATATAACTAATTTGTAAAATTAAATTATGTCACATGTGTGATAGTTTAGAATGAATTGTGTTTGTTCTTGTCATATCCAGTACAATATACATCAAATATATAATGTGAAAGACTAATATATTTAGGGTAAATATAATCACCCTTAAACTCTAGCTACTCTACAACCAATTGCCAACTTATTTGGACTTATCTCTTATATGTTGATGATGATGGTAATCCTATTAAAAAAGTTTATTATCCAGGTAATAAAAACGATTTTCCGTCTACTTCTTCTACTAAGAGGGTTAACCAATTGCCAACTCATTTGAACTTATCTCTTATATGTTGATGATGATGGTAATCCTATTAAAAAAGTTGATTATCCAGGTAATAAAAACGATTTTCCGTCTACTTCTTCTACTAAGAGGGTTAACTCATTCTCTAAGGTAGGAGAGATTGTTGACTCTGATAGTGATGAAGAGGAGGTTGTAAACACTTTTGATGAGTCAATTAACCTATTTGGTGGTGGTCATGTTCGTGAAGATGATTACGATGACTATGATTATGATGACTATGCGGATCAGGTCTACGATCTTCCATGGAATTTGAATGCTTATTATGACATGTATGGTATCAAGCTCCAATGCCTTGGTAGGAAGTAATTTATTTTTCATAGGAATCTAATATTATCTTTTGAGTAGTGGTTTTATTTCTTCTATAGAGAATAGGAAGTATTTTGTTATGTAAGCTTTCCGCCTATGTAACAGGCTGAGATAAGGAATTCACCCATATCCATTGTACTTAAACGTTTTTTGGAGTAATATATTTACTGGGTCTTTGACCTTTTACACAAAAAAAATCGCACTCCTAGCAGTTTGAGTGGCAGGTTACCGAACACTCAAACTGAATCGAAATTCCTCAAACAAAGTTGTAGGCATGCATTTAGTGAAAATATCCGCATACTGATAGCGGGAAGTCACATAGAGAACCCGAACCTGTCATGAAGCTACTAATATGTTTGGTCCGCTGATGCTGAACCGGTTTGGAGGAGAGATAAACAGCACTAACATTATCACAGTAAACCAATGTAGCAGAAGACAAAGGAGTATGCAACTCACGTGAAAGATTCTGAAACCATCATGTTTCAACAACAGCATTGGCAACTCCACGATACTCAGCCTCAGCACTGATGCGAGAAATTGTTGGCTGACGCTTAGACGACCAGGATAATAAATTGTTGCCAAGAAACACACAATAACTTGTCGGCCTCCGAGTAGTAGGGCAACCAGCCCAATCAGCATCTGAATACGCAACCAGAGAGGAAGTAGATGAGGAATATAATTGTAACCCATAATCCAAAGTGCCTCGAATGTATCGCAAAATCCGTTTAAGAGCCGAAAAGTGAGGCTCCCGTGGATCATGCATATAAAAACAAACTTGCTGTACATCGTAGGAAATATCAGGTCTCATAAATGTAAGGTACTGAAGAGACCCTGCAAGACTCCGATATAAACTGGGATCAGTCACAGAGTCACCATCACCACCCAGTTTAGACTCAATACCAACAGGAGTCCGACTGGGATTACAACCAACCATATGAGCACGCTCTCATACCATGTGAGAGTTTAGAATAAATTTTGTTTGTTACTTGTCATATCATGTACAATATACATCAAATATATAATGTGAAAGACTAATCTATTTAAGGTAAATATAATCACCCTTAAACTCTAGCTAATCTATAACCAATTGCCGACTCATTTGGACTTATCCCTTATACACGTTTTACAGCTAACAACATGTACTTTGAAAATGAACTTAAAATTTTTCATTAAAAAGTATTTTAATTGTTAATTGACAATGTTAAGCATACTATAAAAAAATCGCAATCACTATAAAGTAAAATGATAGTGACAATTTGTAATTGATGTAAATTTCAACCTCATAGGAGTACAACAAATCAACAATAAACGACTGATTTTCGAGATTAAATTACAACACAAAGTTCTTGAACGTTTTGTTTAAGACATTTTATTTCAAGTTGCTAGACAATTCTAATCTTTACACACGTTTATGCTTCGTAAGAATAAAACTGATTTATACTTGTATCATTCAGACTTCTAAAAAATACTATCATTTGATTTTCTAGTCTTCATATTCAGATTCTGATATACGCATGAGATTCAGATTCAAAGTCTCTTAATTAACAAACAACACCTTAATCGTGCAATATTTATACCCTCAACGTTTTAGAAAGTACATTATACATTTATAGTGCTTACCTTAACATTTAACAATGGGATTTTTAGCTAAGTATATAAGTGCAAATATTTACCAGTGTTGGTTTTCTATGGTTGTGCATGAAGATTGAGAATTTTATATTTAGACGTTTTTTATTTTAGATCCATTTTGTGGTACTAGACGAGTACCCGCGCCTAGCGGCAACGATGTTTAGTTTTCTGCAAAGTTCCGACGACCCATAAGTTTCTTTCAACAAACTGTATTTGTAGCATTAGAGAATCGTTTTCGAATAACTACAATTCTGATGCGTGGTTGCATAGCAGCATAAATATATAGTTTTTTAAAAAATTATGTAGAGTTGATCTAAGTGTGTGAGTATATTTTCTAATAGGATTGTTTTAAGTTATTAAGATTTTTAGTAATAATAGATTCAAGCATTACAAAAAGCAACGGTATTATGCAGTTGGCAATATTATATTGTAGTTTATAGGTATAGCCAACATGTGTGACGTTTTTTCTTGTTTTGTCAGTAATTTAGGCAGTGATAACTATTTTTTACATGTGTAGCGTTTATCATTTGGTGTGTGGCTTTTAAAATTGTAACTTTGCAAATTGGATATCACCATATAAGATTATTTTGTACTATCAATTTGTATAGATATTTATGCATTGTTCAAAGCTATTTGTTTGATGTACAAATAATTATCGCTAAAGATAACAATACTATTTATTTTTGTGATTTTAATAAACTTACATAACATTATTGATACACTGGACAAAGGGCTATACAATATATATTAACTTTTAAACGACTATTCATATATGCTAGTCCCTTAAATGGTGCAAGAGCAACATTTTTAAAATAAATTACATGTGTCAAAGCAAAATAAACCAAAACTACAATTACTTGGTCTCTCATTTAAAAAAAATTGTCACGGGTTCCACAACTACTTCATCATTTCTCATATAATTTTGTCAAATTTGAAACCCGATTTCACCGGGTAGTTCAACCTGGTTGAACCGTTCCAATAAAAAAACAGGTCGATTTAAACCGAATCAAACCGATAGGTTGGGTCAAAAAAATGTCAAATTAAACCGGGTCAGCCCGTCGGGTTTGAAGCGTCCCGGGTCAACCCGGTATCGGTTTCAACGGGTCAACCCGGTATCGGTTTCAATTGATTGTTTTAATTTGGTAGATGTGCTTTTAATTGGGTGTACAATGTGAATAAATTATTGTATTTTTAAGTAATGGGGTGTTTTAATAAAAGTATTAATTATATTATTTATTTCTCTCTCCATTGACCATGTTTTCAACATTCAACTTTCAACATTTTTCACTTTTTCCACTTTGATCATTTTTTCATTTTATATATTATAGATAAAATGAGCAATTCTTTTTCACACCTCATACTATCTATATCACAAACTTTAAAAGGATCATACATGATCGCAAGAAGCAAAGTGAGGCCGGTGGGATAACTATTCCGTAAATCATGGAGTATGTAAAGTTGCTATTTTTAGATATTGTAAATAGCATCCACAATAACATAATGATCTTGAAAACTTCTTTTTCTCAATTGTTCATAGCATTTTTTTTGGATACCTAAGACCATGTGTAATGGTCAGTCTCTTGATCAATCGACACAATTTTGAGGACGCGTTCCAACCTGTTCCAACCACTACAACGTTCTCCAAGGGGTGCGTCCTAAGCAAGGAAAAAAATGATGTCGGTTGTGTATTTAATTGTTTTTGTGAGGTATATTTTTAGCTGTATCATCAGTCTCTTTATTACACTAAATGAGTGATAAAGTTGTCTTTGAAAGAGAAAGTTATGTGATAGCGGTGTCCTTGCTATTTTTAAGTAGCAATCACCATTACAATGATCCTAAATTAACGGAGATGCACTCGTTATGGCAACAAGTAAAACAAGCTAAAAGACCGACACCAAAAAATGTTTCTCGTTTCAACGACACTTAAAAACACCGAAGCCGATGCATTGTCCATCAAGTTTACATGATCAATAACTCTTGCTATCTACCCTCTATTCCAAACAACGGTTTATTCGTAACATTCAACGACTATACTTCTAAGATAACATTGTTTGAAGATTAGAAAAATGACGTAACTCAGCATGACGTGGATTTCGAAATGGATAAATATTAACGGTGAAATGGATAACATGAAATTAAGCTGTTATATATTAATGGATCGTCGGTGGCTAGAAATCAGGGAATCGCGTGATTTGTAATAAACTTTTCGTCACTTTTACAGCACATACATCACGAGCTTGAAAACTTTATACTGTTACTTACGTATATAACAAGCTAGTGGTGGTAGTAGAACGTACTGGGTGGGATTTAGGTTAATGTTTATCTTAAAAAACTTTCTATTTGTGGTACATTCTCTTAGCCACGTCATGCACACGAGTTGTTTAACTAACTTCCTCAACGGCTACAAGATTATCCACAAATTATTAACTTTGAAATATCATGCTTCGGTGCTTCCTCATTAAAGTAGTTTTGAATAAAAGATACAAAGTCAATTAATCTTTTTTTTTACATTAATCGGCCATCAATCTTTTTAACTCAGTGAAACAAATTGGTTAACAGTGGTCGACTACGTTTAACGGTTCGAAAATACTTAAAACTCGTTGTAAATTTGTTTCAATAATCATTTTGGTTTTCATAAAAAAATTTGTCAGGAATACTCAAAACTCGTTGTAAATATCTAAAACTTGCTGAAAATGCCAATTTAATTAATAACCGGTTAATCCGACCTAAACCGATTACATCACATGTCGCGACTTTTGCAAATACGTTCATCTTAGACTTTATCGTCAATAAGTGATTATTTGTACACAACTTTTCAGTTCACATGGTGAAATGGGTAACTTTTTTTTAACTATAATGCCAGTACCTTAAGATAGTCGTAGTTATACACTGGCACACATTATTTTAGTACTACATTTCTCAACAACAAGAACATATACGATATGGAGTAATTGTTTATCTAACTTTAGATAAACTATTTAATGTCCCCAAGTTAAAATGTTTATAAAAATGGGTTGACCCATTAATTAGATACCTAATACTGCGACTTAATTTCACTTAAATATGCTTTTATATTCCTTACTACCAAATTGTTGAAATTTAATAAATTATACGTTGGATGTCTTTGCTCGCATCACACCTAAGTCTTAATTTTAGCTATTTTGGTTTTGTTTTTGTCTTGCTAACAATTATTTTAAAATGAAAGAATTATTAGATAAACGATAAAAAAATAAAATAAAATTGAAGTATTTATTATGAGAGATGATTTGCACATATAAATTTTTGATTTGCACGCTCGAATGTACAAATCAGTTAAAGCGTAATATACATCTACAGACCCACATGTATGCTTTGGGTGGCACGCTACATCGATTTTAAGGTTATGAAGTCAAAAAAGATTTCATAACTGCCGGTTTTGTGGTATGTGCAACCCCTCAATTTTATTTTATTTTTGCTACTTTCGTTTCTTATGATGTAACTTTAATTAGCCCAACATTTTTTTGTGCAACACATTTTTAAAAATCATGAGTTCGTCCCTGGTAATATATACACAATATAACTGTTTAATACATAACTTCGATAGTTCAAATTAAAATATTGAGTGTGGAAATTATTTTCCGGATGTTATAATTTGGTTGGTAAATAAGATAAGTCCAAAGTTATTTATTGAAATGATGAGTGTGACACTTGTGAAAATTGAATGAAGGCAAAAAGATCAATGAGTAGTGACTTGACCAAACCATAAATATAAAGATGGGCCATCTAACAATTTAGAGGTGGAGCCAGTGACTCGTATGGTGTACCTAATGGCTCCAACCATGCTCCTGGCAATGTCGTAATCTTTAAATCAAGGTTCAAGTGGATATGTAAACTTATTGCAATTTCCCCCATCACATGTGTTGTTGTCACCTTGATCTCATCTTTCTGCATAGCGGGAAAAGACCGCTACTTGCAAACTTACATTAGTTATTTACTTTTGTTTTTGTCGTTATTTGAGATGTTGAATACCATTAAAACAAAAGTTTTGATCCCAACTCTTGAGTAAGAGCACTCACATCCATAACACCATAACACCAATAACACCGTCCAAATTAGCGCCACATCAGCTTTAACATTTAACATTAACATCCCCAAAAAACACTCTCATCCATAACATCCCAATAACACCATAACACCAATAATATTTCATATTTTCAATTTCAACCCCTAAACTAAAACAAAAACTTCAAAACTAAAACAAACATTTCATTAAAACTAAAAACATATTACAATACGAGATTAAAAAATAAAATAAAAAAAAAATACAACGAAAAAAAAACACACACACACTGCAATACGAGATTAAAGGAAATACGATCTACTGACGAGGTTTCAAGTTATATTTTGCGATGATTCGATCTTTTTCGTCATTGATCCACTGACGACCATTGGATCTTCCCTCAGACGCGTCATCAAAAACTTGATCTCTTCCAACCGGGTTATTGTGAGATCTTTTTCCTGCGAGGCCCGATACGCCGCCGGAGACTTCGTTTCAAACGAAACTCGTTTGCCATAGTTTCGATGAAATAAGCTGACGAGCTCGTTCCTTCAGTGCTTGTTCCCCCAGTACTTGTTGTAGTCTCGGATCGTGCTTTCTTGGTAGCACGTTTCTTTCCCATGGGGTGTGGTTGTTCATCATTACCAAACAAAGCCTCGTTTGTTTGGCTTGGGACTTCGCCGGTTAAATCAACCGGTTCCGGCGTCTCCCATTTCTTATAATGACGCAAAACATCCCAAGCGTCATCCAGACCAAACAGTGCTCCTCTGTTTTCCTCACGATACCATTGCTTTGCCCGTTTCAACACATCCACCTCACTTTCACCGCTTCGTTGCTCTCGTTGCGCACGTACGTAACAAGAGTTGAACTTTGTGCATATCCTGTTCAACGATGTCCATTTGCTTGACATCATGTCCTTGGTGCGCCGTTGAAAGTTGAGTCTATTGAACTCATTTCTGACCCGATACCAAAACGTATCTCTAGGTTGGCACTTTCCAACTTTTGGATCCTAAAGCATATGTAACACTTTGCAAGTAATGCTTCCTCTGCTGAATTCCAACGATTGGTAACGACAACCTCCTCATCAGAATCAATTGGTTCGGGCTCGGGGTCTTTGGATTTTTGGATTTTCGCTTAATACGACCTTTTCCTTTTTTTGGTGGAGATATGGGTGTCTCAGCAACATCTTGTGTTTCAGTTTGTGATTGTTGTGACTATTGTGTGAATTGAAGGTTTTGAAAGTTGGAGTTTAAGGTGTTTTGTTGGTTTTGTTGTTGCCAAAACAGTAATGTTTGTTGTTGTTTCCACATTTCTTGGGTTGAAAAGCCTAGTGGGTTGGGGTTTGAAGATGAACCAGCGTTCGGGTTAGATGATGAACCCGGGTTTGAGGGATTCCACCCATCATTGAGAAGATTGAAGAAAGTATCGTCGTTGCCTCCCGACATTGTTTTTTTCTTGCAGTTAATTGAAGTTGATAGATTGAGAGTATTGAAAGGATTTAGAAGTGGAAGTGTGAATAAAAATGGTGTTTTGATTGTGTATTTATAGTGGTAAAAAAAGGTTTTTGAATTTTATTTTATTTTATTTTATTTTTTTTATCAATTCTAGCCGTTAGGGACTAAAAATGAATTTTTTTTTAAAAGTTAACGGCTAGTAGCCATTAGAGGGAGTAGATTTGAAAATTTTTTGAAATTTTTTTTTTCTGCCCCTTAACGCGCGTTAAGGGGATAACGTTGGGAGATGAACACCGTGACACAAACACACTTCCAAGGGTAATAACGGGCCAACGCCGTTATTTTTGGCTATAACGCCGTTTCGGCGTTAACAATGGAAGTGCTCTAATTAAGTCACTAGGATAAGGAATCATTACCTAAGGCCTTGTCTTTAGAGAAGAGTCAGGTTGACATCTCGGTTAAGGATGCATGAGGTCATGGTGTTTCCACCGAAGCACCGATTTACACCTTTTGAAAAAAGCAAGAATTATTATCGGAAGTAATTGAGAGATGAGTTTTACTTATTCCATACCTAAATCATATGATATTTAAGGCCCGTTTGGTTGAGGTTTATGGGTATGCGTCTATGAGTTTAAAAGTCATTAATGTTGTTTGGTTGGTTATATGGTCCACCACAATGGAATGAGGATACCTAAATGTGAAGGTTTATTCATATATTATGTGTGTTGGTGGTTTCTTCATACCCTCCTTTATCATCTATTCTATACCAACATCCACACCCATTTTTTTGGGTAAAAAGTCAAAGACCCGATAAATATATTACTTCAAAAAACGTTTAAGTATAACGGATACGGGTGAATCCCATATCTCTGCCCGTTACATAGATGGAAAACTTACATAACAAAAAACTTCTTATTCTCTAAACAAGAAAATAAGCCACTACTCAAAAGATAACATTAGACTCCTATAAAGCAAAATTACTTCCTACCAAGGCCTTGGAGCTTGATACCATACGTGTCATAATAAGCATCCAAATTCCCTGAAAGATCGTAGACCTGATCCGCGTAGTCATCATAAGCATAGTCATCATAATCATTTTCACGATCATGACCACCACCAAAGAGGTTCATTAACTCATCAAAAGTGTTCACAACCTCCTCTTCATCATTATCGGAATCAACAATCTCTCCCACCTTAGAGAATGGGTTAACCCTCTTAGTAAAAGAAGTAGCCGAAAAATCCTTTATATTACCCAGATAATCAACCTTTTAATAATGACAAACCATACGCACCCTTAATGTTTGGAGATATATTTAATCTCACCTTATAATTATAACATTTAATAATGACGAATACTACGGTTTATGTTGAGAAAAACTAGTTATATCAATCACTACTTTTATTTTTAAAAACACGTTAAAGATCAATAGATGCAATAGCAAACAAAGAGGAAATGACATGGCAGTACTCCATTACCATCATGCAAATACGCAGTTGGCTTGGTCGAAAAACGCACATTTGAGACAACTTCTTGAATTTGGTCCTCACTCTCGACCAAATTTCATTACGATGCCGAAAATACGCTTACGTTGATCCTTGAGAAATCGTAGTCGGCACCGATAGACCACGGATGCAAGGGGCAAGTATTTCTCACCAATATAACCTTTTGAGAATGGCTAATAATAAGGGTGAGCAAACGGACCGGCCGGACCGGACCGACCGGACCGACACGGACCGAGACCGGACCGACCACATTCGGTCCGGTCCGCGGTCTCGGCTTTTGGGCAAATCGGTCCTCGGTCCGGTCCGGTCCGGTCCGGTCCGGACCAAAACCGACGAAAAACCGACGAATTGGGCCGTTTTGGACCGGACCGACCGAAGACCGAGACCGGACCGACCGGACCGAGACCGGACCGACCAAATTCGGTCCGGTCTCGGTCTTGGCTTTTGGCCGAACTCGGTTTTCGGTCCGGTCCGGTCCTGGCCGGTCCGGTCCGGTTTTCAGCCTATGCACACTCCTAGCTAATAATTTGCAAGTTTTTATTTTTTATTTAGATATTTCAAACTGTGTTTTAAGTAGTTGTACATTTATCATATGCTGTTTTTAAAAATTATATATTAAAGTCTGCGGATTAAAAGTAAGGGATTAAAAGTAAGATCGTGTAAATCAACACTTTTGGAGAATAGTTCCAATAGTCGTTTACTTGGACTTCTTTTGGTCTTTGTATTTGTATTGAGGCTAGTCAACCAAGTTGGAATATGGTTTTGATTGTTTGTGTCATATACTAGCCACTAGTGGCCTTATTTTCCAGAAAAGCTATTTGATATTTATCTCTACTTGAATCTCACATTATTAGTCATTTTAGTATTTATTGTCTATTGAAACAAATTATAAGTCATATTTCCACAATGGGCCACAAAAATACATAAGATTATGGTACTTGTGGACATATTTGATTTGAGATAGATATATGAATATATGATAATGATGATTGATGAGCAATGGTCTATGTTTCCATAGGTTTTTTTTTTTTTTTTTTTTTTTTTTTTTTTTTTTACAGTTGAACATCGTTCATAATGCTGAATCCACCAACCCCATGACATGAAAGGGGCCAACCCAGAGCAGTGGTCGGTTGTCTAAACCGGATCCCGCCACAATCACTCTGGGCCAGCTGCCAGGAAGAAACCACGACTTAACGTCACTACAGGCACCCCATATCACCCCTAAAGAATGGGATTTAATCCAGGCCGTTCCCCACTCATTAGTGAGTTTCGAACCTGGGCCTGTGAGGAAAACTCCCGGTGTCTCACCACTAGGCTAGTGGATCATTGACAACTATGTTTCCATAGCTAACCCCCACATGCGTTCACTTTGGTGCCCATCATTACTTTAAAATTTATGGTTCATAAAAAAGTTACAAGTTACAACTCTACTTTATTAGAACTTAATAGAATAAGAGATTAAGATTGAATTTAATATGTTTTGTAGCTACACAAAGTGAGAAGTGTTACTGGTTTGATTCAAAGTTAATGAAGCTATTTTTCAATAAGTGATGTATTTCACGAGGCAAATGCATCGCAAACGTTCAGTTGATGGGTGAATGAGATTTTGTGAAGAGTGTTCCCTCGGTTAGAACATGGTTCGACGGTATTAGTGGATCCCGGTAAACTTTGTGCCGAAAGAAAAACGGTAAAAAACGGTTATGATGGTAAAGCTCGGCGGTAAGAAAAAAGTTAGATAGGTTATAATTGAAGGAGAGGCCAGTAGTGGTTTATGTTTGAAGGAAGGATTGTTGGGTGTGCAAACTCAATCTCACATGAGTTAAAACTTTAATTTTAAAATTAATATATAAGTTTGATAGAAGACTTATTCTATTACCAATTAACTTTAAAATAGAACCTTAGTTGGACTTGATGAGATATTAGGCCGTTGGAATCTTTAAAATATATAAACTAGCATCAAAAACGAATTCAAACAAATGCATTATTCTAGTTTGAGTGACTTGAAATTTAACGGTCCAACTATGGCAATAAGATAGAAAAGTCAACTATAGACGTAGGTATTTTAATATCAAACTTATAAAATACAAAAGAGTCCATTTTAATCTTTAAACATTGCATGACTTGAAATTTAACGGTCCAAAATTCAGGAAACAAAGATGATTTTATGCATGTGGAGTCCTGTATAGGATGTCTTGATTAATTACTTATAGAATTTATAAGACAAGAATGATATCATGGGACTTGTGGTCTAGTGGTTGAAGCTTAAGCAATTAAACGAGCCACGAGTGAGAGTAGTACCGGATGAGTGACCTTCCGGGAAGTCAATTAGACAAGAATGATGTTTTAGATGGTTCCAAGATTTAAACATTAAAGATAAGATATATAACGGCTATTTCATATTGTTTAATTCAGAAGTTTGTTGTGATGATCGTGTGTGAACATTGGATTCTAAGATCTTAGATATTAATTTCTGAATGAAAATTTTAAACTTGGATAAACAAAGACACTTCATTCTTAGGTGGTGTTTATCTTCGAAGTCAAAGGATCATGTGAAACCCGTCACTCTAGTTTCTACGTTTATGTAGGTTGTCTTTTTAAATATGAATTTCAAACAATATAATTAGAATATAACTAATGTTGTGGGGTTTGGAAATAAAAAATTAAGAATCTTATTGATTAAATTCGTTACCAACTTGTTGATCTAATCATGCATGGGGCTCATTTGACTCTTTTGTTTTCATTCATCCACAAAAGGTGTGACTGTTAAAATTCGGGGTAATAATCTGTGGCAAACATATCATTCTATCAGTTCCTAATGGCTTTCAAGTTATGTTCATTGCAGATATTCTACAGGGGTTAATCATGGACAAAGAATAAAAGGTTTAAAGTTCCAAGAAGCTGGTTTCTGTTGAAGCTTTCTTCATTTCTGCTGAAGAGTCTTTTATAGTCGTTAGAGGGGTCTTAGTGTAACTTAATCCCCTATTTAATAAGTCCCTTATTCTAGGGTTTTAATACACTTGAGTGTGCAGTCTTTTGTATCACTCTCTTCTCTTCTTTCAGATCATTATCACTGATCTTGTCTTGTCATTACATTTACATGATTATTGTCTCATTGACATTAATCTAACCTTGTAACATTTGGATACTTAATCTAAGATGACTATTGCAGCTTAGATCTGAATAAAGGTTTTATTGTTCATCTTGTGTTGCCTATACTTTCGTACATGGTATCAGAGCATCAGGCTCATTGATTCTCTTTGGCAACAAAGGTGTGGTTTGGGGTTATTGCTATTGGCGTAATCACTGGTTATCTTCTGTTTACAATTTACCCTAGACTAAGTGAATCTAGGGTGATTGTGATTTATTCTTCCGCTGCATATTTCTCTGTAAGTCTAAATCTTATCTTCTCTTTAAACATACAGTACTTAAGTCTCTGTGGGTGCAAACGGGTAGACTAACATCTTGATCTGCCACCTTTGAGTGGTACGAATACCTGCTCTGGTTTACCCTAGTCCACAGGCTTGGTGCTTGTTGTTTCTTATTGCATAGTCTTATTTACTTGTCTATTTACTCTTATTATTATATCTGTCTGTGATTCTTTGTCTATCTTATTATTTCTGTCTTATTGTTTGTATTATGGCTATTGGTGATGATAATGTTGGTGGTGGTGGTTCCACTGAGAAAAGCTTATCCTTTGGTGATGCTTTGTATTTACACCCCAATAATACCAATGGTACTCCCATTATTTCTATTAAACTCACTGGAACTGAAAATTATAAAATATGGAATATGGCCATGACGTTTGCCTTAAGGAACCATAACAAATTGGGGTTTATTGATGGTACTTGCATAAGAAATGATTCAAACCCCAGTCTTGCTAATCAATGGGACACTTGTAACTCTGTTGTGGTCACTTGGATTCTCAACTCTCTCACTCGAATTATTTGTTGGTGCTATTTATTCTAAAACTGCTTATGAAATGTGAAATGATCTTAAAGATACCTATGATAAAGTTGATGGTTCAGCTTTATTTTAATTTGCACGAAACATAAATTCTCTTAGTCAAAGTGGGTCTTCTCTTGCTGATTACTATAACAATCTGAACTCTTTATGGAAACAATTTGATTGTAGGATTAGCTTACCTCCCTGCACTTGTGAGGCTGCAAAACATTTTGAAAAACACAATCAGCTAATCAAGTTAATGCAATTTCTTATGGGTCTTGATGACTCCTATGTTCCCATTAGAAGCAATATTTTAACCAGAGATCCCTTACCTAATGTCAAAACTGCTTTCTCTGTTGTATCTGGAGAAGAATCTCACATAAATGTCTCATCTGGGAATAGCTCTGCTAAACCCAATGCTACAGCTTTTGCTGCAAAAACTTCTGATGGTGGAAAATTTTTTGATAACAAAAGAGGTTTTAACAACAAAGTTTCTGGATTTAATAATGGTACAAAGCTCCAATAGCAGAGGACCAAACATGAACCTCAAATGTACTAATTGCAAAAAACCTGGTCATACTGTTGATAGATGTTATGACCTTGTTGGGTATCCTACTGGATATGTTAAAAGAAATTTTAATGGTAAACCTTTCAGCAGTAACAATGTTTCTGCTGAAACCAATTGTGTCACTGATAATAGTGCTAGCAACTCTCCTGTCTCCTTGTCTAATGAACAGCTCTCAAGACTTATGAGTCTCCTCAATGACAACAATGTGTCATCTGCTAATGCCAACTTGGCAGGTAAAAATTTTTCAGGAACCTTCTTTAATGGCAGTGTCAAGTTTAATGTAAACTTCAACAAGTTTTTTAACAACAACACTAAATCCTTATCTGGAAACATCAGTCTTGGTTGGATTGTTGATTCTGGTGCAAATCAGCACATGACTGTGTCTGAAATTTTTTAATCAATGTTGTTAACATTTCAAATCTTGGTTTAACTGTTGGACATCCCAATGGTACTCAGGCCTTAATTACTAAAATTGGTGATTTAAAGGTCAATAATGACCTAACTCTTTTTTATGTTCTTGTTGTTCCTGAATACAATGTTAGTTTACTATCTGTTCATAAGATTGCTAGAGACAATAAGATGTTTGTTGGGTTTAATGAATCTAATTGCTATATACAGGATTTACATCAAAAAAGGATTGTGGGGATTGGTAAACAATACAATGGATTATATATATTTGATATAGATTCTACATGTAAGATTACTTCTAACAACTGCATATCTGTTTGTCATATCTCTAGAAATCTCTGGCATCAAAGACTTGGTCATCCCTCTGACCAAGTCCTACACATACTTAAACCCACTCTTAAATTTGATAGTTCTTCTGAAACTGATCATCTCTGTGATACTTGTAATAAAGCTAAACAAACTAGAGAACCATTTCCTCTAAGTGAACATAAATCCACTAAAATTGGTCAACTTGTTCACCTTGATGTTTGGGGACCATATAAAATCACTAGCAGAGATGGTTATAAATATTTCTTAACCATTGTTGATGACTATTCCAGGGCAGTGTGGGTTTATATGCTTAAGGGGAAGGATGATGTTTATGTTTCCATTGTTAACTTTACTCATATGCTATCAAATCAATTTGAACACAATGTCAAAGTCTTTAGAAGTGATAATGGGACAGAATTTGTCAATAATAAACTTCAACAATTCTTTCATGAAAAAGGAATTCTACATCAAACCTCTTGTGTTTATACACCACAACAAAATGGCATTGCAGAAAGGAAACATAGGCATCTCCTTAATGTTGCTAGATCCCTTATGTTTCAGGGGGAATTACCTCTATATCTTTGGCCTGAATGTGTTCTAACTGCTGCCTATGTCATAAACAGGTTGCCCTCTTCAGTTCTGTCTGGCAAGTCCCCCTTCTTCTTTATGTATGGGCATGACCCTTCACTCTCTCTCCTTAGAGTCTTTGGCTGCTTATGCTATGCCACCATTCTCAACATCTCTGACAAATTTGGTAGTAGGTCTGAAAAAAGTGTTCTTATTGGTTATTCAAATGAAAAAAAAAGGTTATAAACTCTTGAGCCTAGAAACAAAAAATATCTTTTATTCCAGAGATGTCAAATTTTATGAAACTGTGTTTCCATTCAAAATGAAAAATTCTGTGTCAAAACCTTTTGTTGAAACTTATGTACCTAAAGATTTAAACCACAAAAATTTCTTTGACTCACAAACAAGTCCCAATGATGAAGGGAGAGTGACATCCTATGATGATAGCACAGTGGTAAGTCATCCTACTAGGATTGATGAACCGGTTGCAACATCTATAGATGATAATACACACCCTGAGGGCATCATATCACATGAATCACATCCTGCTGATGCATCTTCCGATTCTGCTGATACATCATCCGATTCTGCTGAACAAGAAAGAGGCTTGCCACCACTATGCTAGAAGGTCAACTAGAGTTTCTAAGTTGCCCAGTAATCTAAATGACTTTATTGTTGAAGGAAAAGTCAAATATGGGGTTGAAAAAGTTGTTAATTACTCTAATCTTAATAAGGATAATTATTGCTTTGCTTCTAGTCTTAATAAAAGTATTGAACCTACCTGTTATGAAGAAGCTATCCTTGATAGTAATTGGGTAGATGCTATGAATTCTGAAATTGAGGCCCTAAATGAAAACCATGCTTGGGATATAACTGATCTTCCTCCTAATAGAACTCCCATTGGTTACAAATGGATTTTTAAAATCAAATATAAAGCCAATGGTGAAGTTGATAGATACAAGGCTAGATTAGTTGTTAAAGGCTATAACCAAAGGGAAGGAATAGACTATGATGAAACTTTCTCTCCTGTTGTAAAAATGTCTACTGTCAGATGTCTTATTGCCTTAGCTGTAAAAAACAAATGGCCACTTTTTCAACTTGATGTTAACAATGCTTTCTTATATGGAGATCTAGATGAGGATATCTATATGACCATTCCCAAGGGGTTCTGTAATGAGAACAATAAAAATAAAGTTTGTAAACTTGTCAAGTCTCTATATGGCCTAAAACAAGCTCCCAGAAAATGGAATGAAAAACTTGTCAGTGTTTTAAAAGAAAATAATTTTGTCCAATCTGTTAATGATCACTCTTTGTTCACCAAAACAGAAAATGACAAGTTTATTGCTCTTCTTGTTTATGTGGATGACATTGTTCTTACGGGAAACTGTATTGATGAGATAAACCTATTCAAAGAGTTTCTAAAATCAAAATTTCATATCAAAGACTTGGGAAATCTAAAATACTTTCTTGGCATTGAGGTTTTAAAAACTGGGAATGACATCTGTCTCTCCCAGAGAAAATACTGTCTTGAACTTCTCAAAGAATTTGGTCTTCTTGGGTGCAAACCTGAGTCCACACCTATGGAACCCAACTATGTGCTCCCATACATTCCCACTGCTGATGATCCCTTACTAGTCAACATCACTGGCTATCAGAAGTTACTTGGGAAACTTATCTATCTCACCCATACAAGACCTGACATCTCATACTCTGTTCATTGTCTGGCACAATATATGCATTCTCCCTTGAAATCTCATCTGGAATGTGCCCTCAATGTTCTGAGATATCTAAAAAGAGCTCCAGGAAAAGGTCTAAGGTACAATTTTAGCAACTCTGAAAATTATCTTGAAGGATATAGTGATGCTGATTGGGCCAAATGCAAGAAAACCAGAAAATCTGTCACAGGTTATTGTGTTTTCTTCAATGATTGTTTGATCTCATGGAAAAGTAAAAAACAAAACACTCTTTCAAAATCTTCCACAGAAGGTAGTATAGATCTATGTCTACTGCTGCTTGTGAAATCATCTGGATTCAAAAAAATACTAAAAGATCTAAAAGTTGATATTAATCTCCCTGTTAATCTTTTCTGTGATAACAAATCTGCCTTACAACTTGTTGTCAACCCTGTTTTTCATGAAAGATCAAAACACTTTGAAATTGATGTTCACTTCATCAGGGAGAAAATTGCAAAAGGTGTTATAAGTGCTAAAAAGATTGGCTCTTCAAACCAAACTGCAGACATCCTCACTAAAAATCTCCCTGTTTATCAGCATAAATTTTTGTGTGAAAAATTGATATTGTTTGATATGTTTGCTCATCAGATTAAGGGGGAATGTTAAAATTCGGGGTAATAATCTGTGGCAAACATATCATTCTATCAGTTCCTAATGGCTTTCAAGTTATGTTCATTGCAGATATTCTACAGGGGTTAATCATGGACAAAGAATAAAAGGTTTAAAGTTCCAAGAAGCTGGTTTCTGCTGAAGCTTTCTTCATTTCTTCTGAAGAGTCTTTTATAGCCGTTAGAGGGGTCTTAGTGTAACTTAATCCCCTATTTAATAAGTCCCTTATTCTAGGGTTTTAATACACTTGAGTGTGCAGTCTTTTGTATCACTCTCTTCTCTTCTTTCAGATCATTATCACTGATCTTGTCTTGTCATTACATTTACATGATTATTGTCTCATTGACATTAATCTAACCTTGTAACATTTGGATACTTAATCTAAGCTGACTATTGCAGCTTAGATCTGAATAAAGGTTTTATTGTTCATCTTGTGTTGCCTATACTTTCGTACAGTGACCCCGCTGTCTTTTAGCATTAATCATTGTTCACCTTATAAAAAATTAGCTCTGACAACTTTTTTGGTCTAGTAGAGTACTAACTGTAGCCCGAGCCGAGACTCAAACTCATGACCATTTATCCACAAAATCTCTCCCGTGAGCCTATGAATTTTTCGGAAGTTAATGCCGGTTGATCTAAAGCTTTTTGATTTTGTTATCATTCATATTTCACTTCTTATTCACAATTCCATTATTCAAGCAATAAGTACATGCCTTCCATAAGTCTAGTGTCGGGTTAGCTAAGATTAGGTAATGTACTAATGTGACAATAAAACTAAGCCAATTCATATGCATGTCTCATGTGAGATTTAAACCTTGATTGCGTACACTTATCTATCTGTGCTGATCGAGATTTGAACTCTCGAATCTCGATCAGCTACAGGAAGAATACCTTATATTACACTTTGTTTTGGGTGATATTAAATTGAGTTTGCAAAATATCAACTGTAATCAGTGACTTAGATATTGCACTTATATTACGTGGGTAAGACTTGGCCCTTATAAAAAATTGAGTAAATTACACCGTTCGTCCTTGTGGTTTGCGTTGACCGCAGGGTTTCGTCCTTTGACCAAAAAGTTGCACCGTCCGTCCTTAAGTGGGAAACGTTAAGCAGCGTTCGTCCCTCCATCCAACTGGGCCCACCAATTCCCACTAACGTCAGTTAACTCATTTAATCCATGAGGGCATATCCGTCATTTCCCAAGTACATTGCATTTATTAAAAATTCATTTTTCACATTTAAACAAAACACACAAAAATAAAATCTCCCTTGCCTTCTCATCCACCTCGCCGGCGACACCCTTTTTCCGGCGACACCCTTTTTCCGGTGAACCCTTCTTGGCCGAATCAAATGATCGATCTATCCTCGTCATTCCTAGAGCTTCTAAGCGTTTGACGCACCTCGTATCATCACCCACGAGCCGGCCACGCGCCACCGCCGACCACCGCCATATTACCCCGCCCCTATTGGATGATAGATCGGAGCCTTGTGGTTCTTTCTACGCACCACACGCGCGGTGAGGGCCCCTCACGCGTTTCAGATCTGGGCTAAATGGTTTCAGGTTGTGTTGTTATTTTAAGGGTTTTGTTATTTGGTATGGTACTTGTAGCTGGTACTTGAAAGTGAGCATGTGATATGGTTTATCCTGAATGGGCAGTAGATAGTGTTTAAATGCGTTTGATGCTTAGAAGTGTTGCTATTGTGTTTTTGAATGTTTGGCAAATTCCGATTGTTTCAGGATTTACACAATATCTAAGTATTCTTATAATTAGTATCAGTTTTATTGCAAGTATGATTGTTTGAAATTAAAACTTTTTGAGCATTAATTTAATTATGTACGAACACTAGAAACTGAATAAATAATATGTGGAAAACGTAGTGCTAAGCACTTCTTATGAGATAATGCAATGTATATCGTGAGCCCAGTGAGGAGTACCTTTTCTTATATGATTGTTTTTTTCAGGTGGCTTTCTAAGAAGGATATCGAGGTGGTTATTAACGACGTATATCCATATCTGTTCAGAAGTGCCCATGAAACTGAGAGAAGAATGAAGACTTTCTTACAGGTTCCCTTGTTATGCTTAAATGAATATGTATAATAACTAGAATGACGTACATATTGACTAACTTTTATTGAATTGAAGGCAGAGGGATCAAATGAAGCAACTGCAGTGGACTTGATGAAGTATGGTAAATTGTTATTTCAGAGGGACTACTTTAATCCAAATGAATGAAGAAATGGTTTATGGTTCATGTATAGGATATGTACTGTTGAAAGATAATGAATGACATCAAATTTTGTATCTATATGGTCACGAGGTACAATATTGTCACATTGAAAATTGTTTTAGAACATTGAAAATTGTATTTTGTATATATACACCGTTCGTCCTTGCACCGTTCGCCCTTATGGTGTTGAAATGACGATTATACCCTTAGGTTAACAAGACTTAACAACCGTTAGTGGGCCCAGTTGGATGGAGGGACGAACGGTGCATAACGTTTCCCCACTTAAGACGGACGGTGCAACTTTTTTGGTCAAAGGACGAAACCCTGCGGTCAACGCAAACCACAAAGACGAACGGTGTAATTTACTCTAAAAAATTTCAATGATTAAAGTAGCTTTCAATATGTTATCATAAGGACAAATATGATTACATGTATTTTTGGAGGTCCCTTTCTCGCTAACAATCATGACTTTTAAGACTTAAGATATATTAACATATTTCTTACGGATGGGACGAACTTACAAAATTTCATAAGAGCATTCCCAATCTTCACGCCATAACGCCCATTATAGGCTTCATTAACGCTGTTGGAGGCGTTAGTCCGTTGGAGGCATTGCGAAATAACGGCGTTATAGGGGGGCGTTGGCTCCTTAACGCCCGTTAAGGGCAAGAAAAAAAAATAGAAAATGTTACAAACTAGCCCCTCTAACGTTACATTTTAAAAAAAAATTGCATAAAACCCCCTAACGGCTAGTTTTAAAAAAAAAAAATCAAAAACATTATTTTACCACTATAAATACCCAACTAAAAATCTATTTTTTTCACACTTCCTCTCACACTTTATATACTTCCTTAACACTTTCATAATTCAAGAATCAAGTTCGTTCACAATGGATCCAAATGAATTTGGTGATATTGTGGGAAACGGTGTACACTTTTAATTAATAAAATCATATTACAATAACAGTATATGAATTAACAGAAACAAAACAGTAAATTAAACAGACAGAACGGGGCAGAAGCAGAAGACAGACACTATAGAACTGTAATAAACGAAAGCAGTAAGAAGACTTGTACGAGGCTCGTATTGAATACGATTCCCTTAAAACAGATTCGCCGTCTGTTTCCCAGTACAACGTCGCAGCTGTTGTACGCCGGACTAAACTTACTTGCCTGAAAAATCACCAAAGCTGCGTGTTTCGATCGAAGGTTGCTGGAATATGTCTGCAATAGAGCTACGTTTTCTGTCCGTTCAACTGAATGATAAGAGGCGTTTAATATATAGGCTAAACCTATCTTGGACACCAAGAAAGGTATCGGCCAAATAATAAACAGATATGCGAATCTGTTAAAATATTAAACACGGTTTTATTATCTTCCATTTATTTAAACCGATTCTATTTAACTTGTTTACAAAGTTTAAATCAGTTCCAAAAATAAATGGACACAAATCTGCAGCAAAAAGATACGCAGGTATGCGAGATTTCGGAGCTGCATTCGGTGTCCAGAGGTCGCGCGGGCTCGCATGAGTTCAGAAGCTTCGAACTCATTTTTGCCCAGAAATCCTGAAATCTGCACCTCCCCTGCGCGCGCGCACGTAGGTGTTGGAGTAAAACCAACAAATCAATTTGAAGGTTCATATCAAGATTCCTATATAAACAAGGTTTCACTTCTTGTTTTGGGCGATGTGGGATACTCCCACTTTTCCAAATTTTGTGTTTCAAGTGCTTCACTTTGAGACACGATATCTCATTCATATCAACTCCATTTTTGACACTCTTTAGCTCGTTGCGAAGCTCTCGTCGAGGAGAACGCAAAGCTACCAAGAAATATAAATATATATAACATATACATATATTAAATAGTGTCCAAAATTTGCAAAAACTCATTTTGCAAAACTCATTTTCCAACAGATATTCCTCTGTCATGGTCAGACAGAGAAGACCTAGCAGACTTCCAATTTATGGCGTCCGCGTACGAGTATCACCTTCAGTTGGAACAAGAAGAAGGTATTGAATCTCAACATCCTACTCGTTCTCGTACCCATATATATCGTGAACGTGAGCATGCAGAGGAACGTCTGCGCAACGATTATTTCGTACAAGGTTGTAAGTATTTAAACCAAAATTTTCGTAGAAGATTTCGTATGAGCCGGAAACTATTCCTGCAAATAGTTGAAGGTATTGAACGTGCTTTTGGTGTTCTTCAAGGCCGTTGGGGTATACTACAACAACCGGCACGTCAATGAGAAATTGCCACGATACGTAGAATCATGTATTGTTGCATTATTTTGCATAACATGATTATAAAAGATCAAAAATTTGCATTACGTGACTATAATGAACTGTGGGTGGATCCGTCAGCAAATTTGAGGCAACGAAGATGGGTCGAAAGATGTGATACTCACAGTCGTAAGGCAAAAGAAATACACGACCGACAAACGCATACCCAACTCCAACAGGACCTTATGGAGCATGTTTGGCTGAAAAATCTTGAACGACATGGACAACAACAAGAGAGCGACGATGATGAATAAGCATTTGCTATGTTTTGTTTTGTTTTGTTTTTTTTTTTTTTTCGTTGTCATTTCCTTTATGTTGTAACGTTTAATTTGCGGTGTGTTTTTTTAATTTCGATGTATTTTTTTATTTCGTTGTATTTTTTTTTTAATCTCGTATTGTAAGATGTTTTCAATTTTAATGAAATGTTTGTTTTAGTTTAATAAAAGAAGTGTTTGTTTTAGTTTAGGGATTGAAATTGAAAATATGAAATGTTATTGATGTTATTGATGTTATTGGGATGTTATGGTTGTGGGTGTTTTTTGGGGATGTTAATGTTAAATGTTAAAGCTGATGTGGCGCTGACGTGGACGGTGTTATTGGTGTTAGAGCATAAGGTGTGGTGGTTACATGTTTTTAGCCATTTTGGCCCCATCACATGCCACATCATTTCAACACTCAACATTAAAATACCTCTCCTTCACAACTAATTTCAACATAAGTATTTGGACCCCACCCACCCTCAATTTTATTTTCTTTTCTATTTTTCCAAACAAAATTAATTCATTTCATTTCAATACTTGGTAAGATGGTCCATTTTGATGTTTGTCATTATATGTGTTGAAGAACCAACACAAAGTAAAGTGGCTAAAATACTTGTTATGGTGGCTATCATTAAATGCCTTCAAAAAATCTTACATGTCATTTCAACTAGCCAACAATTACACCATACCTTATGCTCTTATGATTGGGAATGCTGTAAGTAAAAACAATAGTTTTATTAAGGGTTGTCGGAGTTACTAACGGTTTAGTAGAAAAGTATAATCAAAATAAACAAATCACTAAACATAGCTCTAAGAGTTGTGTTTAAGTTATTCAGACACGTGTTAACTGTTTGTATCTTTGATAATAACTACACACTTTCTGAATTTAAAATCTCTCATCCGATTATATATACTAGCTAGGTTATACATGTTTTTGTTTTTATAAACGTAAAACTTAAGGTTATGTTTAACAAAACTCATGAAATTATATGGGCTTTATTAGTGATCATGCTATGCTATCATTTCGTTTCAGTTTCATGGTTCGACAAAAAAATGTACACCACTTACACATGCAAAGGTTAATAAGACGTTAATCTATTTTTTCATTTATATATAGATTGCTTTTTATAAAGTAACATTATCTCATTCAGTTATTTGTCTCTTACTATACATTTGTTCCTCATAACCTTTATGCAATAACGACAATATTAAATCTAAATGGCACGATACCTTAACTTTTTCTCATTGTTTTTAATGGCTAAATAACATATTACATTGCATTATTGTTCGTGAAAGGTATATAAAAACATACCATTGTGCTAACACAAACAAGTAGCATTATTTGTTAAAAGTTTAATCCAATCTATATACACTACAAAACTACAAAGCTTTCCTTTATACATACAAACTATCTATACTATTTTATAATGTATTTAAGATATTTTTAAAATAAAAAATTTAAAAATTTAAGAAACACACTTATTAATAATAGAAAATGAAGTTACATCTGAAAATTTATACGTTTAAATTTGTAAACTTGTAACAACCCTTCAATATAAATGTTATTTTTAAAGCACCACTATAATAAAAATTATATGCTATTATAAATATTATACAAACTAATAAAACAGACAAAGTTTATATGGTTTTAAAAACCTGACCGGACCAACGGATTCAACAGGTTTAACAGGGAATTTGAGTCACCACCAGTTCGGCTAGCCAACAAAAGCCGTCCGAAAACGAACCTGAAAGAACTGTCAGAACCGGTAAAAACGTATTAATCGAGTCAGACCGGCGTCATTTTCTTCTCGCTTTTTTTTAGTTAATCAGGTCGTCAATAATATTTTACTGATGTCTGAACTTTAATCACAGAATATCTATCGTCGCAACCTGCGATACTCATCTTATGGTACAAAATATTTCTATGTAGCACACACTATCTTATGTTATTGATCGATATTAATCCAAGTATAGCCTGGTTCAGCTGATCACGATACCGTTTACTTTTTCAACACATTAGTTTTGTAGCCATTAAATAATAAACATTAATAAGAAAAGAAAAAAATATTTATTGTTATTTCAATAAATGAAATAGTTCAAACAGTGGACTATGTTTCCAATGAGCAAGGACCACCATACCATTTCATTAACTACAATATTTATTTACTGTTTTCTTAAAATGGTTTACAAATGCCATTTTAATGTTAAGCTTATTTAAAAACTTATATTGGAAACATGGAAAATTTTCAGAGAGGAGTTATGATATGTTACTAAAAATGTTAAGCTTATTTAAAAACTTATACATAAAAATGGACCATCACTATATATATGTATGCAAAACTGCAAACATTAATAAGTTGCTATCAATAAAAAGTAAGATCTACAGATATTTATTAGAGTAGATTATTTAATATAATATTTTCCAACTAACTAATAAAGAAATGTAAGCTGTGGATATCATTTATTGTGGTATTCATTAAAGACTTATGAGTCATTGCTTGGAAATTTCCCTCAAATTATATTTTCTTCACTATAATAAGTGTTGGAAGGAAAAATAATAAGCATGGCCCCTACTAATACCTTGATATGTTTTTCATGCTTTTCGGTCGGGCTGAGTATCCGGTCAAAATCAAGCTAACTGATCAAAACTGAATTGAATAGAAAATCCATTTTGTGATGGTTTAATTGTGTTATTCTCGGTTTTGGCTCGAACCGAACGAAATCTATCTGAACTGAAACCGAAAATCAAAAATATATAAAACCGAAAAGTGAACTAAATATAGTCGGTTTGGTTTCAGTCAAACCGATTAGGTTCGGTTTTTGGTCTGGTTTGCTCAGCCCTACTTTTCGTATAATTCGTAATGAATGTATAAGAAACAAAAATGAACAACATAACGTTCACAACCTTAGAGCATATATGTTGCTAGAATTTACGGAAACTGACCCGATAAATGAGTTAGAAGCCCAAATCATTTTTCATGGGCTACAAGCCTACTTACACATAAAGGCCGAATTACAAGCCTAGATACCTGTGTATTATCATGAAGCCATGAAGGAGGTGAGGTACATTTTAATTGATAGAGCAATGATATATGGACTTAATGTTAGGCCTAAAAAGAGACCTAAACTGATGTGTTATCATCGGATTGGTGATATTAGAAGTGGGTCCCTCTGATGTCACCAACTGGAAGATGACACATCAGTTTAGGCCTCTTTTTAGGCCTCCCAATTAGGCCTCTTTATCATTTCCCTAATTGATATGCTACATTCACAAAAAAGTTTACAAAAAGATATCCACACAATTACATGACAAAAAGGTTGGCTTAATATCCAAGGCATTAAAAAAAATGCATTTAAGCATCAGCCAAATCAAGATCAACACAATCATCATCATCGTGCGTCATCATCATAAAATTCCTTCCGTTGTTAATACATTTCCATGTTTACACAATTGTGAAAATGCAACC
Source organism: Chrysanthemum makinoi (assembly GCA_910596185.1). Lineage (NCBI taxonomy): Eukaryota > Viridiplantae > Streptophyta > Magnoliopsida > Asterales > Asteraceae > Chrysanthemum > Chrysanthemum makinoi. Next base: position 12,566,054 of record OU343223.1, read on the forward strand.
AAAGATTTATAAGACTGAACGTATTGGGATTGGATGGTTCGGTTGGTCTACCCCTTGCCAGACGCGTCCCTCCCTTTGAATTTCATTGTTTTGGCCAAATGGACCAATAAGGAGATAAAATCTGTAGCCGCTGGTACATCAGAACGTTGGGGCGCGTTTGTTTATTTAAAAACTAATACTAAAAATTTAAAACCCACTTTTTCTCTTTAAACACATTACCATTACTTCATTTTATACACACTTTCTACCCAATCATTTTCCATACACATTTTAACTTTCTAAATCAAACAAATGAATTCCGATCAATTCTTTTTTGATGATACAAATGATGAAGCGGAAGTAAATAGTTTATTTTTTGAGTTTTTCAAAGACGTCACTTTGCTTATTGAAGCTTCCACTTCTACCATCCAAAGAAACCCACAAACCCGATTGATAGAGACCGTCACGGTGCTCATGATCGTTGAGTGGCAACTTACTTCGGTGAAGAACCATTGTACAACGACTATTTATTTCGTAAGCAATTCCAAATTAGTCGACCACTATTTACATGCATTTTTTGGGAATTAATTGATAACTTCCCGTATTTTCAACAAAAATATGATTATGCGGGAAGAATTGGCATTTCCGCGTTGGTGAAGTGTACCTCTGTAATTCGTCAATTAGCATACGACACCATTTTTATATGCTCGACGAATATCTACAAATTGGTTATAAAACTTCTCGTGATTGTCTTGTTGCTTTCTGTAACGGGGTTATGGAGTATGGCAAGGAGTATTTGTGAAGGCTTATACATACCGATGTCGAAAAACTCTATGCTTATCACGAGGAGAAACATGGATTTCCTGGGACAATGGGAAGTATTAACTGTACAAAATGGCAATAGGCTCAACGCCTAACTTCATTTTGTGGTCAGTTTTGTAGTGTTGATTCCGGGTCAGATCCATTCATTTTATTAGAAATGGTTACCTCACAAGATTTATGGATTTGACATGCGTTCTTTGATGTTGCACGATCTAAAACCAACATCAACATCATTCCTCAATCGCCACTTTTAAACGACCTCAAATTCGTGAAAGCACCAGAGGTTCCATTTGTGGCTAACTTGTAACCTATCATCTCTCAATCGTACGAGATCCTCTTCACGATGTTGTTCTTTCAGATAAATCAGCAAGGTCGCGAAGTCTTGAGAAAATTGCAAATTTGATATACACTTGCATCATATTGCATAATATAGTACGAAAAGACAAAAACAAGGCAATCTCTCCCGACTTTTATCCGAAAGAACAACATCGTGAAGATGATCTCGTACAATCGAGAGATGATAGGTTACAAGTTGTCAAAGAAATACACAGCCAACAACTCATCTAAATCTTAAAGCTGATTACTAAAACATATTTGGCATCAAATAAATGTGTTGATCCCAGTTGAGCAAACGATCTTCTATAGAAACTGACTTAAACAATAATCTATTAAACACTATGCGGAATATAATGTTTAATCTTAAGAAGAATAATAGTAAACACTAAACACCTCAATATTATTATTAATACCTAATAATTGAATAGTATTAGGGTTTTACAACTGAAGTGTAATCGACCTTAGATATATCAAAACACGCGTATATCTAATCTAACCTAGGACCTCCTTTTATAGGCCAAGGAGTCCTTTACAATATACAATACGTATCCTACAAGATAAATATTTTTTCCATATTTATCTAATACAGAATATTAAACCGACATATCCTACTACTGGTGTAGAGTCCATTGTAGAGTCATTTTCATTCAGGTTCATCATGAGTAGGTTCAAATAAAATCTTCAAATTATGATATACGAGCCTCTCATGATAATCATCAGGATGTGCATTGATAAAGTTTTAAAAGGTACCTTTTTGG